>CM055118.1:399311395-399741556 GCA_029206835.1 Rana muscosa
ACACTACATTCTCTGGAAGCTCTCCCCCCACTGTCCACACTACATTCTCTGGAAGATCTCCCCCCACTGTCCACACTACATTCTCTGGAAGATCTCCCCCCACTGTCCACACTACATTCTCTGGAAGATCTCCCCACTGTCCACACTACATTCTCTGGAAGATCACTCTCCATTAGTGATGAGCCGAACACCCCCGGGTTCGGTTCGCACCAGAACCCGCGAACGGACCGAAAGTTCGTACGAACATTAGAACCCTATTAAATACAATGGATGCGAACGTTCGAATTCCAAAGTGCTAATTATAACGACTATTATGCATGTTATTGTCCTAAAAAGGGTTTGGGAACCCGGGTTCTGCACCAGGGGACATGTATCAATGCAAAAAGAAGTTTTAATAACGGACGTTTTTCGGGAGCAGTCATTTTAATGATGCATAAAGTGAAAAAAAAAAAGGTCAAATATTCCTTTAAATATCGTACCTGGGGGGTGTCTAAAGTATGCCTGTGAAGTGCCACGTGTTTCCCGTGTTTAGAACTGTCCCTGCACAAAATGACACTTCTAAAGGAAAAAAAGTCATTTAAAACTGCTTGCGGCTTTAATGTAATGTCTGGTCCCGGTAATATGGATGAAAATCTTTAAGAAAAATGGCATAGCTACCCCATGACCCCCCCCCCCACCCCAGCCCATTACCAGCCCCTTTGGGTCTTGTATGGATATTAAGGAGAACACCGCACACAAAATAAAAAAAGCCCTATATACTCTGAACAGCCGTATACAGGCGGTGCATACAAGACAGGGACTGTAGGTTTGTTCTTATGTAGAATCTGTTTGTAATTTTGAACAGGTACATTGTTTAACCACTTAAGCCCCGGACCATTTCGGGCCATTAGGACCAGGCCTGTTTTTGGGATTCGGCACTGCGCTGCTTTAACTGTAAATTGTGCGGACATGCAATGTTGTACCCAAATGAAATTTGCGTCCTTTTCTTCCCACAAATAGAGCTTTCTTTTAATGGTATTTGATTGCCTCTGCGATTTTTATTTTTTGCGATATAAACAGAAAAAGACCGAAAATTTTGAAAAAAAATGATATTTTCTACTTTTTGTTATAAGAAAAATCGAATAAACTCAATTTTAGTCATACATTTAGGCCAAAATGTATTCAGCCACATGTCTTTAGTAAAAAAAATGTCAATAAGCGTATATTTATTGGTTTGCGCAAAAGTTATAGCGTTTACAAACTAGGGTACATTTTCTGAAATTTACACAGCTTTAAATTTATGACTGCCTATCTCATTTCTTGAGGTGCTAAAATGGCAGGGCAGTACAAAACCCCCCCAAATGACCCCATTTTGGAAAGTAGACACCCCAAGGAAATTGCTGAGAGGCATGTTGAGCCCATTGAATATTTTTTTTTTTTGTCCCAAGTGATTGAATAATGACAAAAAAAAAAAAAAAATTACAAAAAGTTGTCACTAAATGATATATTGCTCACACATGCCATGGTTATATGTGGAATTGCACCCCAAAATACATTCTGCTGCTTCTCCTGAGTACGGGGATACCACATGTGTGGGACTTTTTAGGAGCCTAGCCACATACGGGACCCCGGAAACCAAGCACCGCCTTCAGGATTTCTAAGGGCGCAAATTTTTGATTTCACTCCTCACTACCTATCACAGTTTCGAAGGCCATAAAATGCCAAAATAGCACAAAACCCCCCCAAATGACCCCATTTTGGAAAGTAGACACCCCAAGCTATTTACTGAGAGGCATGTTCAGTCCATGGAATATTTTATATTTTGCCACAAGTTGCGGGAATATGACAAACTTTTTTTTTTTTGCACAAAGTTGTCACTAAATGATATATTGCTCACACATGCCATGGTTATATGTGGAATTGCACCCCAAAATACATTCTGCTGCTTTTCCTGAGTACGGGGATACCACATGTGTGGGACTTTTTGGGAGCCTAGCCACGTACAGGGCCCCAAAAACCAAGCACTGCGAACGCTGCAGTTATGTGTGTTGTGTTTGGTAAGTGACAGTGATTGATCGATACTGCACTTGGGTGGGCTGGGCTGGGCTGGGCGGAGGGGCTAAACGCAGGCGCTAGCAGGTATCTGGGCTGATCCCGCTAACACTGCGTTTTTGGGAACCCTAAACCGCTGGGGATGCTAGTATAGATCTGATCAGATACTATACCACTAAAGGGGGTGTATGCTTTGCGCGTGGGTGTTAGCGTTACTGGCACTAACCTAACACTGCCTGGGGCGACGCAGACCCTCTCTGGCGCTAAAACCTAATTAATCTCACCCGCCGGGCGATCAGGGGGGTTAAACCTTTATTGGGTTATATACGGCGGGTGCCCTGATGCTATAAAAAGCAAACTAATCAACCAGCGTCACCCGTAACCTTTATATGGTGATCACTGGTGAAAGGGTTAACTAGGGGCAATCAGGGGGTTAAAACCTTTATTAGGTTAAATATGGGGGTACCTGACACTATATAAAAACCTGACGGGTAACCTAAATAACTAAATAACTTACTGGCTAACCAGTGACACCAGTGACGCTTATACGGCGATCACTGGTGAAAGGGTTAACTCTAGGGGCAATCAGGGGGTTAAAATAATATATGGGGGTACCTGACACTAATAAAAACCTGCGGCGAACCTAAAAAAAAATAACTGCCTATCTAAAACACCAGCGACACGAATACAGCGATCGGAAAAACAATCGCTTAGTGACGCTAAAGTTAGGGGGTGAAAGGGTTACCTGGGGGGTGATCAAGGGGTTAAACCTTTATTAGGGGGGGTTAGGGGGCTACCCTGGACCTAAAGGGGCCTAAACCTAACTGCCCTGCAACTTTTTACAATCACAGATGACACTAAATGCAGTGATCAGTAAAATAAATGATCACTGCAATCAGTGACACTGTGATTGGGGGCTTTGGGGTGACCTGGGGGGTGATCTGGGGGTGACTGGGGGGTGATTTGTGTGCCTATGTGTACCTAAGTGTCAGTGGACTGTTGGTGCACTAATCTGCTTCTTCTCTTCTCGGCGCCGGGAACGAAAAGACCGCCGCGGGGGAGATGACATCACTTCCTCCTGCCTGTGTTTACATCACATGGCGGAGGAAGCATTTTCATTGGCCGGGAGCGATCGCGAGGGGGGGGCGGAATCGAGCGGCCGCCCCCTCATGCCTGATCGCTCCCGAACACTTAACGGCCGCTCACTGCAGTGAAGGGGGGTCCGGATGGACCCCCCAACTGCACAAAGGCGATCACGTAGATCTACGTGATTCTGCCTGTCGGTGCCATTCTGCCGACGTAAATCGGCGGTGGGCGGTCGTTAAGTGGTTAAGTGTAGCTCCAGCCCAAAATTCTATTTTTAAACTTTTTGGAAAACATAGGTAAGGGTTATCACCCCTGTAACATTTGTTTTGCTGTCTGTGCCCCTGTTCAGAACATTTCACCTCACTTTCCGTCCCAATGACAACTGTTTTTGAAATGTGGTGTTTTTCTTGAAACAAGGATTGCTGATAAAGCATCAGTAGAGAGGAGACACCTTTCTCCCATATTTATTCTTACAGGAGAGAATTTTCCTTCCTAGGGGTAGATTTCCTCTCACTTCCTGTTGTCTTCTTGCGTTTGCAAGTAGGAGTCGTTTGTAAGTTGGATGTTTGAAAGTAGGGACCTGCCGTATATACTCTGCAGAAATAGGCCCCTTAGTTGTTGGTGTTGGCACAACACTGTAAGCACTCACAGTTACTCTTGGTTGGTGCTGGAACGCCCTGCTGTCAACTATTATATCAGGAATTGTAATTACATATAATTGTTGAACAGTGGTAGTAAAAATTGGGCCTTTGATGGTGGTGCTGGTGCCACAACACTGTAAGCCCTGACAGTTACTCTTGGTGGGTGCAGCAATGGGCCCTGCTGTGAATTATTAGATCAAGAATTGTAATTGCATGCCCCTGTTGAACAGGGGCTGAAAAATTGGGCCTTTCGTGGTGGTGGTGGTGGTGGTGTTGCCACAACACTGTAAGCCCTCAGAGTTACTCTTGCTTGGTGGGCGCAGGAATGGGCCCTGCTGTGAATTATTAGATCAAGAATTGTAATTACATGCCCCTTTTGAACAGGGGCTGAAAAATTGGGCCTTAGGCACTGGTGGCACAACACTGCAACCCCTCACAGATACTGTACTTGGAGCACAGCAATGAGCCCTGTTGCAAAGTATTGCTTCAAAATTTGTAATTACACGCCCCTGTTAAACAGGGGCTGAAAAATTGGGCGTTAGGCACTGGTGGCGGCACCCATAAACAAAAATGATCTTCCAAGCTATCATCATCAATCGTATCATTGAGGACTCGGAGGAGGAGGATAGCCAGTCAACATAACAGCACAGGCACTCAGCATCAGCATCAGTCTTGAAGGGATGTGACATGTTAAAATCAATTAGTCTGTTATATCAGCATCAGGTGTGTGGTAGCTGGTGGTGATCCAAGACTGGTTCATCTTGATGAAAGTCAGCTGATCAACCGAGTCGGTGGACAGGCGCACCCTGTGATCCGTGACAAATCCTCCAGCAGCACTGAATGTGCGTTCCGAAAGAACGCTGGATGCAGGACAGGCCAGTAGCTCAATTGCATACTGTGCAAGCTCTGGCCAGTGATCCATCCTCAAGACCCAGTAAGCCAGAGGATTTTCGGTGGGGAAGGTGTCCAAGTCTGACCTTGCCCCTAGATATTCCTGCACCATGTTTATCAGACGCTGGCGATGGTTGCTGGAACCGATCATACTTTGGGGCTGCGGACTAAAGAATTGTCTGAACGCATCGGTCAGACGGCCACCTTCCCCACCGCTCCTTCTTTGACTGGCCGAAGCCTCAGCAACTCGTTGTCCAGGACCAGGAGTTTGTAACCTCCCAGTCTCTGGGAACGCGTTGCACAGACCTTTCTGCAAGGCCTCCCGGAGTTGTCTCATCCTCTGCTCCCTCTGCGACGGTAACATAAGGTCCGCAACCTTACCCTTGTACCGTGGATCAAGGAGAGTGGCCAGCCAGTAATGGTCCCTCTCCTTGATCCGAAGAATACGAGGATCCTTCCGCAGACTTTGCAGGATCAGGGAGGCCATGCAGCGTAGGTTTGCTGAGGCATTCGGTCCGGAGTCCTCTGGGTCACTAAGGACGACATGATCCGCAGCCACCTCCTCCCAGCCACGTACAAGTCCACTGGTTTCTTGGGACTGTAAATCATCCCTAAAAGACTGCTGCTGATGATGCTGAGTGCCAGCCTTCACCTCCATGCTGACACAATCCTCCTCCTCCTCCTCCTCCTCCTCTTCCTGTGCGATGGGTGGGACAGAAGGAACACTGTCTGGGTAAAGGGGGCCTTGAGAGGCAAGGAAGTCCTCCTCTTTCTGCCTCTGTTCTGCCTCAAGTGCCCTGTCCATTATTCCACGCAGCGTGTGCTCCAACAGGTGGACAAGAGGTACAGTGTCACTGATGCATGCACTGTCACTGCTCACCATCCTCGTGGCCTCCTCAAATGGTGCCAGGACAGTGCATGCATCCCTGATCATGCCCCACTGGCGTGGAGAAAAAAAACAAGCTCCCCTGACCCTGTCCTGGTGCCGTAGTCGCACAGGTACTCATTGATGGCCCTCTGCTGCGTGTGCAGCCGCTGCAGCATGGCCAACGTTGAGTTCCACCTGGTGGGCATGTCACATATAAGGCGGTTCTTGGGCAGGTTCAACTCCTTTTGCAGCTCAGCCAGGCGAGCACTGGCATTATAAGATCTGCGGAAATGCACACAGACTTTCCTGGCCTGCCTCAGGACATCCTGTAAGCCCGGGTACCTGGCCAAGAACCGCTACACCACCAGGTTAAGGACGTGAGCCACACAGGGCACATGGGTCAGTTGTCCCTGTCGGAGGGCGGAGAGGAGGTTGGTGCCATTGTAGCAAACCACCATTCCTGGCTTAAGCTGGCGTGGCGTCAACCACCTCTCGGCCTGGCCCTGCAGAGCAGACAGGACCTCTGCCCCAGTGTGGCTTCTGTCCCCCAAACACACCAGCGCAAGCACGGCATGGCATCTTTTTGCCTGCGTACTTGCGTAGCCCCTTGAACGGCTACGGAGCACCGCTGGTTCAGAGGACAAAGCACAGGAAGAGGCCATGGAGGAAGAAGAAGAGGAGGGGGTGGAGGAGAGAGGTGTGTCACAACCAGTAGTAGCATTTTGGAGGCGTGGGGGTGGAACAACCTCCAACACTACTGCACCTTGTCCTGCATCCTTCCCAGCTGCCAAAAGAGTGACCCAATGGGCCGTGAAAGAAAGGTAACGTCCCTGTCCATGCGTGCTGGACCATGAGTCAGCGGTAATATGCACCTTACCGCTGACCGCCCTGTCCAGCGAGGCCAAGACATTGCCTTCCACATGCCGGTAGAGAGCCGGAATAGCCTTCCGTGAGAAAAAGTGGCGTTTGGGAACCTGCCACTGAGTTACCGCACATTGCACAAACTCACGGAAGGGGGCCGAGTCTACCAACTGAAAAGGCAGCAGTTGAAGCGCTAGCAATTTAGCCAAGCTAGCATTCAACCGCTGGGCATGTGGATGGCTGGGAGTGAACTTCTTTCGACGGTCCAGCAGCTGGGGCAGGGAAATTTGCCTGCTAGAATCGGACGTCGGTGTACTGCTAGCAGAGTGGCCGCAAGTACTTGGCTGTGACACACCTAATTCTACACCTTCATTCCTCTCAGTGCATGTTTCAGAGAGGACTGAAGTTATAGTGGGGTTGGAGATCCCAGCTGATGCGGTGCAAGGAGAGGTCCGCTTTGTTCTTTGGTGTGGGTCTTTGAGGTAGGCTTGCCAACGAGCTGCATGGCAGGTCAACATATGTCTGGTCAGGCATGTGGTACCCAAGCGGCTGATGTTTTGGCCACGCGATATACGCTTGAGACATATGTTGCAAACAGCAGCTGTGCGATCTGATGCACTAGCCTCAAAAAAGGCCCACACCAAAGAACTTTTTGAATGACGGGCAGAGGCAGCGCCCTGCACAGGCGGAGCTCTGCGGTGTGATTCCGTCGGTGTACTGCCCTTACGCTGGCCACCAAAGGGCATCCTGCCTCGTTGGAGATGTGCCTCCTCCTCATCCTCCTCCTCTCTCCTATTAGGCACCCACGTGGAGTCAGTGACCTCATCATCCCCTCCCTCCTCATCACTGGAGCCAATCTGGCAGTATGCTGCAGCTGCTGGAACATGACTGCCAGATTGGTGTCCTTCTTGAGCATCCCCTCTGTCTGCTCTCACGCTACTGCCTTCCTCTAGCTGGGTTTCATCATCAGACCCTTCGAAACGCTGGGCATCCTCCTGGAGCATGTACCCAACACTGTGCTCAAACAGTTCGGGGGACTCCTCAGGAGGAGGACATGGTGGGTCTAGGGAAGGAGTGACTGATGATGAGTCTGACATTGATACCAGGGAAGAGGACGCTTTGGCAGCTGCTTTGCCAGTACCCTGAGCCTGGGTGAGAGAGGATGAGGAGGAGGAGGAGGGCTTGGTCATCCACTCTACCAAGTCTTCGGCATGATGTGGCTCAACATGTCCAGCTGCCGAAAAGAAGGACAAGCGTGTCCCATGGCCATGTGCTGATGACAATGCACCGCGTCCACGACCAGCACTGTTGCCCCCAGACACAGAGCCTGCTTGCCCTCTTTTATTGCCTCCTGACTGTCTGCCTCTCCTTGTTTGCCTTCCAGACATTCTAATGGATGGCCTGCAGGGAGATGGGAAAAAAGCAATAAGGGCTACCTTCAGGTGTCCTTCTCTGTCCCTTTACTTAAGGATTTCTAAATATGGTTGAGGATGATTGCTTTCGCACAGAATAGCACAACGACAATTTCCCTGACTGTCCAAAAAACAAGGATTTCAAAGATGGTTGATGAGGAATGCTTTAGCACAGTATAGCACAAGGAGAATTTCCCTCACTGTCCTTCCCTGTCCCTAGAAACAAGGATTATCACAGTGAAAGAAACTGACACTCTCCCTACCTATAGTTTTCTGTCCCTAGAAAAAATGTTTTTTTAAAGATGGTTGATGATCAATGCTTTAGCACACTATAGCACAAGGAGAATTTCCCTCACTGTCCTTCCCTGTCCCTAGAAACAAGGATTATCACAGTGAAAGAAACTGACACTCTTCCTACCTATAGTTTTCTGTCCCTAGAAAAAATGTTTTTTTAAAGATGGTTGATGATCAATGCTTTAGCACACTATAGCACAAGGAGAATTTCCCTCACTGTCCTTCCCTGTCCCTAGAAACAAGGATTATCACAGTGAAAGAAACTGACACTCTTCCTACCTATAGTTTTCTGTCCCTAGAAAAAATGTTTTTTTAAAGATGGTTGATGATCAATGCTTTAGCACACTATAGCACAAGGAGAATTTCCCTCACTGTCCTTCCCTGTCCCTAGAAACAAGGATTATCACAGTGAAAGAAACTGACACTCTTCCTACCTATAGTTTTCTGTCCCTAGAAAAAATGTTTTTTTAAAGATGGTTGATGATCAATGCTTTAGCACACTATAGCACAAGGAGAATTTCCCTCACTGTCCTTCCCTGTCCCTAGAAACAAGGATTATCACAGTAAAACACACTGACACTCTCCCTACCTATCCTTCTCTTTCCCTAAACTAAAGGAATCCAGGTTAAGCAAGAAAAAAAAAATGTCACTGTCCCTGCCTATGCTTCTCTTTCCCTGCTCCGGAACACACTACACTAGGCCGCCGTGCTGGCGGCCTTTTATAGTGTGGGGCGTGTACTAAACACCCTCAGCAATAATTGGCCACAGGCATCCTGCCTGTGGCCAATCATTGCTCTCCTCGCTGCCGGCGCTGTGATTGGCCAAGCATGCGGGGTCACAGTGCATGCTTGGCCAATCACAGCGCCTGGATGACACTGCGATGGCGTAGTGCATTGTGGGCCGTTCGCGTCACTCGAATTAGGCGCGAACGGCCCAAATCGTTCGATCTTCGTCGAACGATCGAACAGCCGATGTTCGAGTCGAACGTATGTTCGACTCGAACACCGAGCTCATCCCTACTCTCCATTGTCCACACTACATTCTCTGCAAGATCTCCCCCCCCCCCACTGTCCACACTACATTCTCTGGAAGATCTCCCCCCACTGTCCACACTACATTCTCTGGAAGATCCCTCCCCACTGTCCACACTACATTCTCTGGAAGATCTCCCCCCACTGTCCACACTACATTCTCTGGAAGATCTTCCCCCACTGTCCACACTACATTCTCTGGAAGATCTCTCCCCACTGTCCACACTACATTCTCTGGAAGATCTTCCCCCACTGTCCACACTACATTCTCTGGAAGATCTCCCCCCACTGTCCACACTACATTCTCTGGAAGATCTCCCCCCACTGTCCACACTACATTCTCTGGAAGATCTCCCCCCACTGTCCACACTACATTCTCTGGAAGATCTCCCCCCACTATCCACACTACATTCTCTGGAAGATTTCCCCCCACTGTCCACACTACATTCTCTGGAAGATCTCCCCCACTGTCCACACTACATTCTCTGGAAGATCTCCCCCCACTCTCCACACTACATTCTCTGGAAGATCTCCCCCCACTGTCCACTCTACATTCTCTGGAAGATCACTCTCCATTGTCCACACTACATTCTCTGGAAGATCTCCCCCCACTGTCCACACTACATTCTCTGGAAGATCTCCCCCCACTGTCCACTCTACATTCTCTGGAAGATCACTCTCCATTGTCCACACTACGTTCTCTGCAAGATCTCCCCCCTCTATCCACACTACATTCTCTGGAAGATCTCCCCCCACTGTCCACACTACATTCTCTGGAAGATCTCCCCCCACTGTCCACACTACATTCTCTGCAAGATCTCCCCCCACTGTCTGCACTACATTCTCTGGAAGATCTCCCCCCACTGTCCACACTACATTCTCTGGAGGATCCCTCCCCACTGTCCATACTATATTCTCTGGAAGATCTCCCCCCACTGTCCACACTACATTCTCTGGAAGATCTCCCCCCTCTATCCACACTACATTCTCTGGAAGATCTCCCCCATTGTCCACACTACATTCTCTGGAAGATCTCCCCCCACTGTCCACACTACATTCTCTGGAAGATCTCCCCCCATTGTCCACACTACATTCTCTGGAAGATCTCCCCCCATTGTCCACACTACGTTCTCTGGAAGATTTCCCCCCATTGTCCACACTACATTCTCTGGAAGATCTCCCCCCACTGTCCATACTATATTCTCTGGAAGATCTCCCCCCACTGTCCACACTACATTCTCTATAAGATCTCCCCCCACTGTCCACACTACATTCTCTGGAATATCTCCCCCCACTGTCCACACTACATTCTCTGGAATATCTCCCCCCACTGTCCACACTACATTCTCTGGAAGATCTCCCCCCACTCTCCACACTACATTCTCTGGAAGATCTCCTCCCACTGTCCACTCTACATTCTCTGGAAGATCACTCTCCATTGTCCACACTACATTCTCTGGAAGATCTCCCCCCACTGTCCACACTACATTCTCTGGAAGATCTCCCCCCACTGTCCACTCTACATTCTCTGGAAGATCACTCTCCATTGTCCACACTACGTTCTCTGCAAGATCTCCCCCCTCTATCCACACTACATTCTCTGGAAGATCTCCCCCCACTGTCCACACTACATTCTCTGGAAGATCTCCCCCCACTGTCCACACTACATTCTCTGCAAGATCTCCCCCCACTGTCCGCACTACATTCTCTGGAAGATCTCCCCCCACTGTCCACACTACATTCTCTGGAGGATCCCTCCCCACTGTCCATACTATATTCTCTGGAAGATCTCCCCCCACTGTCCACACTACATTCTCTGGAAGATCTCCCCCCTCTATCCACACTACATTCTCTGGAAGATCTCCCCCATTGTCCACACTACATTCTCTGGAAGATCTCCCCCCACTGTCCACACTACATTCTCTGGAAGATCTCCCCCCTCTATCCACACTACATTCTCTGGAAGATCTCCCCCATTGTCCACACTACATTCTCTGGAAGATCTCCCCCCACTGTCCACACTACATTCTCTGGAAGATCTCCCCCCATTGTCCACACTACATTCTCTGGAAGATCTCCCCCCATTGTCCACACTACGTTCTCTGGAAGATCTCCCCCCATTGTCCACACTACGTTCTCTGGAAGATCTCCCCCCATTGTCCACACTACATTCTCTGGAAGATCTCCCCCCATTGTCCACACTACGTTCTCTGGAAGATCTCCCCCCATTGTCCACACTACATTCTCTGGAAGATCTCCCCCCATTGTCCACACTACATTCTCTGGAAGATCTCCCCCCATTGTCCACACTACGTTCTCTGGAAGATTTCCCCCCATTGTCCACACTACATTCTCTGGAAGATCTCCCCCCACTGTCCACACTACGTTCTCTGGAAGATTTCCCCCCATTGTCCACACTACATTCTCTGGAAGATCTCCCCCCACTGTCCACACTACATTCTCTATAAGATCTCCCCCCACTGTCCACACTACATTCTCTGGAATATCTCCCCCCACTGTCCACACTACATTCTCTGGAAGATCTCCCCCCACTGTCCACACTACATTCTCTGGAAGATCTCCCCCCACTGTCCACA
Source organism: Rana muscosa (assembly GCA_029206835.1). Lineage (NCBI taxonomy): Eukaryota > Metazoa > Chordata > Amphibia > Anura > Ranidae > Rana > Rana muscosa. Next base: position 399,323,108 of record CM055118.1, read on the forward strand.
CTACATTCTCTGCAAGATCTCCCCCCACTGTCCACACTACATTCTCTGCAAGATCTCCCCCCCCCACTGTCCACACTACGTTCTCTGCAAGATCCCCCCCACCCCACTGTCCACACTACATTCTCTGCAAGATCTCCCCCCCCCACTGTCCACACTACATTCTCTGCAAGATCTCCCCCCCCCCCACTGTCCACACTACGTTCTCTGGAAGATCTCCCCCCACTGTCCACACTACGTTCTCTGGAAGATCTCCCCCCACTGTCCACACTACATTCTCTGCAAGATCTCCCCCCCCCCCCCACTGTCCACACTACGTTCTCTGCAAGATCCCCCCCCACCCCACTGTCCACACTACATTCTCTGGAAGATCTCCCCCCCCCCACTGTCCACACTACATTCTCTGCAAGATCTCCCCCCCCCCCACTGTCCACACTACATTCTCTGCAAGATCTCCCCCCCCCACTGTCCACACTACATTCTCTGCAAGATCCCCCCCCCCACTGTCCACACTACATTCTCTGCAAGATCTCCCCCCCCCCACTGTCCACACTACATTCTCTGCAAGATCTCCCCCCACTGTCCACACTATGTTCTCTGCAAGATCTCCCCCCCCACTGTCCACACTACATTCTCTGCAAGATCTCCCCCCCCCACTGTCCACACTACATTCTCTGCAAGATCTCCCCCCACTGTCCACACTATGTTCTCTGCAAGATCTCCCCCCCCCCACTGTCCACACTACATTCTCTGCAAGGTCTCCCCCCCCACTGTCCACACTACATTCTCTGCAAGATCTCCCCCCCCCCACTGTCCACACTACATTCTCTGGAAGATCTCCCCCCACTGTCCACACTACATTCTCTGCAAGATCTCCCCCCACTGTCCACACTACATTCTCTGCAAGATCTCCCCCCCCCACTGTCCACACTACATTCTCTGGAAGATCTCTCCCCACTGTCCACACTACATTCTCTGCAAGATTCCCCCCCCCCACTGTCCACACTACATTCTCTGCAAGATCTCCCCCCCACTGTCCACACTACATTCTCTGGAAGATCTCCCCCCACTGTCCACACTACATTCTCTGGAAGATCTCCCTACTGTCCACACTACATTCTCTGGAAGATCTCTCCCCCCCCACTGTCCACACTACATTCTCTGGAAGATCTCCCCCCACTGTCCACACTACATTCTCTGGAAGATCTCCCCCCACTGTCCGCACTACATTCTCTGGAAGATCTCCCCCCACTGTCCACACTACATTCTCTGGAAGATCTCCCTACTGTCCACACTACATTCTCTGGAAGATCTCTCCCCCCCCACTGTCCACACTACGTTCTCTGCAAGATCCCCCCCCCCACTGTCCACACTACATTCTCTGCAAGATCTCCCCCCACTGTCCACACTACGTTCTCTGCAAGATCCCCCCCCCACTGTCCACACTACATTCTCTGCAAGATCTCCCCCCCCCACTGTCCACACTACATTCTCTGGAAGATCTCCCCCCCCCCACTGTCCACACTACATTCTCTGGAAGATCTCCCCCCCACTGTCCACACTACAATCTCTGGAAGATTCCCCCCCCCCACTGTCCACACTACATTCTCTGCAAGATCTCCCCCCCCCACTGTCCACACTACATTCTCTGCAAGATCTCCCCCCCCACTGTCCACACTACATTCTCTGCAAGATCTCCCCCCCCCACTGTCCACACTACATTCTCTGCAAGATCTCCCCCCACTGTCCACACTATGTTCTCTGCAAGATCTCCCCCCCCCACTGTCCACACTACATTCTCTGCAAGATCTCCCCCCCCCCCCACTGTCCACACTACATTCTCTGCAAGATCTCCCCCCACTGTCCACACTATGTTCTCTGCAAGATCTCCCCCCCCCACTGTCCACACTACATTCTCTGCAAGGTCTCCCCCCCCACTGTCCACACTACATTCTCTGCAAGATCTCCCCCCCCCCCCACTGTCCACACTACATTCTCTGGAAGATCTCCCCCCACTGTCCACACTACATTCTCTGCAAGATCTCCCCCCACTGTCCACACTACATTCTCTGCAAGATCTCCCCCCCCCCACTGTCCACACTACATTCTCTGGAAGATCTCTCCCCACTGTCCACACTACATTCTCTGCAAGATCCCCCCCCCACTGTCCACACTACATTCTCTGCAAGATCTCCCCCCCCACTGTCCACACTACATTCTCTGGAAGATCTCCCCCCACTGTCCACACTACATTCTCTGGAAGATCTCCCTACTGTCCACACTACATTCTCTGGAAGATCTCTCCCCCCCCACTGTCCACACTACATTCTCTGGAAGATCTCCCCCCACTGTCCACACTACATTCTCTGGAAGATCTCCCCCCACTGTCCGCACTACATTCTCTGGAAGATCTCCCCCCACTGTCCACACTACATTCTCTGGAAGATCTCCCTACTGTCCACACTACATTCTCTGGAAGATCTCTCCCCCCCCACTGTCCACACTACGTTCTCTGCAAGATCCCCCCCCCCCCCACTGTCCACACTACATTCTCTGCAAGATCTCCCCCCACTGTCCACACTACGTTCTCTGCAAGATCCCCCCCCCCACTGTCCACACTACATTCTCTGCAAGATCTCCCCCCCCCCACTGTCCACACTACATTCTCTGGAAGATCTCCCCCCCCCCACTGTCCACACTACATTCTCTGGAAGATCTCCCCCCCACTGTCCACACTACAATCTCTGGAAGATCCCCCCCCCCCACTGTCCACACTACATTCTCTGCAAGATCTCCCCCCCCCACTGTCCACACTACATTCTCTGGAAGATCTCCCCACCCCCCCCCCCCACTGTCCACACTACGTTCTCTGCAAGATCCCCCCCCCCACTGTCCACACTACATTCTCTGCAAGATCTCCCCCCCCACTGTCCACACTACATTCTCTGGAAGATCTCCCCCCCCCACTGTCCACACTACATTCTCTGGAAGATCTCCCCCCCCCACTGTCCACACTACGTTCTCTGCAAGATCCCCCCCCCCACTGTCCACACTACATTCTCTGCAAGATCTCCCCCCCCCCCCACTGTCCACACTACATTCTCTGGAAGATCCCCCCCCACTGTCCACACTACATTCTCTGCAAGATCTCCCCCCCCCCACTGTCCACACTACATTCTCTGGAAGATCTCCCCACCCCCCCACTGTCCACACTACGTTCTCTGCAAGATCCCCCCCCCCACTGTCCACACTACATTCTCTGCAAGATCTCCCCCCCCCCACTGTCCACACTACATTCTCTGGAAGATCCCCCCCCCCACTGTCCACACTACATTCTCTGCAAGATCTCCCCCCCCCACTGTCCACACTACATTCTCTGGAAGATCCCCCCCCCCACTGTCCACACTACATTCTCTGGAAGATCTCCCCACCCCCCCACTGTCCACACTACGTTCTCTGCAAGATCTCCCCCCCCCCACTGTCCACACTACATTCTCTGCAAGATCTCCCCCCCCCACTGTCCACACTACGTTCTCTGCTAGATCTCCCCCCCCACTGTCCACACTACATTCTCTGCAAGATCCCCCCCCACTGTCCACACTACATTCTCTGGAAGATCCCCCCCCCCCACTGTCCACACTACATTCTCTGCAAGATCTCCCCCCCCACTGTCCACACTACATTCTCTGGAAGATCTCCCCACCCCCCCACTTTCCACACTACGTTCTCTGCAAGATCTCCCCCCCCCACTGTCCACACTACATTATATGCAAGATCTCCCCCCCCCCACTGTCCACACTACATTCTCTGGAAGATCCCCCCCCCCCACTGTCCACACTACATTCTCTGCAAGATCTCCCCCCCCACTGTCCACACTACATTCTCTGGAAGATCTCCCCACCCCCCCACTGTCCACACTACGTTCTCTGCAAGATCTCCCCCCCCACTGTCCACACTACATTCTCTGCAAGATCTCCCCCCCCACTGTCCACACTACATTCTCTGGAAGATCTCCCGACCCCCCCACTGTCCACACTACGTTCTCTGCAAGATCTCCCCCCCCACTGTCCACACTACATTCTCTGCAAGATCTCCCCCCCCACTGTCCGCACTACATTCTCTGGAAGATCTCCCCACCCCCCCACTGTCCACACTACATTCTCTGGAAGATCTCCCCACCCCCCCACTGTCCACACTACATTCTCTGCAAGATCTCCCCCCCCACTGTCCACACTACGTTCTCTGCAAGATCTCCCCCCCCCCCCCACTGTCCACACTACATTCTCTGGAAGATCTCCCCACCCCCCCACTGTCCACACTACATTCTCTGCAAGATCTCCCCCCCCCACTGTCCACACTACGTTCTCTGCAAGATCTCCCCACCCCCCCACTGTCCACACTACGTTCTCTGCAAGATCTCCCCCCCCACTGTCCACACTACATTCTCTGCAAGATCTCCCCCCCCACTGTCCACTCTACATTCTCTGGAAGATCCCCCCCCACTGTCCACACTACATTCTCTGCAAGATCTCCCCCCCCCACTGTCCACACTACGTTCTCTGCAAGATCTCCCCCCCCCCCACTGTCCACACTACATTCTCTGCAAGATCTCCCCCCACTGTCCACACTACATTCTCTGCAAGATCCCCCCCCCACTGTCCACACTACATTCTCTGCAAGATCCCCCCCCCACTGTCCACACTACATTCTCTGCAAGATCTCCCCCCCCCACTGTCCACACTACGTTCTCTGCAAGATCTCCCCCCCCCACTGTCCACACTACGTTCTCTGCAAGATCTCCCCCCCCCACTGTCCACACTATGTTCTCTGCAAGATCTCCCCCCCCCCACTGTCCACACTACATTCTCTGCAAGATCTCCCCCCCCCCACTGTCCACACTACATTCTCTGGAAGATCTCCCCCCCCCACTGTCCACACTACGTTCTCTGCAAGATCTCCCCCCGCCCCCACTGTCCACACTACATTCTCTGCAAGATCTCCCACCCCCCACTGTCTACACTACGTTCTCTGCAAGATCTCCCCCCCCCCACTGTCCACACTACATTCTCTGCAAGATCTCCCCCCCCCCCACTGTCCACACTACGTTCTCTGGAAGATCTCCCCCCACTGTCCACACTGCATTCTCTGCAAGATCTCCCCCCACTGTCCACACTACATTCTCTGCAAGATCTCCCCCCCCCACTGTCCACACTACGTTCTCTGCAAGATCCCCCCCACCCCACTGTCCACACTACATTCTCTGCAAGATCTCCCCCCCCCACTGTCCACACTACGTTCTCTGGAAGATCTCCCCCCACTGTCCACACTACGTTCTCTGGAAGATCTCCCCCCACTGTCCACACTACATTCTCTGCAAGATCTCCCCCCCCACTGTCCACACTACGTTCTCTGCAAGATCCCCCCCCACCCCACTGTCCACACTACATTCTCTGGAAGATCTCCCCCCCCCCACTGTCCACACTACATTCTCTGCAAGATCTCCCCCCCCCCACTGTCCACACTACATTCTCTGCAAGATCTCCCCCCCCCCCACTGTCCACACTACATTCTCTGCAAGATCCCCCCCCCCACTGTCCACACTACATTCTCTGCAAGATCTCCCCCCCCCCCACTGTCCACACTACGTTCTCTGGAAGATCTCCCCCCACTGTCCACACTACATTCTCTGCAAGATCTCCCCCCACTGTCCACACTACATTCTCTGCAAGATCTCCCCCCCCCCACTGTCCACACTACGTTCTCTGCAAGATCCCCCCACCCCACTGTCCACACTACATTCTCTGCATGATCTCCCCCCCCCCACTGTCCACACTACATTCTCTGCAAGATCTCCCCCCCCACTGTCCACACTACATTCTCTGGAAGATCCCCCCCCCACTGTCCACACTACATTCTCTGCAAGATCTCCCCCCACTGTCCACACTACATTCTCTGCAAGATCTCCCCCACCCCACTGTCCACACTACATTCTCTGGCAGATCACTCTCCATTGTCCACACTACATTCTCTGGAAGATCTCCCCCCACTGTCCACACTACATTCTCTGCAAGATCTCCCCCCCCCCACTGTCCACACTACATTCTCTGCAAGATCTCCCCCCCCCCACTGTCCACACTACATTCTCTGCAAGATCTCCCCCCCCCACTGTCCACACTACATTCTCTGCAAGATCTCCCCCCCCCCACTGTCCACACTACATTCTCTGCAAGATCTCCCCCCCCCCACTGTCCACACTACATTCTCTGCAAGATCTCCCCCCCCCCCCCACTGTCCACACTACATTCTCTGGAAGATCCCCACCCACTGTCCACACTACATTCTCTGCAAGATCTCCCCCACCCCACTGTCCACACTACGTTCTCTGCAAGATCCCCCCCCCACCCCACTGTCCACACTACATTCTCTGCAAGATCCCCCCCCTCACTGTCCACACTACATTCTCTGGAAGATCCCCCCCCACTGTCCACACTACATTCTCTGGAAGATCTCCCCCCACTGTCCACACTACATTCTCTGCAAGATCTCCCCCCACTGTCCACACTACATTCTCTGCAAGATCTCCCCCCCACTGTCCACACTACATTCTCTGCAAGATCCCCCCCCTCACTGTCCACACTACATTATCTGGAAGATCCCCCCCCCCCACTGTCCACACTACATTCTCTGCAAGATCTCCCCCCCCACTGTCCACACTACATTCTCTGCAAAATCTCCCCCACCCCACTGTCCACACTACATTCTCTGCAAGATCCCCCCCACCCCACTGTCCACACTACATTCTCTGGAAGATCTCCCCCCCCCCCACTGTCCACACTACATTCTCTGCAAGATCCCCCCCCCCACTGTCCACACTACGTTCTCTGCAAGATCTCCCCCCCCCACTGTCCACACTACATTCTCTGCAAGATCTCCCCCCCCCACTGTCCACACTACATTCTCTGCAAGATCTCCCCCACCCCACTGTCCACACTACGTTCTCTGCAAGATCCCCCCCCACCCCACTGTCCACACTACATTCTCTGGAAGATCCCCCCCCACTGTCCACACTACATTCTCTGCAAGATCTCCCACCACTGTCCACACTACATTCTCTGCAAGATCTCCCCCCCCCCCCCCACACTACATTCTCTGGAAGATCTCCCCCCACTGTCCACACTACATTCTCTGGAAGATCTCCCCCCACTGTCCACACTACATTCTCTGCAAGATCTCCCCCCCCCCCACTGTCCACACTTACGTTCTCTGCAAGATCCCCCCCACCCCACTGTCCACACTACATTCTCTGCAAGATCTCCCCCCCCCACTGTCCACACTACATTCTCTGCAAGATCTCCCCCCCCCCACTGTCCACACTACGTTCTCTGGAAGATCTCCCCCCACTGTCCACACTACGTTCTCTGCAAGATCTCCCCCCACTGTCCACACTACATTCTCTGCAAGATCTCCCCCCCCCCACTGTCCACACTATGTTCTCTGCAAGATCCCCCCCCCACCCCACTGTCCACACTACATTCTCTGGAAGATCTCCCCCCCCCACTGTCCACACTACATTCTCTGCAAGATCTCCCCCCCCCCACTGTCCACACTACATTCTCTGCAAGATCTCCCCCCCACTGTCCACACTACATTCTCTGCAAGATCCCCCCCCCCACTGTCCACACTACATTCTCTGCAAGATCTCCCCCCCCACTGTCCACACTACATTCTCTGGAAGATCCCCCCCCCCACTGTCCACACTACATTCTCTGGAAGATCTCCCCCCCCCACTGTCCACACTACATTCTCTGGAAGATCCCCCCCCCCCACTGTCCACACTACATTCTCTGCAAGATCCCCCCCCACTGTCCACACTACATTCTCTGCAAGATCTCCCCCCCCCCCACTGTCCACACTACATTCTCTGGAAGATCTCCCCCCACTGTCCACACTACATTCTCTGCAAGATCTCCCCCACTGTCCACACTACATTCTCTGCAAGATCTCCCCCCCCCCACTGTCCACACTACATTCTCTGCAAGATCTCCCCCCACTGTCCATACTACATTCTCTGGAGGATCCCCCCCCACACTGTCCACACTACATTCTCTGCAAGATCCCCCCCCACCCCACTGTCCACACTACATTCTCTGCAAGATCTCCCCCCCCCACTGTCCACACTACATTCTCTGCAAGATCTCCCCCCCCACTGTCCACACTACATTCTCTGGAAGATCCCCCCCCCACTGTCCACACTACATTCTCTGCAAGATCTCCCCCCACTGTCCAAACTACATTCTCTGCAAGATCTCCCCCACCCCACTGTCCACACTACATTCTCTGGCAGATCACTCTCCATTGTCCACACTATGTTCTCTGCAAGATCTCCCCCCCCCCCCCACTGTCCACACTACATTCTCTGCAAGATCTCCCCCCCCCCCACTGTCCACACTACATTCTCTGCAAGATCTCCCCCCCCACTGTCCACACTACATTCTCTGGAAGATCCCCCCCCACTGTCCACACTACATTCTCTGCAAGATCTCCCCCCACTGTCCACACTACATTCTCTGCAAGATCTCCCCCACCCCACTGTCCACACTACATTCTCTGGCAGATCACTCTCCATTGTCCACACTATGTTCTCTGCAAGATCTCCCCCCCCCCCACTGTCCACACTACATTCTCTGCAAGATCTCCCCCCCCCACTGTCCACACTACATTCTCTGCAAGATCTCCCCCCCCCCACTGTCCACACTACATTCTCTGCAAGATCTCCCCCCCCCCCACTGTCCACACTACATTCTCTGCAAGATCTCCCCCCCCCACTGTCCACACTACATTCTCTGCAAGATCTCCCCCCCCACTGTCCACACTACATTCTCTGCAAGATCTCCCCCCCCACTGTCCACACTACATTCTCTGGACGATCCCCCCCCACTGTCCACACTACATTCTCTGCAAGATCTCCCCCCCCCACTGTCCACACTACATTCTCTGCAAGATCTCCCCCACCCCACTGTCCACACTACGTTCTCTGCAAGATCCCCCCCCCACCCCACTGTCCACACTACATTCTCTGCAAGATCCCCCCCCTCACTGTCCACACTACATTCTCTGGAAGATCCCCCCCCACTGTCCACACTACATTCTCTGGAAGATCTCCCCCCACTGTCCACACTACATTCTCTGCAAGATCTCCCCCCACTGTCCACACTACATTCTCTGCAAGATCTCCCCCCCCCCCACACTGTCCACACTACATTCTCTGCAAGATCCCCCCCTCACTGTCCACACTACATTCTCTGGAAGATCCCCCCCCCCCACTGTCCACACTACATTCTCTGCAAGATCTCCCCCCCCCACTGTCCACACTACATTCTCTGCAAAATCTCCCCCACCCCACTGTCCACACTACATTCTCTGCAAGATCCCCCCCACCCCACTGTCCATACTACATTCTCTGGAAGATCTCCCCCCCCCCCACTGTCCACACTACATTCTCTGCAAGATCTCCCCCCCCCCCCACTGTCCACACTACGTTCTCTGCAAGATCTCCCCCCCCCCCACTGTCCACACTACATTCTCTGCAAGATCTCCCCCCCCCCCACTGTCCACACTACATTCTCTGCAAGATCTCCCCCACCCCACTGTCCACACTACGTTCTCTGCAAGATCCCCCCCCACCCCACTGTCCACACTACATTCTCTGGAAGATCCCCCCCCCACTGTCCACACTACATTCTCTGGAAGATCTCCCCCCACTGTCCACACTACATTCTCTGCAAGATCTCCCCCCCCACTGTCCACACTACATTCTCTGCAAGATCTCCCCCCCCCCACTGTCCACACTACATTCTCTGGAAGATCCCCCCCCACTGTCCACACTACATTCTCTGCAAGATCTCCCCCCCCACTGTCCACACTACATTCTCTGCAAGATCTCCCCCACCCCACTGTCCACACTACATTCTCTGGAAGATCTCCCCCCCCCACTGTCCACACTACATTCTCTGCAAGATCTCCCCCCCCCACTGTCCACACTATGTTCTCTGCAAGATCCCCCCCCCCCCACTGTCCACACTACATTCTCTGCAAGATCTCCCCCCCACTGTCCACACTACATTCTCTGCAAGATCTCCCCACCCCCCCACTGTCCACACTACATTCTCTGGAAGATCTCCCCCCCCCACTGTCCACACTACATTCTCTGCAAGATCTCCCCCCCCACTGTCCACACTACATTCTCTGGAAGATCTCCCCCCCCACTGTCCACACTACATTCTCTGCAAGATCTCCCCCACCCCACTGTCCACACTACGTTCTCTGCAAGATCCCCCCCACCCCACTGTCCACACTACATTCTCTGGAAGATCTCCCCCCCCACTGTCCACACTACATTCTCTGCAAGATCTCCCCCCCCCACTGTCCACACTACATTCTCTGCAAGATCTCCCCCCCCCACTGTCCACACTACATTCTCTGCAAGATCTCCCCCCCCACTGTCCACACTACATTCTCTGGAAGATCCCCCCCCACTGTCCACACTACATTCTCTGCAAGATCTCCCCCCCCCACTGTCCACACTACATTCTCTGCAAGATCTCCCCCCCCCACTGTCCACACTACATTCTCTGCAAGATCTCCCCCCCCCCCCCACTGTCCACACTACATTCTCTGGAAGATCTCCCCCCCACTGTCCACACTACATTCTCTGCACGATCTCCCCCCCCCCCCCCACTGTCCACACTACGTTCTCTGCAAGATCTCCCCCCCCCCACTGTCCACACTACATTCTCTGCAAGATCTCCCCCCCCACTGTCCACACTACATTCTCTGCAAGATCTCCCCCACCCCACTGTCCACACTACGTTCTCTGCAAGATCCCCCCCCCCCCACCCCACTGTCCACACTACGTTCTCTGCAAGATCCCCCCCCACTGTCCACACTACATTCTCTGCAAGATCTCCCCCCCCCCACTGTCCACACTACGTTCTCTGCAAGATCTCCCCCCCCCCACTGTCCACACTACATTCTCTGCAAGATCTCCCCCCCCCCCACTGTCCACACTACATTCTCTGCAAGATCCCCCCCCCCACTGTCCACACTACATTCTCTGCAAGATCTCCCCCCCCCACTGTCCACACTACGTTCTCTGGAAGATCTCCCCCCACTGTCCACACTACATTCTCTGCAAGATCTCCCCCCACTGTCCACACTACATTCTCTGCAAGATCTCCCCCCCCACTGTCCACACTACGTTCTCTGCAAGATCCCCCCCCCACCCCACTGTCCACACTACATTCTCTGCAAGATCCCCCCCCCACTGTCCACACTACATTCTCTGCAAGATCTCCCCCCCCCCCACTGTCCACACTACGTTCTCTGGAAGATCTCCCCCCACTGTCCACACTACGTTCTCTGGAAGATCTCCCCCCACTGTCCACACTACATTCTCTGCAAGATCTCCCCCCCCCACTGTCCACACTACGTTCTCTGCAAGTTCCCCCCCACCCCACTGTCCACACTACATTCTCTGCAAGATCTCCCCCCCCCCACTGTCCACACTACATTCTCTGCAAGATCTCCCCCCACTGTCCACACTACATTCTCTGCAAGATCTCCCCCCACTGTCCACACTACATTCTCTGCAAGATCCCCCCCCCCACTGTCCACACTACATTCTCTGGAAGATCTCCCCCCACTGTCCACACTACATTCTCTGCAAGATCTCCCCCCACTGTCCACACTACATTCTCTGCGAGATCTCCCCCCCCCCACTGTCCACACTACATTCTCTGGAAGATCTCCCCCCCACTGTCCACACTACATTCTCTGGAAGATCTCCCCCCACTGTCCACACTACATTCTCTGCAAGATCTCCCCCCCCCCACTGTCCACACTACATTCTCTGGAAGATCTCCCCCCACTGTCCACACTACATTCTCTGGAAGATCTCCCTACTGTCCACACTACATTCTCTGGAAGATCTCCCCCCCCCCCCCACTATCCACACTACATTCTCTGGAAGATCTCCCCCCACTGTCCACACTACATTCTCTGGAAGATCTCCCCCCACTGTCCACACTACATTCTCTGGAAGATCTCCCCCCACTGTCCACACTACATTCTCTATAAGATCTCCCCCCCCACTGTCCGCACTACATTCTCTGGAAGATCTCCCCCCACTGTCCACACTACATTCTCTGGAAGATTTCCCCCCACTGTCCACACTACATTCTCTGGAAGATCCCCCCCACTTTCCACACTACATTCTCTGCAAGATCTCCCCCCCCCACTGTCCACACTACATTCTCTGGAAGATCTCCCCCCACTGTCCACACTACATTCTCTGGAAGATCTCCCCCCCCACTGTCCACACTACGTTCTCTGCAAGATCCCCCCCCCCCACTGTCCACACTATATTCTCTGCAAGATCTCCCCCCCCCCACTGTCTACACTACATCCTCTGGAAGATCCCCCCCCCCCACTGTCCACACTACATTCTCTGCAAGATCTCCCCCCCCCCACTGTCCACACTACATTCTCTGGAAGATCTCCCCACCCCCCCACTGTCCACACTACGTTCTCTGCAAGATCCCCCCCCCCCCACTGTCCACACTACATTCTCTGCAAGATCTCCCCCCCACTGTCCACACTACATTCTCTGGAAGATCCCCACCCACTGTCCACACTACATTCTCTGCAAGATCTCCCCCCCCCCACTGTCCACACTACATTCTCTGGAAGATCTCCCCACCCCCCCACTGTCCACACTACGTTCTCTGCAAGATCTCCCCCCCCCCCCCCACTGTCCACACTACATTCTCTGCAAGATCTCCCCCCCCCACTGTCCACACTACATTCTCTGCAAGATCTCCCCCCCACTGTCCACACTACATTCTCTGCAAGATCCCCCCCCCCACTGTCCACACTACATTCTCTGCAAGATCCCCCCCCCACACTGTCCACACTACATTCTCTGGAAGATCCCCCCCCCACTGTCCACACTACATTCTCTGCAAGATCTCCCCCCCCCACTGTCCACACTACATTCTCTGGAAGATCTCCCCACCCCCCCACTTTCTACACTACGTTCTCTGCAAGATCTCCCCCCCCCACTGTCCACACTACATTCTCTGCAAGATCTCCCCCCCCCACTGTCCACACTACATTCTCTGGAAGATCCCCCCCCCACTGTCCACACTACATTCTCTGCAAGATCTCCCCCCCCCACTGTCCACACTACATTCTCTGGAAGATCTCCCCACCCCCCCACTGTCCACACTACGTTCTCTGCAAGATCTCCCCCCCCCACTGTCCACACTACATTCTCTGCAAGATCTCCCCCCCCACTGTCCACACTACATTCTCTGCAAGATCTCCCCCCCCCCACTGTCCGCACTACATTCTCTGGAAGATCTCCCCACCCCCCCCCACTGTCCACACTACATTCTCTGGAAGATCTCCCCACCCCCCCACTGTCCACACTACATTCTCTGCAAGATCTCCCCCCCCCCACTGTCCACACTACGTTCTCTGCAAGATCTCCCCACCCCCCCACTGTCCACACTACATTCTCTGCAAGATCTCCCCCCCCCACTGTCCACACTACATTCTCTGCAAGATCTCCCCCCCCCCACTGTCCACACTACATTCTCTGGAAGATCTCCCCCCCCCCACTGTCCACACTACGTTCTCTGCAAGATCTCCCCCCCCCCCACTGTCCACACTACGTTCTCTGCAAGATCTCCCCCCCCCCACTGTCCACACTACGTTCTCTGCAAGATCTCCCCCCCCCCACTGTCCACACTACATTCTCTGCAAGATCTCCCCCCCCCACTGTCCACACTACATTCTCTGGAAGATCTCCCCCCCCCCCACTGTCCACACTACATTCTCTGCAAGATCTCCCCCCGCCCCCACTGTCCACACTACATTCTCTGGCAGATGACTCTTCCACACTACATTCTCTGGAAGATCTCCCCCCACTGTCCACACTACATTCTCTGCAAGATCTCCCCCCCCCCACTGTCCACACTACGTTCTCTGCAAGATCTCCCCCCCCCCCCACTGTCCACACTACGTTCTCTGCAAGATCTCCCCCCCCCACTGTCCACACTACATTCTCTGCAAGATCTCCCCCCCCCACTGTCCACACTACATTCTCTGGAAGATCTCCCCCCCCACTGTCCACACTACATTCTCTGCAAGATCTCCCCCCGCCCCCACTGTCCACACTACAGTCTCTGGCAGATCACTCTCCATTGTCCACACTACATTCGCTGGAAGATCTCCCCCCACTGTCCACACTACATTCTCTGCAAGATCTCCCCCCCCCCCAGTGTCCACACTACGTTCTCTGCAAGATCTCCCCCCCCACTGTCTAAACTACATTCTCTGCAAGATCTCCCCCCCCACTGTCCACACTACATTCTCTGGAAGATCCCCCCCCCACTGTCCACACTACATTCTCTGGAAGATCCCCCCCCCCACTGTCCACACTACATTCTCTGGAAGATCTCCCCCCCCACTGTCCACACTACATTCTCTGGAAGATCCCCCCCACTGTCCACACTACATTCTCTGGAAGATCTCCCCCCCCCCACTGTCCACACTACATTCTCTGCAAGATCTCCCCCCGCCCCCACTGTCCACACTACATTCTCTGGAAGAACCCCCCCCCACTGTCCACACTACATTCTCTGGAAGATCTCCCCCCACTGTCCACACTACATTCTCTGCAAGATCTCCCCCCCCCCCACTGTCCACACTACATTCTCTGGAAGATCTCCCCCCACTGTCCACACTACATTCTCTGGCAGATCTCCCCCCCACTGTCCACACTACATTCTCTGGAAGATCTCCCCCCCCACTGTCCACACTACATTCTCTGGAAGATCTCCCCCCACTGTCCACACTACATTCTCTGGAAGATCTCCCCCCACTGTCCACACTACATTCTCTGGAAGATCTCTCCCCACTGTCCACACTACATTCTCTGGAAGATCTCCCCCCCACTGTCCACACTACAGTCTCTGCAAGATCTCCCCCCCCCACTGTCCACACTACGTTCTCTGCAAGATCTCCCCCACCCCCACTGTCCACACTACATTCTCTGGAAGATCCCCCCCCCACTATCCACACTACATTCTCTGGAAGATCTCCCCCCACTGTCCACACTACATTCTCTGGAAGATCTCCTCCCGCCCCCACTGTCCACACTACATTCTCTGGAAGATCCCCCCCCCACTGTCCACACTACATTCTCTGGAAGATCTCCCCCCACTGTCCACACTACATTCTCTGCAAGATCTCCCCCCCCCCCCACTGTCCACACTACATTCTCTGGAAGATCTCCCCCCACTGTCCACACTACATTCTCTGGCAGATCACTCTCCATTGTCCACACTATGTTCTCTGCAAGATCTCCCCCCCCCCCACTGTCCACACTACATTCTCTGGAAGATCTCCCCCCCACTGTCCACACTACATTCTCTGGAAGATCTCTCCCCACTGTCCACACTACATTCTCTGGAAGATCTCTCCCCACTGTCCACACTACATTCTCTGGAAGATCTCCCCCCACTGTCCACACTACATTCTCTGGAAGATCTCTCCCCACTGTCCACACTACATTCTCTGGAAGATCTCTCCCCACTGTCCACACTACATTCTCTGGAAGATCTCCCCCCCCCACTGTCCACACTACATTCTCTGCAAGATCTCCCCCCCCCCCACTGTCCACACTACATTCTCTGGAAGATCTCCCCCCACTGTCCACACTACATTCTCTGGCAGATCTCTCCCCCCCCCACTGTCCACACTACATTCTCTGCAAGATCTCCCCCCACTGTCCACACTACATTCTCTGGAAGATCTCCCCCCACTGTCCACACTACATTCTCTGGAAGATCTCCCCCCACTGTCCACACTACATTCTCTGGAAGATCTCTCCCCACTGTCCACACTACATTCTCTGGAAGATCTCCCCCCCCACTGTCCACACTACATTCTCTGCAAGATCCCCCCCCCCACTGTCCACACTACGTTCTCTGCAAGATCTCCCCCACCCCCACTGTCCACACTACATTCTCTGCAAGATCTCCCCCCACTGTCGGCACTACATTCTCTGGAAGATCTCCCCCCCCCCCACTGTCCACACTACATTCTCTGGAAGATCTCTCCCCACTGTCCACACTACATTCTCTGGAAGATCTCTCCCCACTGTCCACACTACATTCTCTGGAAGATCTCCCCCCACTGTCCACACTACATTCTCTGGAAGATCTCCCCCCACTGTCCACACTACATTCTCTGGAAGATCACTCTCCATTGTCCACACTACATTCTCTGGAAGATCTCCCCCCCACTGTCCACACTACATTCTCTGGAAGATCTCCCCCCACTGTCCACATTACATTCTCTGGAAGATCTCCCCCCACTGTCCACACTACATTCTCTGGAAGATCTCCCCACACTGTCCACACTACATTCTCTGGAAGATCTCCCCCCACTGTCCACACTACATTCTCTGGAAGATCACTCTCCATTGTCCACACTACATTCTCTGGAAGATCTCCCCCCACTGTCCACACTAAATTCCCTGGAAGATCTCCCCCCACTGTCCACACTACATTCTCTGGAAGATCTCCCCCCACTGTCCACACTACATTCTCTGGAAGATCTCCCCCCACTGTCCACACTACATTCTCTGGAAGATCTCCCCCCACTGTCCACACTACATTCTCTGGAAGCTCTCCCCCCACTGTCCACACTATACATTCTCTGGAAGATCCCCCCCCCCCACCACCACCATCTACTCTACATTCTCTGGAAGATATCCCTCCTCCGTCCATACTATATTTTCTGGAAGATCTCCCCCCCCCCCCACTGGCCCACACTACATTCTCTGGAAGATCCCCCCCCCCACTGTCCACACTACATTCTCTGGAAGATCTCCCCCCACTGTCCACACTACATTCTCTGGAAAATTTCCCCCTACTGTCCACACTATATTCTCTGGAAGATCTCCCCTCACTGTCCACACTACATTCTCTAGAAGATCTCCCCCCACTGTCCACACTACATTCTCTGGAAGATCTCCCCCCCACTGTCCACACTAAATTCCCTGGAAGATCTCCCCCCACTGTCCACACTACATTCTCTGGAAGATCTCTCCCCACACTACATTCTCTGGAAGTTCTCCCTCCCCACTGTCCACACTACATTCTCTGGAAGATCTCCCCTCACTGTCCACACTACATTCTCTAGAAGATCTCCCCCCACTGTCCACACTACATTCTCTGGAAGATCTCCCCCCACTGTACACACTACATTCTCTGGAAGATCTCCCCCCACTGTCCACACTACATTCTCTGGAAGATCTCCCCCCACTGTCCACACTACATTCTCTGGAAGATCTCCCCCCCACTGTCCACACTAAATTCCCTGGAAGATCTCCCCCCCACTGTCCACACTAAATTCCCTGGAAGATCTCCCCCCACTGTCCACACTACATTCTCTGGAAGATCTCTCCCCACACTACATTCTCTGGAAGATCTCCCTCCCCACTGTCCACACTACATTCTCTGGAAGATCTCCCCCCACTGTTCACACTACATTCTCTAGAAGATCTCCCCCCACTGTCCACGCTACATTCTCTGGAAGATCTCCCCCCACTGTCCACACTACATTCTCTGGAAGATCTCTCCCCACACTACATTCTCTGAAAGATCTCTCCCCACACTACATTCTCTGGAAGATCTCCCCCCACTGTCCACGCTACATTCTCTGGAAGATCTCCCCCCCCACTGTCCACACTACATTCTCTGCAAGATCTCCCCCCCCCACTGTCCACATTACATTCTCTGGAAGATCTCCCCCCACTGTCCACACTACAATCTCTGGAAGATCCCCCCCCCACTGTCCACACTACATTCTCTGGAAGATCTCCCTACTGTCCACACTATATTCTCTGCAAGATCTCCCCCCCCACTGTCCACACTACGTTCTCTGTAAGATCTCCCCCCCCCACTGTCTACACTACATTCTCTGGAAGATCTCCCCCCACTGTCCGCACTACATTCTCTGGAAGATCTCCCCCCCCCACTGTCCACACTGCATTCTCTGCAAGATCTCCCCCCCCCACTGTCCACACTGCATTCTCTGCAAGATCTCCCCCCCACTGTCCACACTACGTTCTCTGCAAGATCTCCCCCCACTGTCCGCACTACATTCTCTGGAAGATCTCCCCCCCCCCCCACTGTCCACACTACGTTCTCTGCAAGATCTCCCCCCCCCCACTGTCCACACTACATTCTCTGGAAGATCTCCCCCCACTGTCCGCACTACATTCTCTGGAAGATCTCCCCCCCCCCACTGTCCACACTACGTTCTCTCCAAGATCTCCCCCCCCCCCACTGTCCACACTACATTCTCTGAAAGATCTCCCCCCACTGTCCGCACTATATTCTCTGGAAGATCTCCCCCCACTGTCCGCACTACATTCTCTGGAAGATCTCCCCCCACTGTCCACACTACATTCTCTGGAAGATCTCCCCCCACTGTCCACACTACATTCTCTGGAAGATCTCCCCCCACTGTCCACACTACATTCTCTGGAAGATCTCCCCCCACTGTCCACACTACATTCTCTGGAAGATCTCCCCCCACTGTCCGCACTACATTCTCTGCTAGATCTCCCCACTGTCCACACTACATTCTCTGCTAGATCTCCCCACTGTCCACACTACATTCTCTGGAAGATCTCCCCCCCCCCACTGTCCACACTACATTCTCTGAAAGATCTCCCCCCACTGTCCACACTACATTCTCTGGAAGATCTCCCCCCACTGTCCACACTACATTCTCTGGAAGATCTCCCCCCACTGTCCACACTACATTCTCTGGAAGATCTCCCCCCACTGTCCACACTACATTCTCTGGAAGATCTCCCCCCACTGTCCGCACTACATTCTCTGCTAGATCTCCCCACTGTCCACACTACATTCTCTGGAAGATCTCCCCCCCCCCCCCACTGTCCACACTACATTCTCTGAAAGATCTCCCCCCACTGTCCGCACTACATTCTCTGGAAGATCTCCCCCCACTGTCCGCACTACATTCTCTGGAAGATCTCCCCCCACTGTCCACACTACATTCTCTGGAAGATCTCCCCCCACTGTCCACACTACATTCTCTGGAAGATCTCCCCCCACTGTCCACACTACATTCTCTGGAAGATCTCCCCCCACTGTCCACACTACATTCTCTGGAAGATCTCCCCCCACTGTCCACACTACATTCTCTGGAAGATCTCCCCACTGTCCACACTACATTCTCTGGAAGATCACTCTCCATTAGTGATGAGCCGAACACCCCCGGGTTCGGTTCGCACCAGAACCCGCGAACGGACCGAAAGTTCGTACGAACATTAGAACCCTATTAAATACAATGGACGCGAACGTTCGAATTCTAAAGTGCTAATTATAACAACTATTATGCATGTTATTGTCCTAAAAAGGGTTTGGGAACCCGGGTTCTGCACCAGGGGACATGTATCAATGCAAAAAGAAGTTTTAATAACGGACGTTTTTCGGGAGCAGTCATTTTAATGATGCATAAAGTGAAAAAAAAAAAGTCAAATATTCCTTTAAATATCGTACCTGGGGGGTGTGTAAAGTATGCCTGTGAAGTGCCACGTGTTTCCCGTGTTTAGAACTGTCCCTGCACAAAATGACACTTCTAAAGGAAAAAAAAGCCATTTAAAACTTCTGCGGCTTTAATGTAATGTCTGGTCCCGGTAATATGGATGAAAATCTTTAAGAAAAATGGCATAGCTACCCCATCAACCCCCCCCCCCCCCCCTACCCCAGCCCATTACCAGCCCCTTTGGGTCTTGTATGGATATTAAGGAGAACACCGCACACAAAATAAAAAAAGCCCTATATACTCTGAACAGCCGTATACAGGCGGTGCATACAAGACAGGGACTGTAGGTTTGTTCTTATGTAGAATCTGTTTGTAATTTTGAACAGGTACATTGTTTAACCACTTAAGCCCCGGACCATTTCGGGCCATTAGGACCAGGCCTGTTTTTGGGATTCGGCACTGCGCTGCTTTAACTGTAAATTGTGCGGACATGCAATGTTGTACCCAAATGAAATTTGCGTTCTTTTCTTCCCATAAATAAAGCTTTCTTTTAATGGTATTTGATTGCCTCTGCGATTTTTATTTTTTGCGATATAAACAGAAAAAGACCGAAAATTTTGAAAAAAAATGATATTTTCTACTTTTTGTTATAAGAAAAATCGAATAAACTCAATTTTAGTCATACATTTAGGCCAAAATGTATTCAGCCACATGTCTTTAGTAAAAAAATGTCAATAAGCGTATATTTATTGGTTTGCGCAAAAGTTATAGCGTTTACAAACTAGGGTACATTTTCTGAAATTTACACAGCTTTAAATTTATGACTGCCTATCTCATTTCTTGAGGTGCTAAAATGGCAGGGCAGTACAAAACCCCCCCAAATGACCCCATTTTGGAAAGTAGACACCCCAAGGAAATTGCTGAGAGGCATGTTGAGCCCATTGAATATTTTTTTTTTGTCCCAAGTGATTGAATAATGACAAAAAAAAAAAAAAAAATGACAAAAAGTTGTCACTAAATGATATATTGCTCACACATGCCATGATTATATGTGGAATTGCACCCCAAAATACATTCTGCTGCTTCTCCTGAGTACGGGGATACCACATGTGTGGGACATTTTAGGAGCCTAGCCACGTACGGGACCCCGGAAACCAAGCACCGCCTTCAGGATTTCTAAGGGCGCAAATTTTTGATTTCACTCCTCACTACCTATCACAGTTTCGAAGGCCATAAAATGCCAAAATAGCACAAAACCCCCCCAAATGACCCCATTTTGGAAAGTAGACACCCCAAGCTATTTACTGAGAGGCATGTTCAGTCCATGGAATATTTTATATTTTGCCACAAGTTGCGGGAATATGACAAACTTTTTTTTTTTTGCACAAAGTTGTCACTAAATGATATATTGCTCACACATGCCATGGTTATATGTGGAATTGCACCCCAAAATACATTCTGCTGCTTTTCCTGAGTACGGGGATACCACATGTGTGGGACTTTTTGGGAGCCTAGCCGCGTACAGGGCCCCAAAAACCAAGCACTGCGAACGCTGCAGTTATGTGTGTTGTGTTTGGTAAGTGACAGTGATCGATCGATACTGCACTTGGGTGGGCTGGGCTGGGCTGGGCTGGGCGGAGGGGCTAAACGCAGGCGCTAGCAGGTATCTGGGCTGATCCCGCTAACACTGCGTTTTTGGGAACCCTAAACCGCTGGGGATGCTAGTATAGATCTGATCAGATACTATACCACTAAGGGGGGTGTATGCTTTGCGCGTGGGTGTTAGCGTTACTGGCACTAACCTAACACTGCCTGGGGCGACGCAGACCCTCTCTGGCGCTAAAACCTAATTAATCTCACCCGCCGGGCGATCAGGGGGGTTAAACCTTTATTGGGTTATATTGCCCTGATGCTATAAAAAGCAAACTAATCAACCAGCGTCACCCGTAACCTTTATATGGTGATCACTGGTGAAAGGGTTAACTAGGGGCAATCAGGGGGTTAAAACCTTTATTAGGTTAAATATGGGGGTACCTGACACTATATAAAAACCTGACGGGTAACCTAAATAACTAAATAACTTACTGGCTAACCAGTGACACCAGTGACGCTTATACGGCGATCACTGGTGAAAGGGTTAACTCTAGGGGCAATCAGGGGGTTAAAATAATATATGGGGGTACCTGACACTAATAAAAACCTGCGGCGAACCTAAAAAAAAATAACTGCCTATCTAAAACACCAGCGACACGAATACAGCGATCGGAAAAACAATCGCTTAGTGACGCTAAAGTTAGGGGGTGAAAGGGTTACCCTGGGGGGTGATCAAGGGGTTAAACCTTTATTAGGGGGGGTTAGGGGGCTACCCTGGACCTAAAGGGGCCTAAACCTAACTGCCCTGCAACTTTTTACAATCACAGATGACACTAAATGCAGTGATCAGTAAAATAAATGATCACTGCAATCAGTGACACTGTGATTGGGGGCTTTGGGGTGACCTGGGGGGTGATCTGGGGGTGACTGGGGGGTGATTTGTGTGCCTATGTGTACCTAAGTGTCAGTGGACTGTTGGTGCACTAATCTGCTTCTTCTCTTCTCGGCGCCGGGAACGAAAAGACCGCCGCGGGGGAGATGACATCACTTCCTCCTGCCTGTGTTTACATCACATGGCGGAGGAAGCATTTTCATTGGCCGGGAGCGATCGCGAGGGGGGGGCGGAATCGAGCGGCCGCCCCCTCATGCCTGATCGCTCCCGAACACTTAACGGACGCTCACTGCAGTGAAGGGGGGTCCGGATGGACCCCCCAACTGCACAAAGGCGATCACGTAGATCTACGTGATTCTGCCTGTCGGTGCCATTCTGCCGACGTAAATCGGCGGTGGGCGGTCGTTAAGTGGTTAAGTGTAGCTCCAGCCCAAAAATCTATTTTTAAACTTTTTGGAAAACATAGGTAAGGGTTATCACCCCTGTAACATTTGTTTTGCTGTCTGTGCCCCTGTTCAGAACATTTCACCTCACTTTCCGTCCCAATGACAACTGTTTTTGAAATGTGGTGTTTTTCTTGAAACAAGGATTGGTGATAAAGCATCAGTACAGAGGAGACACCTTTCTCCCATATTAATTCTTACAGGAGAGAATTTTCCTTCCTAGGGGTAGATTTCCTCTCACTTCCTGTTGTCTTCTTGCGTTTGCAAGTAGGAGTCGTTTGTAAGTTGGATGTTTGAAAGTAGGGACCTGCCGTATATACTCTGCAGAAATTGGCCCCTTAGTTGTTGGTGTTGGCACAACACTGTAAGCACTCACAGTTACTCTTGGTTGGTGCTGGAACGCCCTGCTGTCAACTATTATATCAGGAATTGTAATTACATATAATTGTTGAACAGTGGTAGTAAAAATTGGGCCTTTGATGGTGGTGCTGGTGCCACAACACTGTAAGCCCTGACAGTTACTCTTGGTGGGTGCAGCAATGGGCCCTGCTGTGAATTATTAGATCAAGAATTGTAATTGCATGCCCCTGTTGAACAGGGGCTGAAAAATTGGGCCTTTCGTGGTGGTGGTGGTGGTGGTGGTGTTGCCACAACACTGTAAGCCCTCAGAGTTACTCTTGCTTGGTGGGCGCAGGAATGGGCCCTGCTGTGAATTATTAGATCAAGAATTGTAATTACATGCCCCTTTTGAACAGGGGCTGAAAAATTGGGCCTTAGGCACTAGTGGCACAACACTGCAACCCCTCACACATACTGTACTTGGAGCACAGCAATGAGCCCTGTTGCAAAGTATTGCTTCAAAATTTGTAATTACACGCCCCTGTTAAACAGGGGCTGAAAAATTGGGCGTTAGGCACTGGTGGCGGCACCCATAAACAAAAATGATCTTCCAAGCTATCATCATCAATCGTATCATTGAGGACTCGGAGGAGGAGGATAGCCAGTCAACATAACAGCACAGGCACACAGCATCAGCATCAGTCTTGAAGGGATGTGACATGTTAAAATCAATTAGTCTGTTATATCAGCATCAGGTGTGTGGTAGCTGGTGGTGATCCAAGACTGGTTCATCTTGATGAAAGTCAGCTGATCAACCGAGTCGGTGGACAGGCGCACCCTGTGATCCGTGACAAATCCTCCAGCAGCACTGAATGTGCGTTCCGAAAGAACGCTGGATGCAGGACAGGCCAGTAGCTCAATTGCATACTGTGCAAGCTCTGGCCAGTGATCCATCCTCAAGACCCAGTAAGCCAGAGGATTTTCGGTGGGGAAGGTGTCCAAGTCTGACCTTGCCCCTAGATATTCCTGCACCATGTTTATCAGACGCTGGCGATGGTTGCTGGAACCGATCATACTTTGGGGCTGCGGACTAAAGAATTGTCTGAACGCATCGGTCAGACGGCCACCTTCCCCACCGCTCCTTCTTTGACTGGCCGAAGCCTCAGCAACTCGTTGTCCAGGACCAGGAGTTTGTAACCTCCCAGTCTCTGGGAACGCGTTGCACAGACCTTTCTGCAAGGCCTCCCGGAGTTGTCTCATCCTCTGCTCCCTCTGCGACGGTAACATAAGGTCCGCAACCTTACCCTTGTACCGTGGATCAAGGAGAGTGGCCAGCCAGTAATGGTCCCTCTCCTTGATCCGAAGAATACGAGGATCCTTCCGCAGACTTTGCAGGATCAGGGAGGCCATGCAGCGTAGGTTTGCTGAGGCATTCGGTCCGGAGTCCTCTGGGTCACTAAGGACGACATGATCCGCAGCCACCTCCTCCCAGCCACGTACAAGTCCACTGGTTTCTTGGGACTGTAAATCATCCCTAAAAGACTGCTGCTGATGATGCTGAGTGCCAGCCTTCACCTCCATGCTGACACAATCCTCCTCCTCCTCCTCCTCCTCTTCCTGTGCGATGGGTGGGACAGAAGGAACACTGTCTGGGTAAAGGGGGCCTTGAGAGGCAAGGAAGTCCTCCTCTTTCTGCCTCTGTTCTGCCTCAAGTGCCCTGTCCATTATTCCACGCAGCGTGTGCTCCAACAGGTGGACAAGAGGTACAGTGTCACTGATGCATGCACTGTCACTGCTCACCATCCTCGTGGCCTCCTCAAATGGTGCCAGGACAGTGCATGCATCCCTGATCATGCCCCACTGGCGTGGATAAAAAAAAACAAGCTCCCCTGACCCTGTCCTGGTGCCGTAGTCGCACAGGTACTCATTGATGGCCCTCTGCTGCGTGTGCAGCCGCTGCAGCATGGCCAACGTTGAGTTCCACCTGGTGGGCATGTCACATATAAGGCGGTTCTTGGGCAGGTTCAACTCCTTTTGCAGCTCAGCCAGGCGAGCACTGGCATTATAAGATCTGCGGAAATGCACACAGACTTTCCTGGCCTGCCTCAGGACATCCTGTAAGCCCGGGTACCTGGCCAAGAACCGCTACACCACCAGGTTAAGGACGTGAGCCACACAGGGCACATGGGTCAGTTGTCCCTGTCGGAGGGCGGAGAGGAGGTTGGTGCCATTGTCGCAAACCACCATTCCTGGCTTAAGCTGGCGTGGCGTCAACCACCTCTCGGCCTGGCCCTGCAGAGCAGACAGGACCTCTGCCCCAGTGTGGCTTCTGTCCCCCAAACACACCAGCGCAAGCACGGCATGGCATCTTTTTGCCTGCGTACTTGCGTAGCCCCTTGAACGGCTACGGAGCACCGCTGGTTCAGAGGACAAAGCACAGGAAGAGGCCATGGAGGAAGAAGAAGAGGAGGGGGTGGAGGAGAGAGGTGTGTCACAACCAGTAGTAGCATTTTGGAGGCGTGGGGGTGGAACAACCTCCAACACTACTGCACCTTGTCCTGCATCCTTCCCAGCTGCCAAAAGAGTGACCCAATGGGCCGTGAAAGAAAGGTAACGTCCCTGTCCATGCGTGCTGGACCATGAGTCAGCGGTAATATGCACCTTACCGCTGACCGCCCTGTCCAGCGAGGCCAAGACATTGCCTTCCACATGCCGGTAGAGAGCCGGAATAGCCTTCCGTGAGAAAAAGTGGCGTTTGGGAACCTGCCACTGAGTTACCGCACATTGCACAAACTCACGGAAGGGGGCCGAGTCTACCAACTGAAAAGGCAGCAGTTGAAGCGCTAGCAATTTAGCCAAGCTAGCATTCAACCGCTGGGCATGTGGATGGCTGGGAGTGAACTTCTTTCGACGGTCCAGCAGCTGGGGCAGGGAAATTTGCCTGCTAGAATCGGACGTCGGTGTACTGCTAGCAGAGTGGCCGCAAGTACTTGGCTGTGACACACCTAATTCTACACCTTCATTCCTCTCAGTGCATGTTTCAGAGAGGACTGAAGTTATAGTGGGGTTGGAGATCCCAGCTGATGCGGTGCAAGGAGAGGTCCGCTTTGTTCTTTGGTGTGGGTCTTTGAGGTAGGCTTGCCAACGAGCTGCATGGCAGGTCAACATATGTCTGGTCAGGCATGTGGTACCCAAGCGGCTGATGTTTTGGCCACGCGATATACGCTTGAGACATATGTTGCAAACAGCAGCTGTGCAATCTGATGCACTAGCCTCAAAAAAGGCCCACACCAAAGAACTTTTTGAATGACGGGCAGAGGCAGCGCCCTGCACAGGCGGAGCTCTGCGGTGTGATTCCGTCGGTGTACTGCCCTTACGCTGGCCACCAAAGGGCATCCTGCCTCGTTGGAGATGTGCCTCCTCCTCATCCTCCTCCTCTCTCCTATTAGGCACCCACGTGGAGTCAGTGACCTCATCATCCCCTCCCTCCTCATCACTGGAGCCAATCTGGCAGTATGCTGCAGCTGCTGGAACATGACTGCCAGATTGGTGTCCTTCTTGAGCATCCCCTCTGTCTGCTCTCACGCTACTGCCTTCCTCTAGCTGGGTTTCATCATCAGACCCTTCGAAACGCTGGGCATCCTCCTGGAGCATGTACCCAACACTGTGCTCAAACAGTTCGGGGGACTCCTCAGGAGGAGGACATGGTGGGTCTAGGGAAGGAGTGACTGATGATGAGTCTGACATTGATACCAGGGAAGAGGACGCTTTGGCAGCTGCTTTGCCAGTACCCTGAGCCTGGGTGAGAGAGGATGAGGAGGAGGAGGAGGGCTTGGTCATCCACTCTACCAAGTCTTCGGCATGATGTGGCTCAACATGTCCAGCTGCCGAAAAGAAGGACAAGCGTGTCCCATGGCCATGTGCTGATGACAATGCACCGCGTCCACGACCAGCACTGTTGCCCCCAGACACAGAGCCTGCTTGCCCTCTTTTATTGCCTCCTGACTGTCTGCCTCTCCTTGTTTGCCTTCCAGACATTCTAATAGATGGCCTGCAGGGAGATGGGAAAAAAGCAATAAGGGCTACCTTCAGGTGTCCTTCTCTGTCCCTTTACTTAAGGATTTCTAAATATGGTTGAGGATGATTGCTTTCGCACAGAATAGCACAACGACAATTTCCCTGACTGTCCAAAAAACAAGGATTTCAAAGATGGTTGATGAGGAATGCTTTAGCACAGTATAGCACAAGGAGAATTTCCCTCACTGTCCTTCCCTGTCCCTAGAAACAAGGATTATCACAGTGAAAGAAACTGACACTCTCCCTACCTATAGTTTTCTATTATCACAGTGAAAGAAACTGACACTCTCCCTACCTATAGTTTTCTGTCCCTAGAAAAAATGTTTTTTTAAAGATGGTTGATGATCAATGCTTTAGCACACTATAGCACAAGGAGAATTTCCCTCACTGTCCTTCCCTGTCCCTAGAAACAAGGATTATCACAGTGAAAGAAACTGACACTCTTCCTACCTATAGTTTTCTGTCCCTAGAAAAAATGTTTTTTTAAAGATGGTTGATGATCAATGCTTTAGCACACTATAGCACAAGGAGAATTCCCCTCACTGTCCTTCCCTGTCCCTAGAAACAAGGATTATCACAGTGAAAGAAACTGACACTCTTCCTACCTATAGTTTTCTGTCCCTAGAAAAAATGTTTTTTTAAAGATGGTTGATGATCAATGCTTTAGCACACTATAGCACAAGGAGAATTTCCCTCACTGTCCTTCCCTGTCCCTAGAAACAAGGATTATCACAGTGAAAGAAACTGACACTCTTCCTACCTATAGTTTTCTGTCCCTAGAAAAAATGTTTTTTTAAAGATGGTTGATGATCAATGCTTTAGCACACTATAGCACAAGGAGAATTTCCCTCACTGTCCTTCCCTGCCCCTAGAAACAAGGATTATCACAGTAAAACACACTGACACTCTCCCTACCTATCCTTCTCTTTCCCTAAACTAAAGGAATCCAGGTTAAGCAAGAAAAAAAAATGTCACTGTCCCTGCCTATGCTTCTCTTTCCCTGCTCCGGAACACACTACACTAGGCCGCCGTGCTGGCGGCCTTTTATAGTGTGGGGCGTGTACTAAACACCCTCAGCAATAATTGGCCACAGGCATCCTGCCTGTGGCCAATCATTGCTCTCCTCGCTGCCGGCGCTGTGATTGGCCAAGCATGCGGGGTCACAGTGCATGCTTGGCCAATCACAGCGCCTGGATGACACTGCGATGGCGTAGTGCATTGTGGGCCGTTCGCGTCACTCGAATTAGGCGCGAACGGCCCAAATCGTTCGATCTTCGTCGAACGATCGAACAGCCGATGTTCGAGTCGAACGTATGTTCGACTCGAACACCGAGCTCATCCCTACTCTCCATTGTCCACACTACATTCTCTGCAAGATCTCCCCCCCCCCCACTGTCCACACTACATTCTCTGGAAGATCTCCCCCCACTGTCCACACTACATTCTCTGCAAGATCTCCCCCCCCCCACTGTCCACACTACATTCTCTGGAAGATCTCCCCCCACTGTCCACACTACATTCTCTGGAAGATCCCTCCCCACTGTCCACACTACATTCTCTGGAAGATCTCCCCCCACTGTCCACACTACATTCTCTGGAAGATCTTCCCCCACTGTCCACACTACATTCTCTGGAAGATCTCTCCCCACTGTCCACACTACATTCTCTGGAAGATCTTCCCCCACTGTCCACACTACATTCTCTGGAAGATCTCCCCCCACTGTCCACACTACATTCTCTGGAAGATCTCCCCCCACTGTCCACACTACATTCTCTGGAAGATCTCCCCCCACTGTCCACACTACATTCTCTGAAGATTCTCCCCCCACTGTCCACACTACATTCTCTGGAAGATCTCCCCCACTGTCCACACTAGTCTGGAAGATCACTCTCACACTACATTCTCTGGAAGATCTCCCCCCACTGTCCACTCTACATTCTCTGGAGAGATCACTCCCCATTGTCCACACTACATTCTCTGGAAGATCTCCCCCCACTGTCCACACTACATTCTCTGGAAGATCTCCCCCCACTGTCCACTCTACATTCTCTGGAAGATCACTCTCCATTGTCCACACTACGTTCTCTGCAAGATCTCCCCCCTCTATCCACACTACATTCTCTGGAAGATCTCCCCCCACTGTCCACACTACATTCTCTGGAAGATCTCCCCCCACTGTCCACACTACATTCTCTGGAAGATCTCCCCCCACTGTCCACACTACATTCTCTGCAAGATCTCCCCCCACTGTCCGCACTACATTCTCTGGAAGATCTCCCCCCACTGTCCACACTACATTCTCTGGAAGATCTCCCCCCTCTATCCACACTACATTCTCTGGAGGATCCCTCCCCACTGTCCATACTATATTCTCTGGAAGATCTCCCCCCACTGTCCACACTACATTCTCTGGAAGATCTCCCCCCTCTATCCACACTACATTCTCTGGAAGATCTCCCCCATTGTCCACACTACATTCTCTGGAAGATCTCCCCCCACTGTCCACACTACATTCTCTGGAAGATCTCCCCCCATTGTCCACACTACATTCTCTGGAAGATCTCCCCCCATTGTCCACACTACGTTCTCTGGAAGATTTCCCCCCATTGTCCACACTACATTCTCTGGAAGATCTCTCCCCACTGTCCACACTACATTCTCTGGAAGATCTCCCCCATTGTCCACACTACATTCTCTGGAAGATCTCCCCCCACTGTCCACACTACATTCTCTGGAAGATCTCCCCCCATTGTCCACACTACATTCTCTGGAAGATCTCCCCCCATTGTCCACACTACGTTCTCTGGAAGATTTCCCCCCATTGTCCACACTACATTCTCTGGAAGATCTCTCCCCACTGTCCACACTACATTCTCTGGAAGATCTCCCCCATTGTCCACACTACATTCTCTGGAAGATCTCCCCCCACTGTCCACACTACATTCTCTGGAAGATCTCCCCCATTGTCCACACTACATTCTCTGGAAGATCTCCCCCCACTGTCCACACTACATTCTCTGGAAGATCTCCCCCCATTGTCCACACTACATTCTCTGGAAGATCTCCCCCCATTGTCCACACTGCGTTCTCTGGAAGATTTCCCCCCATTGTCCACACTACATTCTCTGGAAGATCTCTCCCCACTGTCCACACTACATTCTCTGGAAGATCTCCCCCATTGTCCACACTACATTCTCTGGAAGATCTCCCCCCATTGTCCACACTACATTCTCTGGAAGATCTCCCCCATTGTCCACACTACATTCTCTGGAAGATCTCCCCCCACTGTCCACACTACATTCTCTGGAAGATCTCCCCCCACTGTCCACACTACATTCTCTGGAAGATCTCCCCCCACTGTCCACACTACATTCTCTGGAAGATCTCCCCCCTCTATCCACACTACATTCTCTGGAAGATCTCCCCCCACTGTCCACACTACATTCTCTGGAAGATCTCCCCCCACTGTCCACACTACATTCTCTGGAAGATCTCCCCCCATTGTCCACACTACATTCTCTGGAAGATCTCCCCCCATTGTCCACACTACGTTCTCTGGAAGATTTCCCCCCATTGTCCACACTACATTCTCTGGAAGATCTCCCCCCACTGTCCACACTACATTCTCTATAAGATCTCCCCCCACTGTCCACACTACATTCTCTGGAATATCTCCCCCCACTGTCCACACTACATTCTCTGGAAGATCTCCCCCCACTGTCCACACTACATTCTCTGGAAGATCTCCCCCCACTGTCCACACTACATTCTCTGCAAGATCTCCCCCCACTGTCCACACTACATTCTCTGCAAGATCTCCCCCCCCCCACTGTCCACACTACGTTCTCTGCAAGATCCCCCCCACCCCACTGTCCACACTACATTCTCTGCAAGATCTCCCCCCCCCCCACTGTCCACACTACATTCTCTGCAAGATCTCCCCCCCCCACTGTCCACACTACGTTCTCTGGAAGATCTCCCCCCACTGTCCACACTACGTTCTCTGGAAGATCTCCCCCCACTGTCCACACTACATTCTCTGCAAGATCTCCCCCCCCCACTGTCCACACTACGTTCTCTGCAAGATCCCCCCCCACCCCACTGTCCACACTACATTCTCTGGAAGATCTCCCCCCCACTGTCCACACTACATTCTCTGCAAGATCTCCCCCCCCACTGTCCACACTACATTCTCTGCAAGATCTCCCCCCCCCACTGTCCACACTACATTCTCTGCAAGATCTCCCCCCCCCCACTGTCCACACTACATTCTCTGCAAGATCTCCCCCCCCACTGTCCACACTACATTCTCTGCAAGATCTCCCCCCACTGTCCACACTATGTTCTCTGCAAGATCTCCCCCCCCCACTGTCCACACTACATTCTCTGGAAGATCTCCCCCCACTGTCCACACTACATTCTCTGCAAGATCTCCCCCCCCCCACTGTCCATACTACATTCTCTGCAAGATCTCCCCCCCCCACTGTCCACACTACATTCTCTGGAAGATCTCCCCCCACCGTCCACACTACATTCTCTGCAAGATCTCCCCCCCCACTGTCCACACTACATTCTCTGGAAGATCTCCCCCCACTGTCCACACTACATTCTCTGCAAGATCTCCCCCCCCCCCCCACTGTCCACACTACATTCTCTGGAAGATCTCTCCCCACTGTCCACACTACATTCTCTGCAAGATCCCCCCCACTGTCCACACTACATTCTCTGCAAGATCTCCCCCCACTGTCCGCACTACATTCTCTGGAAGATCTCCCCCCACTGTCCACACTACATTCTCTGGAAGATCTCCCCCCACTGTCCGCACTACATTCTCTGGAAGATCTCCCTACTGTCCACACTACATTCTCTGGAAGATCTCTCCCCCCCCACTGTCCACACTACGTTCTCTGCAAGATCCCCCCCCCCCACTGTCCACACTACATTCTCTGCAAGATCTCCCCCCCCACTGTCCACACTACAATCTCTGGAAGATCCCCCCCCCACTGTCCACACTACATTCTCTGCAAGATCTCTCCCCCCACTGTCCACACTACATTCTCTGGAAGATCTCCCCACCCCCCCCCACTGTCCACACTACGTTCTCTGCAAGATCCCCCCCCAACTGTCCACACTACATTCTCTGCAAGATCTCCCCCCCCACTGTCCACACTACATTCTCTGGAAGATCTCCCCCCCCCACTGTCCACACTACATTCTCTGGAAGATCTCCCCCCCCCACTGTCCACACTACGTTCTCTGCAAGATCCCCCCCCACTGTCCACACTACATTCTCTGCAAGATCTCCCCCCCCCCACTGTCCACACTACATTCTCTGGAAGATCCCCCCCCCCACTGTCCACACTACATTCTCTGCAAGATCTCCCCCCCCCCACTGTCCACACTACATTCTCTGGAAGATCTCCCCACCCCCCCCCCCCACTGTCCACACTACGTTCTCTGCAAGATCCCCCCCACTGTCCACACTACATTCTCTGCAAGATCTCCCCCCCCACTGTCCACACTACATTCTCTGGAAGATCCCCCCCCCACTGTCCACACTACATTCTCTGCAAGATCTCCCCCCCCCCCCCACTGTCCACACTACATTCTCTGGAAGATCTCCCCACCCCCCCACTGTCCACACTACGTTCTCTGCAAGATCTCCCCCCCCCCCACTGTCCACACTACATTCTCTGCAAGATCTCCCCCCCCCACTGTCCACACTACGTTCTCTGCAAGATCTCCCCCCCACTGTCCACACTACATTCTCTGCAAGATCCCCCCCCCACTGTCCACACTACATTCTCTGGAAGATCCCCCCCCCACTGTCCACACTACATTCTCTGCAAGATCTCCCCCCCCCACTGTCCACACTACATTCTCTGGAAGATCTCCCCACCCCCCCACTTTCCACACTACGTTCTCTGCAAGATCTCCCCCCCCCCACTGTCCACACTACATTCTCTGCAAGATCTCCCCCCCCCACTGTCCACACTACATTCTCTGGAAGACCCCCCCCCCACTGTCCACACTACATTCTCTGCAAGATCCCCCCCCCCCACTGTCCACACTACATTCTCTGGAAGATCTCCCCACCCCCCCCCCCACTGTCCACACTACGTTCTCTGCAAGATCTCCCCCCCCCCACTGTCCACACTACATTCTCTGCAAGATCTCCCCCCCCCCCACTGTCCACACTACATTCTCTGGAAGATCTCCCGACCCCCCCCACTGTCCACACTACGTTCTCTGCAAGATCTCCCCCCCACTGTCCACACTACATTCTCTGCAAGATCTCCCCCCCCCCCACTGTCCGCACTACATTCTCTGGAAGATCTCCCCACCCCCCCACTGTCCACACTACATTCTCTGGAAGATCTCCCCACCCCCCCACTGTCCACACTACATTCTCTGCAAGATCTCCCCCCCCACTGTCCACACTACGTTCTCTGCAAGATCTCCCCCCCCCCACTGTCCACACTACATTCTCTGGAAGATCTCCCCACCCCCCCACTGTCCACACTACATTCTCTGCAAGATCTCCCCCCCCACTGTCCACACTACGTTCTCTGCAAGATCTCCCCACCCCCCCACTGTCCACACTACGTTCTCTGCAAGATCTCCCCCCCCCCACTGTCCACACTACATTCTCTTTAAGATCTCCCCCCCCACTGTCCACTCTACATTCTCTGGAAGATCCCCCCCCCCACTGTCCACACTACATTCTCTGCAAGATCTCCCCCCCCCACTGTCCACACTACGTTCTCTGCAAGATCTCCCCACCCCCCCACTGTCCACACTACATTCTCTGCAAGATCTCCCCCCCCCCACTGTCCACACTACATTCTCTGCAAGATCTCTCCCCCCCACTGTCCACACTACGTTCTCTGCAAGATCCCCCCCCCCCCACTGTCCACACTACGTTCTCTGCAAGATCCCCCCCCCACTGTCCACACTATGTTCTCTGCAAGATCTCCCCCCCCCCACTGTCCACACTACATTCTCTGCAAGATCTCCCCCCCCCCACTGTCCACACTACATTCTCTGGAAGATCTCCCCCCCCCCACTGTCCACACTACGTTCTCTGCAAGATCTCCCCCCGCCCCCACTGTCCACACTACATTCTCTGCAAGATCTCCCCCCCCCCACTGTCCACACTACGTTCTCTGCAAGATCTCCCCCCCCCCACTGTCCACACTACATTCTCTGCAAGATCTCCCCCCCCACTGTCCACACTACGTTCTCTGGAAGATCTCCCCCCACTGTCCACACTGCATTCTCTGCAAGATCTCCCCCCACTGTCCACACTACATTCTCTGCAAGATCTCCCCCCCCCCACTGTCCACACTACGTTCTCTGCAAGATCCCCCCCACCCCACTGTCCACACTACATTCTCTGCAAGATCTCCCCCCCCCCACTGTCCACACTACGTTCTCTGGAAGATCTCCCCCCACTGTCCACACTACGTTCTCTGGAAGATCTCCCCCCACTGTCCACACTACATTCTCTGCAAGATCTCCCCCCCCACTGTCCACACTACGTTCTCTGCAAGATCCCCCCCACCCCACTGTCCACACTACATTCTCTGGAAGATCTCCCCCCCCCCCACTGTCCACACTACATTCTCTGCAAGATCTCCCCCCCCCACTGTCCACACTACATTCTCTGCAAGATCTCCCCCCCCCCACTGTCCACACTACATTCTCTGCAAGATCCCCCCCCCCACTGTCCACACTACATTCTCTGCAAGATCTCCCCCCCCCCCACTGTCCACACTACGTTCTCTGGAAGATCTCCCCCCACTGTCCACACTACATTCTCTGCAAGATCTCCCCCCACTGTCCACACTACATTCTCTGCAAGATCCCCCCCCCCCCCACTGTCCACACTACGTTCTCTGCAAGATCCCCCCCACCCCACTGTCCACACTACATTCTCTGCAAGATCTCCCCCCCCCACTGTCCACACTACA
Organism: Rana muscosa; assembly: GCA_029206835.1. Lineage (NCBI taxonomy): Eukaryota > Metazoa > Chordata > Amphibia > Anura > Ranidae > Rana > Rana muscosa. The sequence goes on from CM055118.1 coordinate 399,358,073, forward strand.
TTCTCTGCAAGATCTCCCCCCCCACTGTCCACACTACATTCTCTGGAAGATCCCCCCCCACTGTCCACACTACATTCTCTGCAAGATCTCCCCCCACTGTCCACACTACATTCTCTGCAAGATCTCCCCCACCCCACTGTCCACACTACATTCTCTGGCAGATCACTCTCCATTGTCCACACTATGTTCTCTGCAAGATCTCCCCCCCCACTGTCCACACTACATTCTCTGCAAGATCTCCCCCCCCCACTGTCCACACTACATTCTCTGCAAGATCTCCCCCCCCACTGTCCACACTACATTCTCTGCAAGATCTCCCCCCCCACTGTCCACACTACATTCTCTGCAAGATCTCCCCCCCCCCACTGTCCACACTACATTCTCTGCAAGATCTCCCCCCCCACTGTCCACACTACATTCTCTGCAAGATCCCCCCTCACTGTCCACACTACATTCTCTGCAAGATCTCCCCCCCCCACTGTCCACACTACATTCTCTGCAAAATCTCCCCCACCCCACTGTCCACACTACATTCTCTGCAAGATCCCCCCCCACCCCACTGTCCACACTACATTCTCTGGAAGATCTCCCCCCCCACTGTCCACACTACATTCTCTGCAAGATCTCCCCCCCCCCACTGTCCACACTACATTCTCTGCAAGATCTCCCCCCCCCACTGTCCACACTACATTCTCTGGAAGATCCCCCCCCACTGTCCACACTACATTCTCTGCAAGATCTTCCCCCCCCCCCACTGTCCACACTACATTCTCTGCAAGATCTCCCCCACCCCACTGTCCACACTACGTTCTCTGCAAGATCCCCCCCCACCCCACTGTCCACACTACATTCTCTGCAAGATCCCCCCCCTCACTGTCCACACTACATTCTCTGGAAGATCCCCCCCCACTGTCCACACTACATTCTCTGGAAGATCTCCCCCCACTGTCCACACTACATTCTCTGCAAGATCTCCCCCCACTGTCCACACTACATTCTCTGCAAGATCTCCCCCCCCACTGTCCACACTACATTCTCTGCAAGATCCCCCCCCCCTCACTGTCCACACTACATTCTCTGGAAGATCCCCCCCCCACTGTCCACACTACATTCTCTGCAAGATCTCCCCCCCCACTGTCCACACTACATTCTCTGCAAAATCTCCCCCACCCCACTGTCCACACTACATTCTCTGCAAGATCCCCCCCCACCCCACTGTCCACACTACATTCTCTGGAAGATCTCCCCCCCCCACTGTCCACACTACATTCTCTGCAAGATCTCCCCCCCCCCACTGTCCACACTACGTTCTCTGCAAGATCTCCCCCCCCCACTGTCCACACTACATTCTCTGCAAGATCTCCCCCCCCCACTGTCCACACTACATTCTCTGCAAGATCTCCCCCACCCCACTGTCCACACTACATTCTCTGCAAGATCCCCCCCCCCCCCACTGTCCACACTACGTTCTCTGCAAGATCCCCCCCCACCCCACTGTCCACACTACATTCTCTGGAAGATCCCCCCCCCCCACTGTCCACACTACATTCTCTGCAAGATCTCCCCCCGCTGTCCACACTACATTCTCTGGAAGATCTCCCCCCACTGTCCACACTGCATTCTCTGCAAGATCTCCCCCCACTGTCCACACTACATTCTCTGGAAGATCTCCCCCCACTGTCCACACTACATTCTCTGGAAGATCTCCCCCCACTGTCCACACTACATTCTCTGCAAGATCTCCCCCCCCACTGTCCACACTACGTTCTCTGCAAGATCCCCCCCACCCCACTGTCCACACTACATTCTCTGCAAGATCTCCCCCCCCCACTGTCCACACTACATTCTCTGCAAGATCTCCCCCCCCCCCACTGTCCACACTACGTTCTCTGGAAGATCTCCCCCCACTGTCCACACTACGTTCTCTGGAAGATCTCCCCCCACTGTCCACACTACATTCTCTGCAAGATCTCCCCCCCCCACTGTCCACACTACGTTCTCTGCAAGATCCCCCCCCACCCCACTGTCCACACTACATTCTCTGGAAGATCTCCCCCCCCACTGTCCACACTACATTCTCTGCAAGATCTCCCCCCCCACTGTCCACACTACATTCTCTGCAAGATCTCCCCCCCCACTGTCCACACTACATTCTCTGCAAGATCCCCCACTGTCCACACTACATTCTCTGCAAGATCTCACCCCCCCACTGTCCACACTACATTCTCTGGAAGATCCCCCCCACTGTCCACACTACATTCTCTGCAAGATCCCCCCCCCCACTGTCCACACTACATTCTCTGCAAGATCTCCCCCCCCCACTGTCCACACTACATTCTCTGGAAGATCTCCCCCCGCTGTCCACACTACATTCTCTGGAAGATCTCCCCCCACTGTCCACACTGCATTCTCTGCAAGATCTCCCCCCACTGTCCACACTACATTCTCTGGAAGATCTCCCCCCACTGTCCACACTACATTCTCTGGAAGATCTCCCCCCACTGTCCACACTACATTCTCTGCAAGATCTCCCCCCCCACTGTCCACACTACGTTCTCTGCAAGATCCCCCCCACCCCACTGTCCACACTACATTCTCTGCAAGATCTCCCCCCCCCACTGTCCACACTACATTCTCTGCAAGATCTCCCCCCCCCACTGTCCACACTACGTTCTCTGGAAGATCTCCCCCCACTGTCCACACTACGTTCTCTGGAAGATCTCCCCCCACTGTCCACACTACATTCTCTGCAAGATCTCCCCCCCCACTGTCCACACTACGTTCTCTGCAAGATCCCCCCCCCACCCCACTGTCCACACTACATTCTCTGGAAGATCTCCCCCCCCCCACTGTCCACACTACATTCTCTGCAAGATCTCCCCCCCCCACTGTCCACACTACATTCTCTGCAAGATCTCCCCCCCCCACTGTCCACACTACATTCTCTGCAAGATCCCCCACTGTCCACACTACATTCTCTGCAAGATCTCCCCCCCCACTGTCCACACTACATTCTCTGGAAGATCCCCCCCACTGTCCACACTACATTCTCTGCAAGATCCCCCCCCACTGTCCACACTACATTCTCTGCAAGATCTCCCCCCCCCCCACTGTCCACACTACATTCTCTGGAAGATCTCCCCCCACTGTCCACACTACATTCTCTGCAAGATCTCCCCCCACTGTCCACACTACATTCTCTGCACGATCTCCCCCCCCACTGTCCACACTACGTTCTCTGCAAGATCCCCCCCACCCCACTGTCCACACTACATTCTCTGCAAGATCTCCCCCCCCCACTGTCCACACTACATTCTCTGCAAGATCTCCCCCCCCACTGTCCACACTACATTCTCTGGAAGATCCCCCCCCCACTGTCCACACTACATTCTCTGCAAGATCTCCCCCCACTGTCCACACTACATTCTCTGCAAGATCTCCCCCCCCCACTGTCCACACTACATTCTCTGCAAGATCTCCCCCCCCACTGTCCACACTACATTCTCTGCAAGATCTCCCCCCCCCACTGTCCACACTACATTCTCTGCAAGATCTCCCCCCCCCCACTGTCCACACTACATTCTCTGCAAGATCTCCCCCCCCCCCACTGTCCACACTACATTCTCTGCAAGATCTCCCCCCCCCACTGTCCACACTACATTCTCTGCAAGATCTCCCCCCCCCCACTGTCCACACTACATTCTCTGCAAGATCTCCCCCCCCCCACTGTCCACACTACATTCTCTGGAAGATCCCCCCCCCACTGTCCACACTACATTCTCTGCAAGATCTCCCCCCCCCCACTGTCCACACTACATTCTCTGCAAGATCTCCCCCACCCCACTGTCCACACTACGTTCTCTGCAAGATCCCCCCCCACCCCACTGTCCACACTACATTCTCTGCAAGATCCCCCCCCCTCACTGTCCACACTACATTCTCTGGAAGATCCCCCCCCCACTGTCCACACTACATTCTCTGGAAGATCTCCCCCCACTGTCCACACTACATTCTCTGCAAGATCTCCCCCCACTGTCCACACTACATTCTCTGCAAGATCTCCCCCCCCCACTGTCCACACTACATTCTCTGCAAGATCCCCCCCTCACTGTCCACACTACATTCTCTGCAAGATCTCCCCCCCCCACTGTCCACACTACATTCTCTGCAAGATCCCCCCCTCACTGTCCACACTACATTCTCTGCAAGATCTCCCCCCCCACTGTCCACACTACGTTCTCTGCAAGATCCCCCCCCCCACCCCACTGTCCACACTACATTCTCTGGAAGATCTCCTCCCCCCACTGTCCACACTACATTCTCTGCAAGATCTCCCCCCCCCCACTGTCCAAACTACATTCTCTGCAAGATCTCCCCCCCCACTGTCCACACTACATTCTCTGCAAGATCCCCCCCCCACTGTCCACACTACATTCTCTGCAAGATCTCCCCCCCCACTGTCCACACTACATTCTCTGGAAGATCCCCCCCACTGTCCACACTACATTCTCTGCAAGATCCCCCCCCACTGTCCACACTACATTCTCTGCAAGATCTCCCCCCCCCCACTGTCCACACTACATTCTCTGGAAGATCTCCCCCCACTGTCCACACTACATTCTCTGCAAGATCTCCCCCCACTGTCCACACTACATTCTCTGCAAGATCTCCCCCCCCACTGTCCACACTACGTTCTCTGCAAGATCCCCCCCACCCCACTGTCCACACTACATTCTCTGCAAGATCTCCCCCCCCACTGTCCACACTACATTCTCTGCAAGATCTCCCCCCCACTGTCCACACTACATTCTCTGGAAGATCCCCCCCCACTGTCCACACTACATTCTCTGCAAGATCTCCCCCCCCCCCACTGTCCACACTACATTCTCTGCAAAATCTCCCCCACCCCACTGTCCACACTACATTCTCTGCAAGATCCCCCCCCCCACCCCACTGTCCACACTACATTCTCTGGAAGATCTCCCCCCCCCCACTGACTACATTCTCTGGAAGATCTCCCCCCCCCACTGTCCACACTACATTCTCTGCAAGATCTCCCCCCCCCCACTGTCCACACTACGTTCTCTGCAAGATCTCCCCCCCCCCACTGTCCACACTACATTCTCTGCAAGATCTCCCCCCCCCCCACTGTCCACACTACATTCTCTGCAAGATCTCCCCCACCCCACTGTCCACACTACGTTCTCTGCAAGATCCCCCCCCACCCCACTGTCCACACTACATTCTCTGGAAGATCACCCCCCCACTGTCCACACTACATCTCTGGAGCTCCCACTGTCCACACTACATTCTCTGCAAGATCTCCCCCCCCCCACTGTCCACACTACATTCTCTGCAAGATCTCCCCCCCCCCACTGTCCACACTACATTCTCTGAAGATCCCCCCCCCCACTGTCCACACTACATTCTCTGCAAGATCTCCCCCCCCCACTGTGCACACTACATTCTCTGCAAGATCTCCCCCCACCCCACTGTCCACACTACATTCTCTGCAAGATCTCCCCCCCCCCACTGTCCACACTACGTTCTCTGCAAGATCCCCCCCCCACTGTCCACACTACATTCTCTGCAAGATCTCCCCCCCCACTGTCCACACTACATTCTCTGCAAGATCTCCCCACCCCCCACTGTCCACACTACATTCTCTGGAAGATCTCCCCCCCCACTGTCCACACTACATTCTCTGCAAGATCTCCCCCCCACTGTCCACACTACATTCTCTGGAAGATCTCCCCCCCCACTGTCCACACTACATTCTCTGCAAGATCTCCCCCACCCCACTGTCCACACTACAGTTCTCTGCAAGATCTCCCCCCCACCCCACTGTCCACACTACATTCTCTGCAAGATCTCCCCCCCCACTGTCCACACTACATTCTCTGCAAGATCTCCCCCCCCCACTGTCCACACTACATTCTCTGGAAGATCCCCCCCCACTGTCCACACTACATTCTCTGCAAGATCTCCCCCCCCCACTGTCCACACTACATTCTCTGCAAGATCTCCCCCACCCCCACTGTCCACACTACGTTCTCTGCAAGATCCCCCCCCCACCCCACTGTCCACACTACATTCTCTGGAAGATCTCCCCCCCCACTGTCCACACTACATTCTCTGCAAGATCTCCCCCCCCCCCACTGTCCACACTACGTTCTCTGCAAGATCTCCCCCCCCACTGTCCACACTACATTCTCTGCAAGATCTCCCCCCCCCCACTGTCCACACTACATTCTCTGCAAGATCTCCCCCACCCCACTGTCCACACTACGTTCTCTGCAAGATCCCCCCCCACCCCCACTGTCCACACTACGTTCTCTGCAAGATCCCCCCCCCACTGTCCACACTACATTCTCTGCAAGATCTCCCCCCCCCCCCACTGTCCACACTACGTTCTCTGCAAGATCTCCCCCCCCCACTGTCCACACTACATTCTCTGCAAGATCTCCCCCCCCACTGTCCACACTACATTCTCTGCAAGATCCCCCCCCCCCACTGTCCACACTACATTCTCTGCAAGATCTCCCCCCCCCCCACTGTCCACACTACGTTCTCTGGAAGATCTCCCCCCACTGTCCACACTACATTCTCTGCAAGATCTCCCCCCACTGTCCACACTACATTCTCTGCAAGATCTCCCCCCCCCCACTGTCCACACTACGTTCTCTGCAAGATCCCCCCCACCCCACTGTCCACACTACATTCTCTGCAAGATCCCCCCCCCACTGTCCACACTACATTCTCTGCAAGATCTCCCCCCCCCACTGTCCACACTACGTTCTCTGGAAGATCTCCCCCCCACTGTCCACACTACATTCTCTGGAAGATCTCCCCACCCCCCCCCCACTGTCCACACTACGTTCTCTGGAAGATCTCCCCCCACTGTCCACACTACATTCTCTGCAAGATCTCCCCCCCCCCACTGTCCACACTACGTTCTCTGCAAGATCCCCCCCACCCCACTGTCCACACTACATTCTCTGCAAGATCTCCCCCCCCACTGTCCACACTACATTCTCTGCAAGATCTCCCCCCCCCCACTGTCCACACTACATTCTCTGCAAGATCTCCCCCCCCCACTGTCCACACTACATTCTCTGCAAGATCGCCCCCCCCACTGTCCACACTACATTCTCTGCAAGATCTCCCCCCACTGTCCACACTACATTCTCTGCAAGATCTCCCCCCCCCCACTGTCCACACTACATTCTCTGGAAGATCTCCCCCCACTGTCCACACCAAATTCTCTGCAAGATCTCCCACCACTGTCCACACTACATTCTCTGCAAGATCTCCCCCCCCCCCCCCACTGTCCACACTACATTCTCTGGAAGATCTCCCCCCACTGTCCACACTACATTCTCTGCAAGATCTCCCCCCACTGTTCACACTACATTCTCTGCAAGATCTCCCCCCCCCCCCACTGTCCACACTACATTCTCTGGAAGATCTCCCCCCCACTGTCCACACTACATTCTCTGGAAGATCTCCCCCCACTGTCCACACTACATTCTCTGCAAGATCTCCCCCCCCCCACTGTCCACACTACATTCTCTGGAAGATCTCCCCCCACTGTCCCACACTACATTCTCTGGAAGATCTCCCTACTGTCCACACTACATTCTCTGGAAGATCTCTCCCCCCCCACTATCCACACTACATTCTCTGGAAGATCTCCCCCCACTGTCCACACTACATTCTCTGGAAGATCTCCCCCCACTGTCCACTCTACATTCTCTGGAAGATCTCCCCCCACTGTCCGCACTACATTCTCTGGAAGATCTCCCCCCACTGTCCACACTACATTCTCTGGAAGATCCCCCCCCCACTTTCCACACTACATTCTCTGGAAGATCTCCCCCCACTGTCCACACTACATTCTCTGGAAGATCTCCCCCCACTGTCCACACTACATTCTCTGGAAGATCTCCCCCCACTGTCCACACTACATTCTCTGCAAGATCTCCCCCCCCACTGTCCACACTACATTCTCTGCAAGATCTCCCCCCACTGTCCACACTACATTCTCTGGAAGATCTCTCCCCCCCCACACTGTCCACACTACGTTCTCTGCAAGATCCCCCCCCCCCCACTGTCCACACTACATTCTCTGCAAGATCTCCCCCCCCCCACTGTCCACACTACAATCTCTGGAAGATCCCCCCCCACTGTCCACACTACATTCTCTGCAAGATCTCCCCCCCCACTGTCCACACTACATTCTCTGCAAGATCTCCCCCCACTGTCCACACTACATTCTCTGCAAGATCCCCCCCCCCCACTGTCCACACTACATTCTCTGCAAGATCTCCCCCACCCCACTGTCCACACTACATTCTCTGGAAGATCTCCCCCCACTGTCCACACTACATTCTCTGCAAGATCCCCCCCCCCACTGTCCACACTACATTCTCTGCAAGATCTCCCCCACCCCACTGTCCACACTACATTCTCTGGAAGATCTCCCCCCACTGTCCACACTACATTCTCTGCAAGATCCCCCCCCCCACTGTCCACACTACGTTCTCTGCAAGATCCCCCCCCACTGTCCACACTACGTTCTCTGCAAGATCTCCCCCCCCCACTGTCCACACTACATTCTCTGGAAGATCTCCCCCCCCCACTGTCCACACTACGTTCTCTGCAAGATCCCCCCCCCCACTGTCCACACTACATTCTCTGCAAGATCTCCCCCCCCCCCACTGTCCACACTACATTCTCTGGAAGATCCCCCCCCCACTGTCCACACTACATTCTCTGCAAGATCTCCCCCCCCCACTGTCCACACTACATTCTCTGGAAGATCTCCCCACCCCCCCACTGTCCACACTACGTTCTCTGCAAGATCCCCCCCCCCACTGTCCACACTACATTCTCTGCAAGATCTCCCCCCCCCCACTGTCCACACTACATTCTCTGGAAGATCCCCCCCCACTGTCCACACTACATTCTCTGCAAGATCTCCCCCCCCACTGTCCACACTACATTCTCTGGAAGATCTCCCCACCCCCCCACTGTCCACACTACGTTCTCTGCAAGATCTCCCCCCCCCCACTGTCCACACTACATTCTCTGCAAGATCTCCCCCCCCCCCTACTGTCCACACTACATTCTCTGCAAGATCTCCCCCCCACTGTCCACACTACATTCTCTGCAAGATCCCCCCCCACTGTCCACACTACATTCTCTGCAAGATCCCCCCCCACTGTCCACACTACATTCTCTGGAAGATCCCCCCCCCACTGTCCACACTACATTCTCTGGAAGATCTCCCCACCCCCCCACTTTCCACACTACGTTCTCTGCAAGATCTCCCCCCCCACTGTCCACACTACATTCTCTGCAAGATCTCCCCCCCCCCACTGTCCACACTACATTCTCTGGAAGATCCCCCCCCACTGTCCACACTACATTCTCTGCAAGATCTCCCCCCCCCACTGTCCACACTACATTCTCTGGAAGATCTCCCCACCCCCCCCACTGTCCACACTACGTTCTCTGCAAGATCTCCCCCCCCCCACTGTCCACACTACATTCTCTGCAAGATCTCCCCCCCCACTGTCCACACTACATTCTCTGCAAGATCTCCCCCCCCCCCCACTGTCCGCACTACATTCTCTGGAAGATCTCCCCACCCCCCCCCCCCACTGTCCACACTACATTCTCTGGAAGATCTCCCCACCCCCCCACTGTCCACACTACATTCTCTGCAAGATCTCCCCCCCCCCCACTGTCCACACTACGTTCTCTGCAAGATCTCCCCACCCCCCCACTGTCCACACTACATTCTCTGCAAGATCTCCCCCCCCACTGTCCACACTACATTCTCTGCAAGATCCCCCCCCCCACTGTCCACACTACGTTCTCTGCAAGATCTCCCCCCCCCCCACTGTCCACACTACGTTCTCTGCAAGATCTCCCCCCACTGTCCACACTACATTCTCTGCAAGATCCCCCCCCCCACTGTCCACACTACATTCTCTGCAAGATCTCCCCCCCCCCACTGTCCACACTACATTCTCTGCAAGATCACCCCCCCACTGTCCACACTACGTTCTCTGCAAGATCTCCCCCCCCCCCACTGTCCACACTACGTTCTCTGCAAGATCTCCCCCCCCCCACTGTCCACACTACGTTCTCTGCAAGATCTCCCCCCCCCACTGTCCACACTACATTCTCTGCAAGATCTCCCCCCCCACTGTCCACACTACATTCTCTGGAAGATCTCCCCCCCCACTGTCCACACTACGTTCTCTGCAAGATCTCCCCCCCCCCACTGTCCACACTACGTTCTCTGCAAGATCTCCCCCCCCCACTGTCCACACTACATTCTCTGCAAGATCTCCCCCCCCACTGTCCACACTACATTCTCTGGAAGATCTCCCCCCCCCCACTGTCCACACTACGTTCTCTGCAAGATCTCCCCCCCCCCACTGTCCACACTACGTTCTCTGCAAGATCTCCCCCCCCCCACTGTCCACACTACATTCTCTGCAAGATCTCCCCCCCCCACTGTCCACACTACATTCTCTGGAAGATCTCCCCCCCCCACTGTCCACACTACATTCTCTGCAAGATCTCCCCCCGCCCCCACTGTCCACACTACATTCTCTGGCAGATCACTCTCCATTGTCCACACTACATTCTCTGGAAGATCTCCCCCCACTGTCCACACTACATTCTCTGCAAGATCTCCCCCCCCCCACTGTCCACACTACGTTCTCTGCAAGATCTCCCCCCCCCCCCCACTGTCCACACTACGTTCTCTGCAAGATCTCCCCCCCCCCCCACTGTCCACACTACATTCTCTGCAAGATCTCCCCCCCCCACTGTCCACACTACATTCTCTGGAAGATCTCCCCCCCCCACTGTCCACACTACGTTCTCTGCAAGATCTCCCCCCCCCCACTGTCCACACTACGTTCTCTGCAAGATCTCCCCCCCCCCCCACTGTCCACACTACGTTCTCTGCAAGATCCCCCCCCCACCGTCCACACTACATTCTCTGCAAGATCTCCCCCCACCCCACTGTCCACACTACATTCTCTGGAAGATCTCCCCCCCCCACTGTCCACACTACATTCTCTGCAAGATCTCCCCCCGCCCCCACTGTCCACACTACATTCTCTGGCAGATCACTCTCCATTGTCCACACTACATTCGCTGGAAGATCTCCCCCACTGTCCACGCTACATTCTCTGCAAGATCTCCCCCCCCCCAGTGTCCACACTACGTTCTCTGCAAGATCTCCCCCCCCCACTGTCTAAACTACATTCTCTGCAAGATCTCCCCCCCCACTGTCCACACTACATTCTCTGGAAGATCCCCCCCACTGTCCACACTACATTCTCTGGAAGATCCCCCCCCACTGTCCACACTACATTCTCTGGAAGATCTCCCCCCCCACTGTCCACACTACATTCTCTGGAAGATCCCCCCCCACTGTCCACACTACATTCTCTGGAAGATCTCCCCCCCCACTGTCCACACTACATTCTCTGCAAGATCTCCCCCCACTGTCCACACTACATTCTCTGCAAGATCTCCCCCCACTGTCCACACTACATTCTCTGCAAGATCTCTTCCCGCCCCCACTGTCCACACTACATTCTCTGGAAGATCCCCCCCCCACTGTCCACACTACATTCTCTGGAAGATCTCCCCCCACTGTCCACACTACATTCTCTGCAAGATCTCCCCCCCCCCCACTGTCCACACTACATTCTCTGGAAGATCTCCCCCCACTGTCCACACTACATTCTCTGGCAGATCTCCCCCCCACTGTCCACACTACATTCTCTGGAAGATCTCCCCCCCCCCCACTGTCCACACTACGTTCTCTGGAAGATCTCCCCCCACTGTCCACACTACATTCTCTGGAAGATCTCCCCCCCACTGTCCACACTACATTCTCTGCAAGATCTCCCCCCCCCACTGTCCACACTACGTTCTCTGCAAGATCTCCCCCACCCCCACTGTCCACACTACATTCTCTGGAAGATCCCCCCCCCACTGTCCACACTACATTCTCTGGAAGATCTCCCCCCACTGTCCACACTACATTCTCTGGAAGATCTCCCCCCGCCCCCACTGTCCACACTACATTCTCTGGAAGATCCCCCCCCCACTGTCCACACTACATTCTCTGGAAGATCTCCCCCCACTGTCCACACTACATTCTCTGGAAGATCACTCTCCATTGTCCACACCATGTTCTCTGCAAGATCTCCCCCCCCCCCCCCACTGTCCACACTACATTCTCTGGAAGATCTCCCCCCACTGTCCACACTACATTCTCTGGAAGATCTCCCCTCACTGTCCACACTGCATTCTCTGGAAGATCTCCCCCCCCACTGTCCACACTACATTCTCTGGAAGATCTCCCCCCCCACTGTCCACACTACGTTCTCTGCAAGATCTCCCCCCCACTGTCCACACTACATTCTCTGCAAGATCTCCCCCCCCCACTGTCCACACTACATTCTCTGGAAGATCTCCCCCCCCCACTGTCCACACTACGTTCTCTGCAAGATCTCCCCCCGCCCCCACTGTCCACACTACATTCTTTGGAAGATCCCCCCGCACTGTCCACACTACATTCTCTGGAAGATCTCCCCCCACTGTCCACACTACATTCTCTGCAAGATCCCCCCCCCACTGTCCACACTACATTCTCTGGAAGATCTCCCCCCACTGTCCACACTACATTCTCTGGCAGATCACTCTCCATTGTCCACACTATGTTCTCTGCAAGATCTCCCCCCCCCCACTGTCCACACTACATTCTCTGCAAGATCTCCCCCCACTGTCCACACTACATTCTCTGAAAGATCTCCCCCCACTGTCCACACTACATTCTCTGGAAGATCTCCCCCCACTGTCCACACTACATTCTCTGGAAGATCTCTCCCCACTGTCCACACTACATTCTCTGGAAGATCTCCCCCCCACTGTCCACACTACATTCTCTGCAAGATCCCCCCCCCCCACTGTCCACACTACGTTCTCTGCAAGATCTCCCCCACCCCCACTGTCCACACTACATTCTCTGCAAGATCTCCCCCCACTGTCCGCACTACATTCTCTGGAAGATCTCCCCCCCCCCCCCACTGTCCACACTACATTCTCTGGAAGATCTCTCCCCACTGTCCACACTACATTCTCTGGAAGATCTCTCCCCACTGTCCACACTACATTCTCTGGAAGATCTCCCCCCACTGTCCACACTACATTCTCTGGAAGATCTCCCCCCACTGTCCACACTACATTCTCTGGAAGATCACTCTCCATTGTCCACACTACATTCTCTGGAAGATCTCCCCCCCACTGTCCACACTACATTCTCTGGAAGATCTCCCCCCACTGTCCACATTACATTCTCTGGAAGATCTCCCCCCACTGTCCACACTACATTCTCTGGAAGATCTCCCCTCACTGTCCACACTACATTCTCTGGAAGATCTCCCCCCACTGTCCACACTACATTCTCTGGAAGATCACTCTCCATTGTCCACACTACATTCTCTGGAAGATCTCCCCCCACTGTCCACACTAAATTCCCTGGAAGATCTCCCCCCACTGTCCACGCTACATTCTCTGGAAGATCTCCCCCCCCACTGTCCACACTACATTCTCTGGAAGATCTCCCCCCACTGTCCACACTACATTCTCTGGAAGATCTCCCCCCACTGTCCACACTACATTCTCTGGAAGCTCTCCCCCCACTGTCCACACTATACATTCTCTGGAAGATCCCCCCCCCCCACCACCACCACCACCATCTACTCTACATTCTCTGGAAGATATCCCTCCTCCGTCCATACTATATTTTCTGGAAGATCTCCCCCCCCCCACTGGCCCACACTACATTCTCTGGAAGATCCCCCCCCCCACTGTCCACACTACATTCTCTGGAAGATCTCCCCCCACTGTCCACACTACATTCTCTGGAAAATTTCCCCCTACTGTCCACACTATATTCTCTGGAAGATCTCCCCTCACTGTCCACACTACATTCTCTAGAAGATCTCCCCCCACTGTCCACACTACATTCTCTGGAAGATCTCCCCCCCACTGTCCACACTAAATTCCCTGGAAGATCTCCCCCCACTGTCCACACTACATTCTCTGGAAGATCTCCCCCCACTGTCCACACTACATTCTCTGGAAGATCTCCCCCCCACTGTCCACACTAAATTACCTGGAAGATCTCCCCCCCACTGTCCACACTACATTCTCTGGAAGATCTCTCCCCACACTACATTCTCTGGAAGATCTCCCTCCCCACTGTCCACACTACATTCTCTGGAAGATCTCCCCTCACTGTCCACACTACATTCTCTAGAAGATCTCCCCCCACTGTCCACACTACATTCTCTGGAAGATCTCCCCCCACTGTCCACACTACATTCTCTGGAAGATCTCCCCCCACTGTCCACACTACATTCTCTGGAAGATCTCCCCCCCCACTGTCCACACTACATTCTCTGGAAGATCTCCCCCCCCCACTGTCCACACTAAATTCCCTGGAAGATCTCCCCCCCACTGTCCACACTAAATTCCCTGGAAGATCTCCCCCCACTGTCCACACTACATTCTCTGGAAGATCTCTCCCCACACTACATTCTCTGGAAGATCTCCCTCCCCACTGTCCACACTACATTCTCTGGAAGATCTCCCCCCACTGTTCACACTACATTCTCTAGAAGATCTCCCCCCACTGTCCACGCTACATTCTCTGGAAGATCTCCCCCCACTGTCTACACTACATTCTCTGGAAGATCTCTCCCCACACTACATTCTCTGAAAGATCTCTCCCCACACTACATTCTCTGGAAGATCTCCCCCCACTGTCCACGCTACATTCTCTGGAAGATCTCCCCCCCCCCCACTGTCCACACTACATTCTCTGCAAGATCTCCCCCCCCCCCACTGTCCACATTACATTCTCTGGAAGATCTTCCCCCACTGTCCACACTACATTCTCTGGAAGATCTCCCCCCACTGTCCACACTACAATCTCTGGAAGATCCCCCCCCACTGTCCACACTACATTCTCTGGAAGATCTCCCTACTGTCCACACTACGTTCTCTGCAAGATCTCCCCCCCCCCCACTGTCCACACTACATTCTCTGCAAGATCTCCCCCCCCCACTGTCCACACTACGTTCTCTGCAAGATCTCCCCCCCCCCCCCACTGTCCACACTACATTCTCTGCAAGATCTCCCCCCACTGTCCGCACTACATTCTCTGGAAGATCTCCCCCCCCCACTGTCCACACTACGTTCTCTGCAAGATCTCCCCCCCCCACTGTCCACACTGCATTCTCTGCAAGATCTCCCCCCCCCCACTGTCCACACTACATTCTCTGCAAAATCTCCCCCCACTGTCTGCACTACATTCTCTGGAAGATCTCCCCCCCCCCACTGTCCACACTACGTTCTCTCCAAGATCTCTCCCCCCACTGTCCACACTACATTCTCTGAAAGATCTCCCCCCACTGTCCGCACTACATTCTCTGGAAGATCTCCCCCCACTGTCCGCACTACATTCTCTGGAAGATATCCCCCCACTGTCCACACTACATTCTCTGGAAGATCTCCCCCCACTGTCCACACTACATTCTCTGGAAGCTCTCCCCCCACTGTCCACACTACATTCTCTGGAAGATCTCCCCCCACTGTCCACACTACATTCTCTGGAAGATCTCCCCCCACTGTCCACACTACATTCTCTGGAAGATCTGCCCCCCCCACTGTCCACACTACATTCTCTGGAAGCTCTCCCCCCACTGTCCACACTACATTCTCTGGAAGATCTCCCCCCACTGTCCACACTACATTCTCTGGAAGATCTCCCCCCCCCCACTGTCCACACTACATTCTCTGGAAGATCTCCCCCCACTGTCCACACTACATTCTCTGGAAGATCTCCCCACTGTCCACACTACATTCTCTGGAAGATCACTCTCCATTAGTGATGAGCCGAACACCCCCGGGTTCGGTTCGCACCAGAACCCGCGAACGGACCGAAAGTTCGTACGAACATTAGAACCCTATTAAATACAATGGATGCGAACGTTCGAATTCTAAAGTGCTAATTATAACGACTATTATGCATGTTATTGTCCTAAAAATGGTTTGGGAACCCGGGTTCTGCACCAGGGGACATGTATCAATGCAAAAAGAAGTTTTAAAAACGGTCGTTTTTCGGGAGCAGTCATTTTAATGATGCATAAAGTGAAAAAAAAAAAGTGAAATATTCCTTTAAATATCGTACCTGGGGGGTGTGTAAAGTATGCCTGTGAAGTGCCACGTGTTTCCCGTGTTTAGAACTGTCCCTGCACAAAATGACACTTCTAAAGGAAAAAAAGTCATTTAAAACTGCTTGCGGCTTTAATGTAATGTCTGGCCCCGGTAATATGGATGAAAATCTTTAAGAAAAATGGCATAGCTACCCCATCAACCCCCCCCCCCCCACCCCAGCCCATTACCAGCCCCTTTGGGTCTTGTATGGATATTAAGGAGAACACCGCACACAAAATAAAAAAAGCCCTATATACTCTGAACAGCCGTATACAGGCGGTGCATACAAGACAGGGACTGTAGGTTTGTTCTTATGTAGAATCTGTTTGTAATTTTGAACAGGTACATTGTTTAACCACTTAAGCCCCGGACCATTTCGGGCCATTAGGACCAGGCCTGTTTTTGGGATTCGGCACTGCGCTGCTTTAACTGTAAATTGTGCGGACATGCAATGTTGTACCCAAATGAAATTTGCGTCCTTTTCTTCCCACAAATAGAGCTTTCTTTTAATGGTATTTGATTGCCTCTGCGATTTTTATTTTTTGCGATATAAACAGAAAAAGACCGAAAATTTTGAAAAAAAATGATATTTTCTACTTTTTGTTATAAGAAAAATCGAATAAACTAAATTTTAGTCATACATTTAGGCCAAAATGTATTCAGCCACATGTCTTTAGTAAAAAAAATGTCAATAAGCGTATATTTATTGGTTTGCGCAAAAGTTATAGCGTTTACAAACTAGGGTACATTTTCTGAAATTTACACAGCTTTAAATTTATGACTGCCTATCTCATTTCTTGAGGTGCTAAAATGGCAGGGCAGTACAAAACCCCCCCAAATGACCCCATTTTGGAAAGTAGACACCCCAAGGAAATTGCTGAGAGGCATGTTGAGCCCATTGAATATTTTTTTTTTTTGTCCCAAGTGATTGAATAATGACAAAAAAAAATAAAAAATTACAAAAAGTTGTCACTAAATGATATATTGCTCACACATGCCATGATTATATGTGGAATTGCACCCCAAAATACATTCTGCTGCTTCTCCTGAGTACGGGGATACCACATGTGTGGGACTTTTTAGGAGCCTAGCCACGTACGGGACCCCGGAAACCAAGCACCGCCTTCAGGATTTCTAAGGGCGCAAATTTTTGATTTCACTCCTCACTACCTATCACAGTTTCGAAGGCCATAAAATGCCAAAATAGCACAAAACCCCCCCAAATGACCCCATTTTGGAAAGTAGACACCCCAAGCTATTTACTGAGAGGCATGTTCAGTCCATGGAATATTTTATATTTTGCCACAAGTTGCGGGAATATGACAAACTTTTTTTTTTTTGCACAAAGTTGTCACTAAATGATATATTGCTCACACATGCCATGGTTATATGTGGAATTGCACCCCAAAATACATTCTGCTGCTTTTCCTGAGTACGGGGATACCACATGTGTGGGACTTTTTGGGAGCCTAGCCGCGTACAGGGCCCCAAAAACCAAGCACTGCGAACGCTGCAGTTATGTGTGTTGTGTTTGGTAAGTGACAGTGATCGATCGATACTGCACTTGGGTGGGCTGGGCTGGGCTGGGCTGGGCGGAGGGGCTAAACGCAGGCGCTAGCAGGTATCTGGGCTGATCCCGCTAACACTGCGTTTTTGGGAACCCTAAACCGCTGGGGATGCTAGTATAGATCTGATCAGATACTATACCACTAAGGGGGGTGTATGCTTTGCGCGTGGGTGTTAGCGTTACTGGCACTAACCTAACACTGCCTGGGGCGACGCAGACCCTCTCTGGCGCTAAAACCTAATTAATCTCACCCGCCGGGCGATCAGGGGGGTTAAACCTTTATTGGGTTATATACGGCGGGTGCCCTGATGCTATAAAAAGCAAACTAATCAACCAGCGTCACCCGTAACCTTTATATGGTGATCACTGGTGAAAGGGTTAACTAGGGGCAATCAGGGGGTTAAAACCTTTATTAGGTTAAATATGGGGGTACCTGACACTATATAAAAACCTGACGGGTAACCTAAATAACTAAATAACTTACTGGCTAACCAGTGACACCAGTGACGCCTATACGGCGATCACTGGTGAAAGGGTTAACTCTAGGGGCAATCAGGGGGTTAAAATAATATATGGGGGTACCTGACACTAATAAAAACCTGCGGCGAACCTAAAAAAAAATAACTGCCTATCTAAAACACCAGCGACACGAATACAGCGATCGGAAAAACAATCGCTTAGTGACGCTAAAGTTAGGGGGTGAAAGGGTTACCCTGGGGGGTGATCAAGGGGTTAAACCTTTATTAGGGGGGGTTAGGGGGCTACCCTGGACCTAAAGGGGCCTAAACCTAACTGCCCTGCAACTTTTTACAATCACAGATGACACTAAATGCAGTGATCAGTAAAATAAATGATCACTGCAATCAGTGACACTGTGATTGGGGGCTTTGGGGTGACCTGGGGGGTGATCTGGGGGTGACTGGGGGGTGATTTGTGTGCCTATGTGTACCTAAGTGTCAGTGGACTGTTGGTGCACTAATCTGCTTCTTCTCTTCTCGGCGCCGGGAACGAAAAGACCGCCGCGGGGGAGATGACATCACTTCCTCCTGCCTGTGTTTACATCACATGGCGGAGGAAGCATTTTCATTGGCCGGGAGCGATCGCGAGGGGGGGGCGGAATCGAGCGGCCGCCCCCTCATGCCTGATCGCTCCCGAACACTTAACGGCCGCTCACTGCAGTGAAGGGGGGTCCTGATGGACCCCCCAACTGCACAAAGGCGATCACGTAGATCTACGTGATTCTGCCTGTCGGTGCCATTCTGCCGACGTAAATCGGCGGTGGGCGGTCGTTAAGTGGTTAAGTGTAGCTCCAGCCCAAAAATCTATTTTTAAACTTTTTGGAAAACATAGGTAAGGGTTATCACCCCTGTAACATTTGTTTTGCTGTCTGTGCCCCTGTTCAGAACATTTCACCTCACTTTCCGTCCCAATGACAACTGTTTTTGAAATGTGGTGTTTTTCTTGAAACAAGGATTGGTGATAAAGCATCAGTAGAGAGGAGACACCTTTCTCCCATATTAATTCTTACAGGAGAGAATTTTCCTTCCTAGGGGTAGATTTCCTCTCACTTCCTGTTGTCTTCTTGCGTTTGCAAGTAGGAGTCGTTTGTAAGTTGGATGTTTGAAAGTAGGGACCTGCCGTATATACTCTGCAGAAATTGGCCCCTTAGTTGTTGGTGTTGGCACAACACTGTAAGCACTCACAGTTACTCTTGGTTGGTGCTGGAACGCCCTGCTGTCAACTATTATATCAGGAATTGTAATTACATATAATTGTTGAACAGTGGTAGTAAAAATTGGGCCTTTGATGGTGGTGCTGGTGCCACAACACTGTAAGCCCTGACAGTTACTCTTGGTGGGTGCAGCAATGGGCCCTGCTGTGAATTATTAGATCAAGAATTGTAATTGCATGCCCCTGTTGAACAGGGGCTGAAAAATTGGGCCTTTCGTGGTGGTGGTGGTGGTGGTGTTGCCACAACACTGTAAGCCCTCAGAGTTACTCTTGCTTGGTGGGCGCAGGAATGGGCCCTGCTGTGAATTATTAGATCAAGAATTGTAATTACATGCCCCTTTTGAACAGGGGCTGAAAAATTGGGCCTTAGGCACTGGTGGCACAACACTGCAACCCCTCACAGATACTGTACTTGGAGCACAGCAATGAGCCCTGTTGCAAAGTATTGCTTCAAAATTTGTAATTACACGCCCCTGTTAAACAGGGGCTGAAAAATTGGGCGTTAGGCACTGGTGGCGGCACCCATAAACAAAAATGATCTTCCAAGCTATCATCATCAATCGTATCATTGAGGACTCGGAGGAGGAGGATAGCCAGTCAACATAACAGCACAGGCACTCAGCATCAGCATCAGTCTTGAAGGGACGTGACATGTTAAAATCAATTAGTCTGTTATATCAGCATCAGGTGTGTGGTAGCTGGTGGTGATCCAAGACTGGTTCATCTTGATGAAAGTCAGCTGATCAACCGAGTCGGTGGACAGGCGCACCCTGTGATCCGTGACAAATCCTCCAGCAGCACTGAATGTGCGTTCCGAAAGAACGCTGGATGCAGGACAGGCCAGTAGCTCAATTGCATACTGTGCAAGCTCTGGCCAGTGATCCATCCTCAAGACCCAGTAAGCCAGAGGATTTTCGGTGGGGAAGGTGTCCAAGTCTGACCTTGCCCCTAGATATTCCTGCACCATGTTTATCAGACGCTGGCGATGGTTGCTGGAACCGATCATACTTTGGGGCTGCGGACTAAAGAATTGTCTGAACGCATCGGTCAGACGGCCACCTTCCCCACCGCTCCTTCTTTGACTGGCCGAAGCCTCAGCAACTCGTTGTCCAGGACCAGGAGTTTGTAACCTCCCAGTCTCTGGGAACGCGTTGCACAGACCTTTCTGCAAGGCCTCCCGGAGTTGTCTCATCCTCTGATCCCTCTGCGACGGTAACATAAGGTCCGCAACCTTACCCTTGTACCGTGGATCAAGGAGAGTGGCCAGCCAGTAATGGTCCCTCTCCTTGATCCGAAGAATACGAGGATCCTTCCGCAGACTTTGCAGGATCAGGGAGGCCATGCAGCGTAGGTTTGCTGAGGCATTCGGTCCGGAGTCCTCTGGGTCACTAAGGACGACATGATCCGCAGCCACCTCCTCCCAGCCACGTACAAGTCCACTGGTTTCTTGGGACTGTAAATCATCCCTAAAAGACTGCTGCTGATGATGCTGAGTGCCAGCCTTCACCTCCATGCTGACACAATCCTCCTCCTCCTCCTCCTCCTCCTCCTCCTCTTCCTGTGCGATGGGTGGGACAGAAGGAACACTGTCTGGGTAAAGGGGGCCTTGAGAGGCAAGGAAGTCCTCCTCTTTCTGCCTCTGTTCTGCCTCAAGTGCCCTGTCCATTATTCCACGCAGCGTGTGCTCCAACAGGTGGACAAGAGGTACAGTGTCACTGATGCATGCACTGTCACTGCTCACCATCCTCGTGGCCTCCTCAAATGGTGCCAGGACAGTGCATGCATCCCTGATCATGCCCCACTGGCGTGGAGAAAAAAAAACAAGCTCCCCTGACCCTGTCCTGGTGCCGTAGTCGCACAGGTACTCATTGATGGCCCTCTGCTGCGTGTGCAGCCGCTGCAGCATGGCCAACGTTGAGTTCCACCTGGTGGGCATGTCACATATAAGGCGGTTCTTGGGCAGGTTCAACTCCTTTTGCAGCTCAGCCAGGCGAGCACTGGCATTATAAGATCTGCGGAAATGCACACAGACTTTCCTGGCCTGCCTCAGGACATCCTGTAAGCCCGGGTACCTGGCCAAGAACCGCTACACCACCAGGTTAAGGACGTGAGCCACACAGGGCACATGGGTCAGTTGTCCCTGTCGGAGGGCGGAGAGGAGGTTGGTGCCATTGTCGCAAACCACCATTCCTGGCTTAAGCTGGCGTGGCGTCAACCACCTCTCGGCCTGGCCCTGCAGAGCAGACAGGACCTCTGCCCCAGTGTGGCTTCTGTCCCCCAAACACACCAGCGCAAGCACGGCATGGCATCTTTTTGCCTGCGTACTTGCGTAGCCCCTTGAACGGCTACGGAGCACCGCTGGTTCAGAGGACAAAGCACAGGAAGAGGCCATGGAGGAAGAAGAAGAGGAGGGGGTGGAGGAGAGAGGTGTGTCACAACCAGTAGTAGCATTTTGGAGGCGTGGGGGTGGAACAACCTCCAACACTACTGCACCTTGTCCTGCATCCTTCCCAGCTGCCAAAAGAGTGACCCAATGGGCCGTGAAAGAAAGGTAACGTCCCTGTCCATGCGTGCTGGACCATGAGTCAGCGGTAATATGCACCTTACCGCTGACCGCCCTGTCCAGCGAGGCCAAGACATTGCCTTCCACATGCCGGTAGAGAGCCGGAATAGCCTTCCGTGAGAAAAAGTGGCGTTTGGGAACCTGCCACTGAGTTACCGCACATTGCACAAACTCACGGAAGGGGGCCGAGTCTACCAACTGAAAAGGCAGCAGTTGAAGCGCTAGCAATTTAGCCAAGCTAGCATTCAACCGCTGGGCATGTGGATGGCTGGGAGTGAACTTCTTTCGACGGTCCAGCAGCTGGGGCAGGGAAATTTGCCTGCTAGAATCGGACGTCGGTGTACTGCTAGCAGAGTGGCCGCAAGTACTTGGCTGTGACACACCTAATTCTACACCTTCATTCCTCTCAGTGCATGTTTCAGAGAGGACTGAAGTTATAGTGGGGTTGGAGATCCCAGCTGATGCGGTGCAAGGAGAGGTCCGCTTTGTTCTTTGGTGTGGGTCTTTGAGGTAGGCTTGCCAACGAGCTGCATGGCAGGTCAACATATGTCTGGTCAGGCATGTGGTACCCAAGCGGCTGATGTTTTGGCCACGCGATATACGCTTGAGACATATGTTGCAAACAGCAGCTGTGCGATCTGATGCACTAGCCTCAAAAAAGGCCCACACCAAAGAACTTTTTGAATGACGGGCAGAGGCAGCGCCCTGCACAGGCGGAGCTCTGCGGTGTGATTCCGTCGGTGTACTGCCCTTACGCTGGCCACCAAAGGGCATCCTGCCTCGTTGGAGATGTGCCTCCTCCTCATCCTCCTCCTCCTCCTCTCTCCTATTAGGCACCCACGTGGAGTCAGTGACCTCATCATCCCCTCCCTCCTCATCACTGGAGCCAATCTGGCAGTATGCTGCAGCTGCTGGAACATGACTGCCAGATTGGTGTCCTTCTTGAGCATCCCCTCTGTCTGCTCTCACGCTACTGCCTTCCTCTAGCTGGGTTTCATCATCAGACCCTTCGAAACGCTGGGCATCCTCCTGGAGCATGTACCCAACACTGTGCTCAAACAGTTCGGGGGACTCCTCAGGAGGAGGACATGGTGGGTCTAGGGAAGGAGTGACTGATGATGAGTCTGACATTGATACCAGGGAAGAGGACGCTTTGGCAGCTGCTTTGCCAGTACCCTGAGCCTGGGTGAGAGAGGATGAGGAGGAGGAGGAGGGCTTGGTCATCCACTCTACCAAGTCTTCGGCATGATGTGGCTCAACATGTCCAGCTGCCGAAAAGAAGGACAAGCGTGTCCCATGGCCATGTGCTGATGACAATGCACCGCGTCCACGACCAGCACTGTTGCCCCCAGACACAGAGCCTGCTTGCCCTCTTTTATTGCCTCCTGACTGTCTGCCTCTCCTTGTTTGCCTTCCAGACATTCTAATAGATGGCCTGCAGGGAGATGGGAAAAAAGCAATAAGGGCTACCTTCAGGTGTCCTTCTCTGTCCCTTTACTTAAGGATTTCTAAATATGGTTGAGGATGATTGCTTTCGCACAGAATAGCACAACGACAATTTCCCTGACTGTCCAAAAAACAAGGATTTCAAAGATGGTTGATGAGGAATGCTTTAGCACAGTATAGCACAAGGAGAATTTCCCTCACTGTCCTTCCCTGTCCCTAGAAACAAGGATTATCACAGTGAAAGAAACTGACACTCTCCCTACCTATAGTTTTCTGTCCCTAGAAAAAATGTTTTTTTAAAGATGGTTGATGATCAATGCTTTAGCACACTATAGCACAAGGAGAATTTCCCTCACTGTCCTTCCCTGTCCCTAGAAACAAGGATTATCACAGTGAAAGAAACTGACACTCTTCCTACCTATAGTTTTCTGTCCCTAGAAAAAATGTTTTTTTAAAGATGGTTGATGATCAATGCTTTAGCACACTATAGCACAAGGAGAATTTCCCTCACTGTCCTTCCCTGTCCCTAGAAACAAGGATTATCACAGTGAAAGAAACTGACACTCTTCCTACCTATAGTTTTCTGTCCCTAGAAAAAATGTTTTTTTAAAGATGGTTGATGATCAATGCTTTAGCACACTATAGCACAAGGAGAATTCCCCTCACTGTCCTTCCCTGTCCCTAGAAACAAGGATTATCACAGTGAAAGAAACTGACACTCTTCCTACCTATAGTTTTCTGTCCCTAGAAAAAATGTTTTTTTAAAGATGGTTGATGATCAATGCTTTAGCACACTATAGCACAAGGAGAATTTCCCTCACTGTCCTTCCCTGTCCCTAGAAACAAGGATTATCACAGTGAAAGAAACTGACACTCTCCCTACCTATAGTTTTCTGTCCCTAGAAAAAATGTTTTTTTAAAGATGGTTGATGATCAATGCTTTAGCACACTATAGCACAAGGAGAATTTCCCTCACTGTCCTTCCCTGTCCCTAGAAACAAGGATTATCACAGTGAAAGAAACTGACACTCTTCCTACCTATAGTTTTCTGTCCCTAGAAAAAATGTTTTTTTAAAGATGGTTGATGATCAATGCTTTAGCACACTATAGCACAAGGAGAATTTCCCTCACTGTCCTTCCCTGTCCCTAGAAACAAGGATTATCACAGTGAAAGAAACTGACACTCTTCCTACCTATAGTTTTCTGTCCCTAGAAAAAATGTTTTTTTAAAGATGGTTGATGATCAATGCTTTAGCACACTATAGCACAAGGAGAATTCCCCTCACTGTCCTTCCCTGTCCCTAGAAACAAGGATTATCACAGTGAAAGAAACTGACACTCTTCCTACCTATAGTTTTCTGTCCCTAGAAAAAATGTTTTTTTAAAGATGGTTGATGATCAATGCTTTAGCACACTATAGCACAAGGAGAATTTCCCTCACTGTCCTTCCCTGTCCCTAGAAACAAGGATTATCACAGTGAAAGAAACTGACACTCTTCCTACCTATAGTTTTCTGTCCCTAGAAAAAATGTTTTTTTAAAGATGGTTGATGATCAATGCTTTAGCACACTATAGCACAAGGAGAATTTCCCTCACTGTCCTTCCCTGTCCCTAGAAACAAGGATTATCACAGTGAAAGAAACTGACACTCTTCCTACCTATAGTTTTCTGTCCCTAGAAAAAATGTTTTTTTAAAGATGGTTGATGATCAATGCTTTAGCACACTATAGCACAAGGAGAATTTCCCTCACTGTCCTTCCCTGTCCCTAGAAACAAGGATTATCACAGTGAAAGAAACTGACACTCTTCCTACCTATAGTTTTCTGTCCCTAGAAAAAATGTTTTTTTAAAGATGGTTGATGATCAATGCTTTAGCACACTATAGCACAAGGAGAATTTCCCTCACTGTCCTTCCCTGTCCCTAGAAACAAGGATTATCACAGTGAAAGAAACTGACACTCTTCCTACCTATAGTTTTCTGTCCCTAGAAAAAATGTTTTTTTAAAGATGGTTGATGATCAATGCTTTAGCACACTATAGCACAAGGAGAATTTCCCTCACTGTCCTTCCCTGTCCCTAGAAACAAGGATTTGCACAGTAAAACACACTGACACTCTCCCTACCTATCCTTCTCTTTCCCTAAACTAAAGGAATCCAGGTTAAGCAAGAAAAAAAAAATGTCACTGTCCCTGCCTATGCTTCTCTTTCCCTGCTCCGGAACACACTACACTAGGCCGCCGTGCTGGCGGCCTTTTATAGTGTGGGGCGTGTACTAAACACCCTCAGCAATAATTGGCCACAGGCATCCTGCCTGTGGCCAATCATTGCTCTCCTCGCTGCCGGCGCTGTGATTGGCCAAGCATGCGGGGTCACAGTGCATGCTTGGCCAATCACAGCGCCTGGATGACACTGCGATGGCGTAGTGCATTGTGGGCCGTTCGCGTCACTCGAATTAGGCGCGAACGGCCCAAATCGTTCGATCTTCGTCGAACGATCGAACAGCCGATGTTCGAGTCGAACGTATGTTCGACTCGAACACCGAGCTCATCCCTACTCTCCATTGTCCACACTACATTCTCTGCAAGATCTCCCCCCCCCCCACTGTCCACACTACATTCTCTGGAAGATCTCCCCCCACTGTCCACACTACATTCTCTGGAAGATCCCTCCCCACTGTCCACACTACATTCTCTGGAAGATCTTCCCCCACTGTCCACACTACATTCTCTGGAAGATCTCTCCCCACTGTCCACACTACATTCTCTGGAAGATCTCCCCCCACTGTCCACACTACATTCTCTGGAAGATCTCCCCCCACTATCCACACTACATTCTCTGGAAGATTTCCCCCCACTGTCCACACTACATTCTCTGGAAGATCTCCCCCACTGTCCACACTACATTCTCTGGAAGATCTCCCCCCACTCTCCACACTACATTCTCTGGAAGATCTCCCCCCACTGTCCACTCTACATTCTCTGGAAGATCACTCTCCATTGTCCACACTACATTCTCTGGAAGATCTCCCCCCACTGTCCACACTACATTCTCTGGAAGATCTCCCCCCACTGTCCACTCTACATTCTCTGGAAGATCACTCTCCATTGTCCACACTATGTTCTCTGCAAGATCTCCCCCCTCTATCCACACTACATTCTCTGGAAGATCTCCCCCCACTGTCCACACTACATTCTCTGGAAGATCTCCCCCCACTGTCCACACTACATTCTCTGCAAGATCTCCCCCCACTGTCTGCACTACATTCTCTGGAAGATCTCCCCCCACTGTCCACACTACATTCTCTGGAAGATCTCCCCCCATTGTCCACACTACATTCTCTGGAAGATCTCCCCCCATTGTCCACACTACGTTCTCTGGAAGATTTCCCCCCATTGTCCACACTACATTCTCTGGAAGATCTCCCCCCACTGTCCACACTACATTCTCTATAAGATCTCCCCCCACTGTCCACACTACATTCTCTGGAATATCTCCCCCCACTGTCCACACTACATTCTCTGGAAGATCTCCCCCCACTGTCCACACTACATTCTCTGGAAGATCTCCCCCCACTGTCCACACTACATTCTCTGCAAGATCTCCCCCCACTGTCCACACTACATTCTCTGCAAGATCTCCCCCCCCCACTGTCCACACTACGTTCTCTGCAAGATCCCCCCCACCCCACTGTCCACACTACATTCTCTGCAAGATCTCCCCCCCCCACTGTCCACACTACATTCTCTGCAAGATCTCCCCCCCCACTGTCCACACTACATTCTCTGCAAGATCCCCCCCCCACCCCACTGTCCACACTACATTCTCTGGAAGATCTCCCCCCCCACTGTCCACACTACATTCTCTGCAAGATCTCCCCCCCCACTGTCCACACTACATTCTCTGCAAGATCTCCCCCCCCCACTGTCCACACTACATTCTCTGCAAGATCTCCCCCCCCACTGTCCACACTACATTCTCTGCAAGATCTCCCCCCCCCCACTGTCCACACTACATTCTCTGCAAGATCTCCCCCCACTGTCCACACTATGTTCTCTGCAAGATCTCCCCCCCCCCCCCCACTGTCCACACTACATTCTCTGGAAGATCTCCCCCCACTGTCCACACTACATTCTCTGCAAGATCTCCCCCCCCCCCACTGTCCACACTACATTCTCTGCAAGATCTCCCCCCCCCCACTGTCCACACTACATTCTCTGGAAGATCTCCCCCCACTGTCCACACTACATTCTCTGCAAGATCTCCCCCCCACTGTCCACACTACATTCTCTGGAAGATCTCCCCCCACTGTCCACACTACATTCTCTGGAAGATCTCCCCCCACTGTCCACACTACATTCTCTGCAAGATCTCCCCCCACTGTCCACACTACATTCTCTGCAAGATCTCCCCCCCCCCACTGTCCACACTACATTCTCTGGAAGATCTCTCCCCACTGTCCACACTACATTCTCTGCAAGATCCCCCCCACTGTCCACACTACATTCTCTGCAAGATCTCCCCCCCCCACTGTCCACACTACATTCTCTGGAAGATCTCCCCCCACTGTCCACACTACATTCTCTGGAAGATCTCCCTACTGTCCACACTACATTCTCTGGAAGATCTCTCCCCCCCCACTGTCCACACTACGTTCTCTGCAAGATCGCCCCCCCCCCACTGTCCACACTACATTCTCTGCAAGATCTCCCCCCCACTGTCCACACTACAATCTCTGGAAGATCCCCCCCCACTGTCCACACTACATTCTCTGCAAGATCTCCCCCCCCCACTGTCCACACTACATTCTCTGGAAGATCTCCCCACCCCCCCCCCACTGTCCACACTACGTTCTCTGCAAGATCCCCCCCCCCCACTGTCCACACTACATTCTCTGCAAGATCTCCCCCCCCCACTGTCCACACTACATTCTCTGGAAGATCTCCCCCCCCCCCACTGTCCACACTACATTCTCTGGAAGATCTCCCCCCCCCACTGTCCACACTACGTTCTCTGCAAGATCCCCCCCCCCACTGTCCACACTACATTCTCTGCAAGATCTCCCCCCCCCACTGTCCACACTACATTCTCTGGAAGATCCCCCCCCACTGTCCACACTACATTCTCTGCAAGATCTCCCCCCCCCCCACTGTCCACACTACATTCTCTGGAAGATCTCCCCACCCCCCCACTGTCCACACTACGTTCTCTGCAAGATCCCCCCCCCACTGTCCACACTACATTCTCTGCAAGATCACCCCCCCCACTGTCCACACTACATTCTCTGGAAGATCCCCCCCCCACTGTCCACACTACATTCTCTGCAAGATCCCCCCCCCCCACTGTCCACACTACATTCTCTGGAAGATCTCCCCACCCCCCCACTGTCCACACTACGTTCTCTGCAAGATCTCCCCCCCCCACTGTCCACACTACATTCTCTGCAAGATCTCCCCCCCCCCACTGTCCACACTACGTTCTCTGCAAGATCTCCCCCCCCCACTGTCCACACTACATTCTCTGCAAGATCCCCCCCCCCACTGTCCACACTACATTCTCTGGAAGATCCCCCCCCCCACTGTCCACACTACATTCTCTGGAAGATCTCCCCACCCCCCCACTTTCCACACTACGTTCTCTGCAAGATCTCCCCCCCCCACTGTCCACACTACATTCTCTGCAAGATCTCCCCCCCCACTGTCCACACTACATTCTCTGGAAGATCCCCCCCCCCACTGTCCACACTACATTCTCTGCAAGATCTCCCCCCCCCACTGTCCACACTACATTCTCTGGAAGATCTCCCCACCCCCCCCCCCCACTGTCCACACTACGTTCTCTGCAAGATCTCCCCCCCCACTGTCCACACTACATTCTCTGCAAGATCTCCCCCCCCCCACTGTCCACACTACATTCTCTGGAAGATCTCCCGACCCCCCCACTGTCCACACTACGTTCTCTGCAAGATCTCCCCCCCCACTGTCCACACTACATTCTCTGCAAGATCTCCCCCCCCACTGTCCGCACTACATTCTCTGGAAGATCTCCCCACCCCCCCACTGTCCACACTACATTCTCTGGAAGATCTCCCCACCCCCCCACTGTCCACACTACATTCTCTGCAAGATCTCCCCCCCCCACTGTCCACACTACGTTCTCTGCAAGATCTCCCCCCCCCCACTGTCCACACTACATTCTCTGGAAGATCTCCCCACCCCCCCACTGTCCACACTACATTCTCTGCAAGATCTCCCCCCCCACTGTCCACACTACGTTCTCTGCAAGATCTCCCCACCCCCCCCACTGTCCACACTACGTTCTCTGCAAGATCTCCCCCCCCACTGTCCACACTACATTCTCTGCAAGATCTCCCCCCCCCACTGTCCACTCTACATTCTCTGGAAGATCCCCCCCCCCACTGTCCACACTACATTCTCTGCAAGATCTCCCCCCCCACTGTCCACACTACGTTCTCTGCAAGATCTCCCCACCCCCCCACTGTCCACACTACATTCTCTGCAAGATCTCCCCCCCCCACTGTCCACACTACATTCTCTGCAAGATCCCCCCCCCACTGTCCACACTACGTTCTGTGCAAGATCTCCCCCCCCCCCACTGTCCACACTACGTTCTCTGCAAGATCTCCCCCCCCCACTGTCCACACTACATTCTCTGCAAGATCTCCCCCCACTGTCCACACTACATTCTCTGCAAGATCCCCACCCCACTGTCCACACTACATTCTCTGCAAGATCTCCCCCCCCACTGTCCACACTACATTCTCTGCAAGATCTCCCCCCCCCCCACTGTCCACACTACGTTCTCTGCAAGATCTCCCCCCCCCACTGTCCACACTACGTTCTCTGCAAGATCTCCCCCCCCCACTGTCCACACTACATTCTCTGCAAGATCTCCCCCCCCCCACTGTCCACACTACATTCTCTGGAAGATCTCCCCCCCCCCACTGTCCACACTACGTTCTCTGCAAGATCTCCCCCACCCCACTGTCCACACTACATTCTCTGCATGATCTCCCCCCCCCCCACTGTCCACACTACATTCTCTGCAAGATCTCCCCCCCCACTGTCCACACTACATTCTCTGCAAGATCTCCCCCCCCCCACTGTCCACACTACGTTCTCTGCAAGATCTCCCCCCCCCACTGTCCACACTACGTTCTCTGCAAGATCTCCCCCCCCCACTGTCCACACTACATTCTCTGCAAGATCTCCCCCCCCCCCACTGTCCACACTACATTCTCTGGAAGATCTCCCCCCCCCCCACTGTCCACACTACGTTCTCTGCAAGATCTCCCCCCGCCCCCACTGTCCACACTACATTCTCTGGCAGATCACTCTCCATTGTCCACACTACATTCTCTGGAAGATCTCCCCCCACTGTCCACACTACATTCTCTGCAAGATCTCCCCCCCCCCCAGTGTCCACACTACGTTCTCTGCAAGATCTCCCCCCCCCCCACTGTCCACACTACATTCTCTGGAAGATCCCCCCCCCACTGTCCACACTACATTCTCTGGAAGATCTCCCCCCCCCACTGTCCACACTACATTCTCTGCAAGATCTCCCCCCCCACTGTCCACACTACATTCTCTGGAAGATCCCCCCCCCCACTGTCCACACTACATTCTCTGGAAGATCTCCCCCCACTGTCCACACTACATTCTCTGCAAGATCTCCCCCCCCCCCACTGTCCACACTACATTCTCTGGAAGATCTCCCCCCACTGTCCACACTACATTCTCTGCAAGATCTCCCCCCACTGTCCATACTACATTCTCTGGCAGATCTCCCCCCACTGTCCACACTACATTCTCTGGAAGATCTCCCCCCCACTGTCCACACTACATTCTCTGCAAGATCCCCCCCCCCCACTGTCCACACTACGTTCTCTGCAAGATCTCCCCCACCCCCACTGTCCACACTACATTCTCTGGAAGATCTCCCCCCCCCACTGTCCACACTACATTCTCTGCAAGATCTCCCCCACCCCCACTGTCCACACTACGTTCTCTGCAAGATCTACCCCCCCACTGTCCACACTACATTCTCTGCAAGATCTCCCCCCCCCCCCACTGTCCACACTACGTTCTCTGCAAGATCCCCCCCCACTGTCCACACTACATTCTCTGCAAGATCTCCCCCCCCACTGTCCACACTACATTCTCTGGAAGATCTCCCCCCCCCCCCACTGTCCACACTACATTCTCTGGAAGATCCCCCCCCACTGTCCACACTACATTCTCTGGAAGATCTCCCCCCACTGTCCACACTACATTTTCTGCAAGATCTCCCCCCGCCCCCACTGTCCACACTACATTCTCTGGAAGATCTCCCCCCACTGTCCACACTACATTCTCTGGAAGATCTCCCCCCACTGTCCACACTACATTCTCTGGAAGATCTCCCCCCACTGTCCACACTACATTCTCTGCAAGATCTCCCCCCACTGTCCACACTACATTCTCTGGAAGATCTCCCCCCACTGTCCACACTACATTCTCTGCAAGATCTCCCCCCACTGTCCACACTACATTCTCTGGAAGATCCCCCCCCACTGTCCACACTACATTCTCTGGAAGATCCCCCCCCACTGTCCACACTACATTCTCTGGAAGATCTCCCCCCACTGTCCACACTACATTCTCTGCAAGATCTCCCCCCCCCCACTGTCCACACTACATTCTCTGGAAGATCTCCCCCACCCCCACTGTCCACACTACATTCTCTGGCAGATCACTCTCCATTGTCCACACTACATTCTCTGGAAGATCTCCCCCCACTGTCCACACTACATTCTCTGCAAGATCTCCCCCCACTGTCCACACTACATTCTCTGGAAGATCTCCCCCCACTGTCCACACTACATTCTCTGGAAGATCTCCCCCCACTGTCCACACTACATTCTCTGGAAGATCTCTCCCCACTGTCCACACTACATTCTCTGGAAGATCTCCCCCCCACTGTCCACACTACATTCTCTGCAAGATCTCCCCCCCCCCCACTGTCCACACTACGTTCTCTGCAAGATCTCCCCCACCCCCACTGTCCACACTACATTCTCTGCAGGATCTCCCCCCACTGTCCGCACTACATTCTCTGGAAGATCTCCCCCCCCCACTGTCCACACTACATTCTCTGGAAGATCTCTCCCCACTGTCCACACTACATTCTCTGGAAGATCTCTCCCCACTGTCCACACTACATTCTCTGGAAGATCTCCCCCCACTGTCCACACTACATTCTCTGGAAGATCTCCCCCCACTGTCCACACTACATTCTCTGGAAGATCACTCTCCATTGTCCACACTACATTCTCTGGAAGATCTCCCCCCCACTGTCCACACTACATTCTCTGGAAGATCTCCCCCCACTGTCCACATTACATTCTCTGGAAGATCTCCCCCCACTGTCCACACTACATTCTCTGGAAGATCTCCCCTCACTGTCCACACTACATTCTCTGGAAGATCTCCCCCCACTGTCCACACTACATTTTCTGGAAGATCACTCTCCATTGTCCACACTACATTCTCTGGAAGATCTCCCCCCACTGTCCACACTAAATTCCCTGGAAGATCTCCCCCCACTGTCCACACTACATTCTCTGGAAGATCTCCCCCCCACTGTCCACACTACATTCTCTGGAAGATCTCCCCCCACTGTCCACACTACATTCTCTGGAAGATCTCCCCCCACTGTCCACACTACATTCTCTGGAAGCTCTCCCCCCACTGTCCACACTATACATTCTCTGGAAGATCCCCCCCCCACCACCACCACCACCATCTACTCTACATTCTCTGGAAGATATCCCTCCTCCGTCCATACTATATTTTCTGGAAGATCTCCCCCCCCACTGGCCCACACTACATTCTCTGGAAGATCCCCCCCCACTGTCCACACTACATTCTCTGGAAGATCTCCCCCCACTGTCCACACTACATTCTCTGGAAGATCTCCCCCCACTGTCCACACTACATTCTCTGGAAAATTTCCCCCTACTGAGTGTCCACACTATATTCTCTGGAAGATCTCCCCCCACTGTCCACACTACATTCTCTGGAAGATCTCCCCCCCCCCCACTACTGTCCACACTAAATTCCCTGGAAGATCTCCCCCCACTGTCCACACTACATTCTCTGGAAGATTTCCCCCCACTGTCCACACTTCATTCTCTGGAAGATCTCCCCCCCACTGTCCACACTAAATTCCCTGGAAGATCTCCCCCCACTGTCCACACTACATTCTCTGGAAGATCTCTCCCCACACTACATTCTCTGGAAGTTCTCCCTCCCCACTGTCCGATCTACATTCTCTGGAAGATCTCCCCTCACTGTCCACACTACATTCTCTAGAAGATCTCCCCCCACTGTCCACACTACATTCTCTGGAAGATCTCCCCCCACTGTACACACTACATTCTCTGGAAGATCTCCCCCCACTGTCCACACTACATTCTCTGGAAGATCTCCCCCCACTGTCCACACTACATTCTCTGGAAGATCTCCCCCCCACTGTCCACACTAAATTCCCTGGAAGATCTCCCCCCCACTGTCCACACTAAATTCCCTGGAAGATCTCCCCCCACTGTCCACACTACATTCTCTGGAAGATCTCTCCCCACACTACATTCTCTGGAAGATCTCCCTCCCCACTGTCCACACTACATTCTCTGGAAGATCTCCCCCCACTGTTCACACTACATTCTCTAGAAGATCTCCCCCCACTGTCCACGCTACATTCTCTGGAAGATCTCCCCCCACTGTCCACACTACATTCTCTGGAAGATCTCTCCCCACACTACATTCTCTGAAAGATCTCTCCCCACACTACATTCTCTGGAAGATCTCCCCCCACTGTCCACGCTACATTCTCTGGAAGATCTCCCCCCCCACTGTCCACACTACATTCTCTGCAAGATCTCCCCCCCCCACTGTCCACATTACATTCTCTGGAAGATCTCCCCCCACTGTCCACACTACATTCTCTGGAAGATCTCCCCCCACTGTCCACACTACAATCTCTGGAAGATCCCCCCCCCACTGTCCACACTACATTCTCTGGAAGATCTCCCTACTGTCCACACTACATTCTCTGCAAGATCTCCCCCCCCCACTGTCCACACTACGTTCTCTGTAAGATCTCCCCCCCCCCACTGTCCACACTACATTCTCTGGAAGATCTCCCCCCACTGTCCGCACTACATTCTCTGCAAGATCTCTCCCCCCCACTGTCCACACTACATTCTCTGGAAGATCTCCCCCCACTGTCCGCACTACATTCTCTGGAAGATCTCCCCCCCCCCACTGTCCACACTACATTCTCTGCAAGATCTCCCCCCCCACTGTCCACACTGCATTCTCTGCAAGATCTCCCCCCCCCTACTGTCCACACTACGTTCTCTGCAATATCTCCCCCCACTGTCCGCACTACATTCTCTGGAAGATCTCCCCCCCCCCACTGTCCACACTACGTTCTCTGCAAGATCTCCCCCCCCCCACTGTCCACACTACATTCTCTGGAAGATCTCCCCCCACTGTCCGCACTACATTCTCTGGAAGATCTCCCCCCCCCACTGTCCACACTTTGTTCTCTCCAAGATCTCCCCCCCCCCACTGTCCACACTACATTCTCTGAAAGATCTCCCCCCACTGTCCGCACTATATTCTCTGGAAGATCTCCCCCCACTGTCCGCACTACATTCTCTGGAAGATCTCCCCCCACTGTCCACACTACATTCTCTGGAAGATCTCCCCCCACTGTCCACACTACATTCTCTGGAAGATCTCCCCCCACTGTCCACACTACATTCTCTGGAAGATCTCCCCCCACTGTCCACACTACATTCTCTGGAAGATCTCCCCCCACTGTCCGCACTACATTCTCTGCTAGATCTCCCCACTGTCCACACTACATTCTCTGCTAGATCTCCCCACTGTCCACACTACATTCTCTGGAAGATCTCCCCCCCCCCCCACTGTCCACACTACATTCTCTGAAAGATCTCCCCCCACTGTCCACACTACATTCTCTGGAAGATCTCCCCCCACTGTCCACACTACATTCTCTGGAAGATCTCCCCCCACTGTCCACACTACATTCTCTGGAAGATCTCCCCCCACTGTCCACACTACATTCTCTGGAAGATCCCCCCCCCCACTGTCCACACTACATTCTCTGGAAGATCTCCCCCCACTGTCCACACTACATTCTCTGGAAGATCTCCCCCCACTGTCCACACTACATTCTCTGGAAGATCTCCCCCCACTGTCCACACTACATTCTCTGGAAGATCTCCCCACTGTCCACACTACATTCTCTGGAAGATCACTCTCCATTAGTGATGAGCCGAACACCCCCGGGTTCGGTTCGCACCAGAACCCGCGAACGGACCGAAAGTTCGTACGAACATTAGAACCCTATTAAATACAATGGACGCGAACGTTTGAATTCTAAAGTGCTAATTATAACAACTATTATGCATGTTATTGTCCTAAAAAGGGTTTGGGAACCCGGGTTCTGCACCAGGGGACATGTATCAATGCAAAAAGAAGTTTTAATAACGGACGTTTTTCGGGAGCAGTCATTTTAATGATGCATAAAGTGAAAAAAAAAAAGTCAAATATTCCTTTAAATATCGTACCTGGGGGGTGTGTAAAGTATGCCTGTGAAGTGCCACGTGTTTCCCGTGTTTAGAACTGTCCCTGCACAAAATGACACTTCTAAAGGAAAAAAAAGCCATTTAAAACTGCTTGCGGCTTTAATGTAATGTCTGGTCCCGGTAATATGGATGAAAATCTTTAAGAAAAATGGCATAGCTACCCCATCAACCCCCCCCCCCCCCCCTACCCCAGCCCATTACCAGCCCCTTTGGGTCTTGTATGGATATTAAGGAGAACACCGCACACAAAATAAAAAAAGCCCTATATACTCTGAACAGCCGTATACAGGCGGTGCATACAAGACAGGGACTGTAGGTTTGTTCTTATGTAGAATCTGTTTGTAATTTTGAACAGGTACATTGTTTAACCACTTAAGCCCCGGACCATTTCGGGCCATTAGGACCAGGCCTGTTTTTGGGATTCGGCACTGCGCTGCTTTAACTGTAAATTGTGCGGACATGCAATGTTGTACCCAAATGAAATTTGCGTTCTTTTCTTCCCACAAATAGAGCTTTCTTTTAATGGTATTTGATTGCCTCTGCGATTTTTATTTTTTGCGATATAAACAGAAAAAGACCGAAAATTTTGAAAAAAAAAGATATTTTCTACTTTTTGTTATAAGAAAAATCGAATAAACTCAATTTTAGTCATACATTTAGGCCAAAATGTATTCAGCCACATGTCTTTAGTAAAAAAATGTCAATAAGCGTATATTTATTGGTTTGCGCAAAAGTTATAGCGTTTACAAACTAGGGTACATTTTCTGAAATTTACACAGCTTTAAATTTATGACTGCCTATCTCATTTCTTGAGGTGCTAAAATGGCAGGGCAGTACAAAACCCCCCCAAATGACCCCATTTTGGAAAGTAGACACCCCAAGGAAATTGCTGAGAGGCATGTTGAGCCCATTGAATATTTTTTTTTTTTGTCCCAAGTGATTGAATAATGACAAAAAAAAAAAAAAAATTACAAAAAGTTGTCACTAAATGATATATTGCTCACACATGCCATGATTATATGTGGAATTGCACCCCAAAATACATTCTGCTGCTTCTCCTGAGTACGGGGATACCACATGTGTGGGACTTTTTAGGAGCCTAGCCACGTACGGGACCCCGGAAACCAAGCACCGCCTTCAGGATTTCTAAGGGCGCAAATTTTTGATTTCACTCCTCACTACCTATCACAGTTTCGAAGGCCATAAAATGCCAAAATAGCACAAAACCCCCCCAAATGACCCCATTTTGGAAAGTAGACACCCCAAGCTATTTACTGAGAGGCATGTTCAGTCCATGGAATATTTTATATTTTGCCACAAGTTGCGGGAATATGACAAACTTTTTTTTTTTTGCACAAAGTTGTCACTAAATGATATATTGCTCACACATGCCATGGTTATATGTGGAATTGCACCCCAAAATACATTCTGCTGCTTTTCCTGAGTACGGGGATACCACATGTGTGGGACTTTTTGGGAGCCTAGCCGCGTACAGGGCCCCAAAAACCAAGCACTGCGAACGCTGCAGTTATGTGTGTTGTGTTTGGTAAGTGACAGTGATCGATCGATACTGCACTTGGGTGGGCTGGGCTGGGCTGGGCTGGGCGGAGGGGCTAAACGCAGGCGCTAGCAGGTATCTGGGCTGATCCCGCTAACACTGCGTTTTTGGGAACCCTAAACCGCTGGGGATGCTAGTATAGATCTGATCAGATACTATACCACTAAGGGGGGTGTATGCTTTGCGCGTGGGTGTTAGCGTTACTGGCACTAACCTAACACTGCCTGGGGCGACGCAGACCCTCTCTGGCGCTAAAACCTAATTAATCTCACCCGCCGGGCGATCAGGGGGGTTAAACCTTTATTGGGTTATATACGGCGGGTGCCCTGATGCTATAAAAAGCAAACTAACCAACCAGCGTCACCCGTAACCTTTATATGGTGATCACTGGTGAAAGGGTTAACTAGGGGCAATCAGGGGGTTAAAACCTTTATTAGGTTAAATATGGGGGTACCTGACACTATATAAATACCTGACGGGTAACCTAAATAACTAAATAACTTACTGGCT
This sequence comes from Rana muscosa, assembly GCA_029206835.1. Lineage (NCBI taxonomy): Eukaryota > Metazoa > Chordata > Amphibia > Anura > Ranidae > Rana > Rana muscosa. Next base: position 399,396,450 of record CM055118.1, read on the forward strand.
AACCAGTGACACCAGTGACGCTTATACGGCGATCACTGGTGAAAGGGTTAACTCTAGGGGCAATCAGGGGGTTAAAATAATATATGGGGGTACCTGACACTAATAAAAACCTGCGGCAAACCTAAAAAAAAATAACTGCCTATCTAAAACACCAGCGACACGAATACAGCGATCGGAAAAACAATCGCTTAGTGACGCTGAAGTTAGGGGGTGAAAGGGTTACCTGGGGGGTGATCAAGGGGTTAAACCTTTATTAGGGGGGGTTAGGGGGCTACCCTGGACCTAAAGGGGCCTAAACCTAACTGCCCTGCAACTTTTTACAATCACAGATGACACTAAATGCAGTGATCAGTAAAATAAATGATCACTGCAATCAGTGACACTGTGATTGGGGGCTTTGGGGTGACCTGGGGGGTGATCTGGGGGTGACTGGGGGGTGATTTGTGTGCCTATGTGTACCTAAGTGTCAGTGGACTGTTGGTGCACTAATCTGCTTCTTCTCTTCTCGGCGCCGGGAACGAAAAGACCGCCGCGGGGGAGATGACATCACTTCCTCCTGCCTGTGTTTACATCACATGGCGGAGGAACCATTTTCATTGGCCGGGAGCGATCGCGAGGGGGGGCGGAATCGAGCGGCCGCCCCCTCATGCCTGATCGCTCCCGAACACTTAACGGCAGCTCACTGCAGTGAAGGGGGGTCCGGATGGACCCCCCAACTGCACAAAGGCGATCACGTAGATCTACGTGATTCTGCCTGTCGGTGCCATTCTGCCGACGCAAATCGGCGGTGGGCGGTCGTTAAGTGGTTAAGTGTAGCTCCAGCCCAAAAATCTATTTTTAAACTTTTTGGAAAACATAGGTAAGGGTTATCACCCCTGTAACATTTGTTTTGCTGTCTGTGCCCCTGTTCAGAACATTTCACCTCACTTTCCGTCCCAATGACAACTGTTTTTGAAATGTGGTGTTTTTCTTGAAACAAGGATTGGTGATAAAGCATCAGTACAGAGGAGACACCTTTCTCCCATATTTATTCTTACAGGAGAGAATTTTCCTTCCTAGGGGTAGATTTCCTGTCACTTCCTGTTGTCTTCTTGCGTTTGCAAGTAGGAGTCGTTTGTAAGTTGGATGTTTGAAAGTAGGGACCTGCCGTATATACTCTGCAGAAATTGGCCCCTTAGTTGTTGGTGTTGGCACAACACTGTAAGCACTCACAGTTACTCTTGGTTGGTGCTGGAACGCCCTGCTGTCAACTATTATATCAGGAATTGTAATTACATATAATTGTTGAACAGTGGTAGTAAAAATTGGGCCTTTGATGGTGGTGCTGGTGCCACAACACTGTAAGCCCTGACAGTTACTCTTGGTGGGTGCAGCAATGGGCCCTGCTGTGAATTATTAGATCAAGAATTGTAATTGCATGCCCCTGTTGAACAGGGGCTGAAAAATTGGGCCTTTCGTGGTGGTGGTGGTGGTGGTGGTGTTGCCACAACACTGTAAGCCCTCAGAGTTACTCTTGGTGGGTGCAGGAATGGGCCCTGCTGTGAATTATTAGATCAAGAATTGTAATTACATGCCCCTTTTGAACAGGGGCTGAAAAATTGGGCCTTTCGTGGTGGTGGTGGTGGTGGATGGCGTTGCCACAACACTGTAAGCCCTCAGAGTTACTCTTGGTGGGCGCAGCAATGGGCCCTGCTGTGAATTATTAGATTAAGAATTGTAATTACATGCCCCTGTTGAACAGGGGCTGAAAAATTGGGCCTTAGGCACTGGTGGCACAACACTGCAACCCCTCACAGATACTGTACTTGGAGCACAGCAATGAGCCCTGTTGCAAAGTATTGCTTCAAAAATTGTAATTACACGCCCCTGTTAAACAGGGGCTGAAAAATTGGGCGTTAGGCACTGGTGGCGGCACCCATAAACAAAAAGGATCTTCCAAGCTATCATCATCAATCGTATCATTGAGGACTCGGAGGAGGAGGATAGCCAGTCAACATAACAGCACAGGCACTCAGCATCAGCATCAGTCTTGAAGGGATGTGACATGTTAAAATCAATTAGTCTGTTATATCATCAGGTGTGTGGTAGCTGGTGGTGATCCAAGACTGGTTCATCTTGATGAAAGTCAGCTGATCAACCGAGTCGGTGGACAGGCGCACCCTGTGATCCGTGACAAATCCTCCAGCAGCACTGAATGTGCGTTCCGAAAGAACGCTGGATGCAGGACAGGCCAGTAGCTCAATTGCATACTGTGCAAGCTCTGGCCAGTGATCCATCCTCAAGACCCAGTAAGCCAGAGGATTTTCGGTGGGGAAGGTGTCCAAGTCTGACCTTGCCCCTAGATATTCCTGCACCATGTTTATCAGACGCTGGCGATGGTTGCTGGAACCGATCATACTTTGGGGCTGCAGACTAAAGAATTGTCTGAACGCATCGGTCAGACGGCCACCTTCCCCACCGCTCCTTCTTTGACTGGCCGAAGCCTCAGCAACTCGTTGTCCAGGACCAGGAGTTTGTAACCTCCCAGTCTCTGGGAACGCGTTGCACAGACCTTTCTGCAAGGCCTCCCAGAGTTGTCTCATCCTCTGCTCCCTCTGCGACGGTAACATAAGGTCCGCAACCTTACCCTTGTACCGTGGATCAAGGAGAGTGGCCAGCCAGTAATGGTCCCTCTCCTTGATCCGAAGAATACGAGGATCCTTCCGCAGACTTTGCAGGATCAGGGAGGCCATGCAGCGTAGGTTTGCTGAGGCATTCGGTCCGGAGTCCTCTGGGTCACTAAGGACGACATGATCCGCAGCCACCTCCTCCCAGCCACGTACAAGTCCACTGGTTTCTTGGGACTGTAAATCATCCCTAAAAGACTGCTGCTGATGATGCTGAGTGCCAGCCTTCACCTCCATGCTGACACAATCCTCCTCCTCCTCCTCCTCCTCTTCCTGTGCGATGGGTGGACAGAAGGAACACTGTCTGGGTAAAGGGGGCCTTGAGAGGCAAGGAAGTCCTCCTCTTTCTGCCTCTGTTCTGCCTCAAGTGCCCTGTCCATTATTCCACGCAGCGTGTGCTCCAACAGGTGGACAAGAGGTACAGTGTCACTGATGCATGCACTGTCACTGCTCACCATCCTCGTGGCCTCCTCAAATGGTGCCAGGACAGTGCATGCATCCCTGATCATGCCCCACTGGCGTGGAGAAAAAAAAACAAGCTCCCCTGACCCTGTCCTGGTGCCGTAGTCGCACAGGTACTCATTGATGGCCCTCTGCTGCGTGTGCAGCCGCTGCAGCATGGCCAACGTTGAGTTCCACCTGGTGGGCATGTCACATATAAGGCGGTTCTTGGGCAGGTTCAACTCCTTTTGCAGCTCAGCCAGGCGAGCACTGGCATTATAAGATCTGCGGAAATGCACACAGACTTTCCTGGCCTGCCTCAGGACATCCTGTAAGCCTGGGTACCTGGCCAAGAACCACTACACCACCAGGTTAAGGACGTGAGCCACACAGGGCACATGGGTCAGTTGTCCCTGCCGGAGGGCGGAGAGGAGGTTGGTGCCATTGTCGCAAACCACCATTCCTGGCTTAAGCTGGCGTGGCGTCAACCACCTCTCGGCCTGGCCCTGCAGAGCAGACAGGACCTCTGCCCCAGTGTGGCTTCTGTCCCCCAAACACACCAGCGCAAGCACGGCATGGCATCTTTTTGCCTGCGTACTTGCGTAGCCCCTTGAACGGCTACGGAGCACCGCTGGTTCAGAGGACAAAGCACAGGAAGAGGCCATGGAGGAAGAAGAAGAGGAGGGGGTGGAGGAGAGAGGTGTGTCACAACCAGTAGTAGCATTTTGGAGGCGTGGGGGTGGAACAACCTCCAACACTACTGCACCTTGTCCTGCATCCTTCCCAGCTGCCAAAAGAGTGACCCAATGGGCCGTGAAAGAAAGGTAACGTCCCTGTCCATGCGTGCTGGACCATGAGTCAGCGGTAATATGCACCTTACCGCTGACCGCCCTGTCCAGCGAGGCCAAGACATTGCCTTCCACATGCCGGTAGAGAGCCGGAATAGCCTTCCGTGAGAAAAAGTGGCGTTTGGGAACCTGCCACTGAGTTACCGCACATTGCACAAACTCACGGAAGGGGGCCGAGTCTACCAACTGAAAAGGCAGCAGTTGAAGCGCTAGCAATTTAGCCAAGCTAGCATTCAACCGCTGGGCATGTGGATGGCTGGGAGTGAACTTCTTTCGACGGTCCAGCAGCTGGGGCAGGGAAATTTGCCTGCTAGAATCGGACGTCGGTGTACTGCTAGCAGAGTGGCCGCAAGTACTTGGCTGTGACACACCTAATTCTACACCTTCATTCCTCTCAGTGCATGTTTCAGAGAGGACTGAAGTTATAGTGGGGTTGGAGATCCCAGCTGATGCGGTGCAAGGAGAGGTCCGCTTTGTTCTTTGGTGTGGGTCTTTGAGGTAGGCTTGCCAACGAGCTGCATGGCAGGTCAACATATGTCTGGTCAGGCATGTGGTACCCAAGCGGCTGATGTTTTGGCCACGCGATATACGCTTGAGACATATGTTGCAAACAGCAGCTGTGCGATCTGATGCACTAGCCTCAAAAAAGGCCCACACCAAAGAACTTTTTGCATGACGGGCAGAGGCAGCGCCCTGCACAGGCGGAGCTCTGCGGTGTGATTCCGTCGGTGTACTGCCCTTACGCTGGCCACCAAAGGGCATCCTGCCTCGTTGGAGATGTGCCTCCTCCTCATCCTCCTCCTCCTCCTCTCTCCTATTAGGCACCCACGTGGAGTCAGTGACCTCATCATCCCCTCCCTCCTCATCACTGGAGCCAATCTGGCAGTATGCTGCAGCTGCTGGAACATGACTGCCAGATTGGTGTCCTTCTTGAGCATCCCCTCTGTCTGCTCTCACCCTACTGCCTTCCTCTAGCTGGGTTTCATCATCAGACCCTTCGAAACGCTGGGCATCCTCCTGGAGCATGTACCCAACACTGTGCTCAAACAGTTCGGGGGACTCCTCAGGAGGAGGACATGGTGGGTCTAGGGAAGGAGTGACTGATGATGAGTCTGACATTGATACCAGGGAAGAGGACGCTTTGGCAGCTGCTTTGCCAGTACCCTGAGCCTGGGTGAGAGAGGATGAGGAGGAGGAGGAGGGCTTGGTCATCCACTCTACCAAGTCTTCGGCATGATGTGGCTCAACATGTCCAGCTGCCGAAAAGAAGGACAAGCGTGTCCCATGGCCATGTGCTGATGACAATGCACCGCGTCCATGACCAGCACTGTTGCCCCCAGACACAGAGCCTGCTTGCCCTCTTTTATTGCCTCCTGACTGTCTGCCTCTCCTTGTTTGCCTTCCAGACATTCTAATGGATGGCCTGCAGGGAGATGGGAAAAAAGCAATAAGGGCTACCTTCAGGTGTCCTTCTCTGTCCCTTTACTTAAGGATTTCTAAATATGGTTGAGGATGATTGCTTTCGCACAGAATAGCACAACGACAATTTCCCTGACTGTCCAAAAAACAAGGATTTCAAAGATGGTTGATGAGGAATGCTTTAGCACAGTATAGCACAAGGAGAATTTCCCTCACTGTCCTTCCCTGTCCCTAGAAACAAGGATTATCACAGTGAAAGAAACTGACACTCTTCCTACCTATAGTTTTCTGTCCCTAGAAAAAATGTTTTTTTAAAGATGGTTGATGATCAATGCTTTAGCACACTATAGCACAAGGAGAATTTCCCTCACTGTCCTTCCCTGTCCCTAGAAACAAGGATTATCACAGTGAAAGAAACTGACACTCTTCCTACCTATAGTTTTCTGTCCCTAGAAAAAATGTTTTTTTAAAGATGGTTGATGATCAATGCTTTAGCACACTATAGCACAAGGAGAATTTCCCTCACTGTCCTTCCCTGTCCCTAGAAACAAGGATTATCACAGTGAAAGAAACTGACACTCTTCCTACCTATAGTTTTCTGTCCCTAGAAAAAATGTTTTTTTAAAGATGGTTGATGATCAATGCTTTAGCACACTATAGCACAAGGAGAATTTCCCTCACTGTCCTTCCCTGTCCCTAGAAACAAGGATTATCACAGTGAAAGAAACTGACACTCTTCCTACCTATAGTTTTCTGTCCCTAGAAAAAATGTTTTTTTAAAGATGGTTGATGATCAATGCTTTAGCACACTATAGCACAAGGAGAATTTCCCTCACTGTCCTTCCCTGTCCCTAGAAACAAGGATTATCACAGTGAAAGAAACTGACACTCTTCCTACCTATAGTTTTCTGTCCCTAGAAAAAATGTTTTTTTAAAGATGGTTGATGATCAATGCTTTAGCACACTATAGCACAAGGAGAATTTCCCTCACTGTCCTTCCCTGTCCCTAGAAACAAGGATTATCACAGTAAAACACACTGACACTCTCCCTACCTATCCTTCTCTTTCCCTAAACTAAAGGAATCCAGGTTAAGCAAGAAAAAAAAAATGTCACTGTCCCTGCCTATGCTTCTCTTTCCCTGCTCCGGAACACACTACACTAGGCCGCCGTGCTGGCGGCCTTTTATAGTGTGGGGCGTGTACTAAACACCCTCAGCAATAATTGGCCACAGGCATCCTGCCTGTGGCCAATCATTGCTCTCCTCGCTGCCGGCGCTGTGATTGGCCAAGCATGCGGGGTCACAGTGCATGCTTGGCCAATCACAGCGCCTGGATGACACTGCGATGGCGTAGTGCATTGTGGGCCGTTCGCGTCACTCGAATTAGGCGCGAACGGCCCAAATCGTTCGATCTTCGTCGAACGATCGAACAGCCGATGTTCGAGTCGAACGTATGTTCGACTCGAACACCGAGCTCATCCCTACTCTCCATTGTCCACACTACATTCTCTGCAAGATCTCCCCCCCCCCACTGTCCACACTACATTCTCTGGAAGATCTCCCCCCACTGTCCACACTACATTCTCTGGAAGATCTCCCCCCACTGTCCACACTACATTCTCTGGAAGATCTTCCCCCACTGTCCACACTACATTCTCTGGAAGATCTCTCCCCACTGTCCACACTACATTCTCTGGAAGATCTTCCCCCACTGTCCACACTACATTCTCTGGAAGATCTCCCCCCACTATCCACACTACATTCTCTGCAAGATCTCCCCCCACTGTCCATACTACATTCTCTGGAAGATCTCCCCCCACTGTCCACACTACATTCTCTGGAAGATCTCCCCCCACTGTCCACACTACATTCTCTGGAAGATCTCCCCCCACTATCCACACTACATTCTCTGGAAGATTTCCCCCCACTGTCCACACTACATTCTCTGGAAGATCTCCCCCACTGTCCACACTACATTCTCTGGAAGATCTCCCCCCACTCTCCACACTACATTCTCTGGAAGATCTCCCCCCACTGTCCACTCTACATTCTCTGGAAGATCACTCTCCATTGTCCACACTACATTCTCTGGAAGATCTCCCCCCACTGTCCACACTACATTCTCTGGAAGATCTCCCCCCACTGTCCACTCTACATTCTCTGGAAGATCACTCTCCATTGTCCACACTACGTTCTCTGCAAGATCTCCCCCCTCTATCCACACTACATTCTCTGGAAGATCTCCCCCCACTGTCCACACTACATTCTCTGGAAGATCTCCCCCCACTGTCCACACTACATTCTCTGCAAGATCTCCCCCCACTGTCCGCACTACATTCTCTGGAAGATCTCCCCCCACTGTCCACACTACATTCTCTGGAGGATCCCTCCCCACTGTCCATACTATATTCTCTGGAAGATCTCCCCCCACTGTCCACACTACATTCTCTGGAAGATCTCCCCCCTCTATCCACACTACATTCTCTGGAAGATCTCCCCCATTGTCCACACTACATTCTCTGGAAGATCTCCCCCCACTGTCCACACTACATTCTCTGGAAGATCTCCCCCCATTGTCCACACTACATTCTCTGGAAGATCTCCCCCCATTGTCCACACTACGTTCTCTGGAAGATTTCCCCCCATTGTCCACACTACATTCTCTGGAAGATCTCCCCCCACTGTCCACACTACATTCTCTATAAGATCTCCCCCCACTGTCCACACTACATTCTCTGGAATATCTCCCCCCACTGTCCACACTACATTCTCTGGAAGATCTCCCCCCACTGTCCACACTACATTCTCTGGAAGATCTCCCCCCACTGTCCACACTACATTCTCTGGAAGATCTCCCCCCACTGTCCACACTACATTCTCTGGAAGATCTCCCCCTACGGTCCACACTACATTCTCTGGAAGATCTCCCCCCACTGTCCACACTACATTCTCTGGAAGATCTCCCCCCACTGTCCACACTACATTCTCTGGAAGATCTCCCCCCACTGTTCACACTACATTCTCTGGAAGATCTCCCCCTACTGTCCACACTACTTTCTCTGGAAGATCTCCCCCCTCTATCCACACTACATTCTCTGGAAGATCTCCCCCCACTGTCCACACTACAATCTCTGGAAGATCTCCCCCCCATTGTCCACACTACATTCTCTGGAAGATCTCCCCCACTGTCCACACTACATTCTCTGGAAGATCTCCCCCTACTGTCCACACTACATTCTCTGGAAGATTTCCCCCCCCATTGTCCACACTACATTCTCTGGAAGATCTCCCCCCACTGTCCACACTACATTCTCTGGAAGATCTCCCTCCCCACTGTCCACACTACATTCTGTGGAAGATCTCCCCCCACTGTCCACACTACATTCTGTGGAAGATCTCCCCCCACTCTCCACACTACATTCTCTGGAAGATCTCCCCCCACTGTCCACACTACATTCTCTGGAAGATCTCCCCCACCATCCACACTACATTCTCTGGAAGATCTCCCCCCACTGCCCACACTACATTCTCTGGAAGATCTCCCCCCACTGTCCACATTACATTCTCTGGAAGATCTCCCCCCACTGTCCACACTTCATTCCCTGGAAGATCTCCCACCACCATCTACACTACATTCTCTGGAATATCTCCCCCCTCTATCCACACTACATTCTCTGGAAGATCTCCCCCCCCCACTGTCCACACTACATTCTCTGGAAGATCTCCCCCCACTGTCCACACTACATTCTCTGGAAGATCTCCCTCCACTCTCCACACTACATTCCCTGGAAGATCTCCCACCACCATCTACACTACATTCTCTTTAATATCTCCCCCCTCTATCCACACTACATTCTCTGGAAGATCTCCCCCCACTGTCCATGCTACATTCTCTGGGAGATCTCCCCCCACCATCCACACTACATTCTCTGGAAGATCTCCCTCCCCACTGTCCACACTACATTCTCTGGAAGATCTCCCCCCACTGTACACACTACATTCTGTGGAAGATCTCCCCCCACTGTCCACACTACATTCTGTGGAAGATCCCCCCCACTCTCCACACTACATTCTCTGGAAGATCTCCCCCACCATCCACACTACATTCTCTGGAAGATCTCCCCCCACTGTCCACATTACATTCTCTGGAAGATCTCCCCCCACTGTCCACACTACATTCTCTGGAATTTCCCCCCCCCCACTATCCACACTACATTCTCTAGAAGATCTCCCCCCACTGTCCATGCTACATTCTCTGGGAGATGTCCCCCCACCATCTACACTACATTCTCTGGAAGATCTCTCCCCACTGTCCATGCTACATTCTCTGGGAGATCTCCCCCAACTGTCCACACTACATTCTCTGGGAGATCACTCTCCATTGTCCACACTACGTTCTCTGCAAGATCTCCCCCCTCTATCCACACTACATTCTCTGGAATATCCCCCACCCCCCCCCCACTGTCAATGCTACATTCTCTGGGAGATCTCCCCCACTGTCCACATTACATTTTCTAGAAGAGCCCACCACCATATACACTACATTCTCTGGAATTTCCTTCCCCCTTACTGTCCACGTGACATTCTCTGGCAACTCTCCCACCACTGTCCACCCTACATTCTCTGGAAGGTCCCCCTATTGTCCACACTATATTCTCTCACATTCCATCCATTCATCACAAGTAACTCACCCACTGTCCACACTTCATGCTCTGAAAGCTCTGCCACCACCATGTTCACTACATTTTCTGGCTGATCTCCCCCCGGCATCCACACTACGTTCTATCAAAGATCTCCCCCGCCCCCCCACTCTCCACACTACATTCTCCAGTTCTAGTGAGATGACACAGGGGACCACACTACATCCTAATAATTTGTCTACCGCTAAAACATTGTCTGATTGGCAGTAATTTTTACTGGGATATTATATTTCACTTGTAGGCCTTAAAATCATTCAATGTAAATGAACCCATGCATGAACATGAGCACATTTGTTAGCAAATGTAACAATCCACCTTGCCCAAATATTATGGGATGAAATCTGCCAGTAGATGGACATCTGGGTAGTTGAGTGATATTAGGGAATCCAGGGTGGAAGGAGTTTCAGGGTCATCCTCACGCATTGGTTGAGTAAAAATTTTGGTTCTCTGTCTCCGGCAGGTCAGGGGGTAGATCAAACAAAACAGAACATGGAGGTGAAGCTGAGGAATCTGAGTCTAGGAGTGGACTCCAAAGTTGAGAAACTGTCCCAGGATGGTAAGATGGACCTCAGAAGGGAGACACTATGTGACAGGGGTCTGGTCTAGGATAGTAAGATGGACCTCTGAGGGTAGACACTATGTGACGGGGGTCTGGTCTAGGATGGTAAGATGGACCTCTGAGGGTAGACACTATGTGATGGGGGTCTGGTCTAGGATGGTAAGATGGACCTCTGAGGGTAGACACTTATGTGATGGGGGTCTGGTCTAGGATGGTAAGATGGACCTCTGAGGGTAGACACTTATGTGATGGGGGTCTGGTCTAGGATGGTAAGATGGACCTCTGAGGGTAGACACTATGTGACGGGGGTCTGGTCTAGGATTATAAGATGGACCTCTGAGGGTAGATACTATGTGACGGGGGTCTGGTCTAGGATGGTAAGATGGACCTCAGAAGGGAGACACTATGTGACAGGGGTCTGGTCTAGGATGGTAAGATGGACCTCTGAGGGTAGACACTATGTGACGGGGGTCTGGTCTAGGATTATAAGATGGACCTCTGAGGGTAGATACTATGTGACGGGGGTCTGGTCTAGGATGGTAAGATGGACCTCTGAGGGTAAATACTATGTGACGGGGGTCTGGTCTAGGATGGTAAGATGGACCTCTGAGGGTAGACACTATGTGATGTGGGTCTGGTCTAGGATGGTAAGATGGACCTCTGAGGGTAGACACTATGTGATTGGTTCTGGTCTAGGATGGTAAGATGGACCTCTGAGGGTAGACACTATGTGACGGGGGTCTGGTCTAGGATAGTAAGATGGACCTCTGAGGGCAGACACTATGTGACGGGGGTCTGATCTAGGATGGTAAGATGGACCTCTGAGGGTAGACACTATGTGATGGGGTCTGGTCTAGGATGGTAAGATGGACCTCTGAGGGTAGACACTATGTAACAGGGGTCTGGTCTAGGATGGTAAGATGGACCTCTGAGGGTAGACACTATGTGACGGGGGTCTGGTCTAGGATGGTAAGATGGACCTCTGAGGGTAGACACTATGTAACAGGGGTCTGGTCTAGGATGGTAAGATGGACCTCTGAGGGTAGATACTATGTGACGGGGGTCTGGTCTAGGATGGTAAGATGGACCTCTGAGGGTAGACACTATGTGATGGGGGTCTGGTCTAGGATGGTAAGATGGACCTATGAGGGTAGACACTATGTGATGGGGTCTGGTCTAGGATGGTAAGATGGACCTCTGAGGGGTGACACTATGTAACGGGGTCTGGTCTAGGATTATAAGATGGACCTCTGAAGGCAGACACTATGTGACGGGGGTCTGGTCTAGGATGGTAAGATGGACCTCTGAGGGTAGCCACTATGTGACGGGGGTCTGGTGTAGGATGGTAAGATGGACCTCTGAGGGTAGACACTATGTGACGGGGGTCTGGTCTAGGATGGTAAGATGGACCCCTGAGGGTAGACACTATGTGATAGGGGTCTGGTCTAGGATGGTAAGATGGACCTCTGAGGGGTGACACTATGTGATGGGGGTCTGATCCAGGATGGTAAGATGGACCTCTGAGGGTAGACACTATGTGACGGGGGTCTGGTCCAGGATGGTAAGATGGACCTCTGAGGCTAGACACTATGTGACGGGGGTCTGGTCTAGAATGGTAAGATGGACCTTTAAAGGGTAGACACTATGTGACGGGGGTCTGGTCTAGGATGGTAAGGTGGACCTCTGAGGGTAGATACTATGTGATGGGGGTCTGGTCTAGGATGGTAAGATGGACCTCTGAGGGTAGACACTATGTGATGGGGGTCTGGTCTAGGATGGTAATATGGACCTCTGAGGGTAGACACTATGTGACGGGGGTCTGGTCTAGGATGGTAAGATGGACCTCTGAGGGTAGACACTATGTGACGGGGGTCTGGCCTAGAATGGTAAGATGGACCTCTGAAGGTAGACACTATGTGATGGGGGTCTGGTGTAGGATGGTAAGATGGACCTCTGAGGGTAGACACTATGTGACGGGGGTCTGGTCTAGGATGGTAAGGTGGACCTCTGAGGGTAGATACTATGTGACGGGGGTCTGGTCTAGGATGGTAAGATGGACCTCTGAGGGTAGACACTATGTGACGGGGGTCTGGTCTAGGATTATAAGATGGACCTCTGAGGGTAGATACTATGTGACGGGGGTCTGGTCTAGGATGGTAAGATGGACCTCAGAAGGGAGACACTATGTGACAGGGGTCTGGTCTAGGATGGTAAGATGGACCTCTGAGGGTAGACACTATGTGACGGGGGTCTGGTCTAGGATTATAAGATGGACCTCTGAGGGTAGATACTATGTGACGGGGGTCTGGTCTAGGATGGTAAGATGGACCTCTGAGGGTAAATACTATGTGACGGGGGTCTGGTCTAGGATGGTAAGATGGACCTCTGAGGGTAGACACTATGTGATGTGGGTCTGGTCTAGGATGGTAAGATGGACCTCTGAGGGTAGACACTATGTGATTGGTTCTGGTCTAGGATGGTAAGATGGACCTCTGAGGGTAGACACTATGTGACGGGGGTCTGGTCTAGGATAGTAAGATGGACCTCTGAGGGCAGACACTATGTGACGGGGGTCTGATCTAGGATGGTAAGATGGACCTCTGAGGGTAGACACTATGTGATGGGGTCTGGTCTAGGATGGTAAGATGGACCTCTGAGGGTAGACACTATGTAACAGGGGTCTGGTCTAGGATGGTAAGATGGACCTCTGAGGGTAGACACTATGTGACGGGGGTCTGGTCTAGGATGGTAAGATGGACCTCTGAGGGTAGACACTATGTAACAGGGGTCTGGTCTAGGATGGTAAGATGGACCTCTGAGGGTAGATACTATGTGACGGGGGTCTGGTCTAGGATGGTAAGATGGACCTCTGAGGGTAGACACTATGTGATGGGGGTCTGGTCTAGGATGGTAAGATGGACCTATGAGGGTAGACACTATGTGATGGGGTCTGGTCTAGGATGGTAAGATGGACCTCTGAGGGGTGACACTATGTAACGGGGTCTGGTCTAGGATTATAAGATGGACCTCTGAAGGCAGACACTATGTGACGGGGGTCTGGTCTAGGATGGTAAGATGGACCTCTGAGGGTAGCCACTATGTGACGGGGGTCTGGTGTAGGATGGTAAGATGGACCTCTGAGGGTAGACACTATGTGACGGGGGTCTGGTCTAGGATGGTAAGATGGACCCCTGAGGGTAGACACTATGTGATAGGGGTCTGGTCTAGGATGGTAAGATGGACCTCTGAGGGGTGACACTATGTGATGGGGGTCTGATCCAGGATGGTAAGATGGACCTCTGAGGGTAGACACTATGTGACGGGGGTCTGGTCCAGGATGGTAAGATGGACCTCTGAGGCTAGACACTATGTGACGGGGGTCTGGTCTAGAATGGTAAGATGGACCTTTAAAGGGTAGACACTATGTGACGGGGGTCTGGTCTAGGATGGTAAGGTGGACCTCTGAGGGTAGATACTATGTGATGGGGGTCTGGTCTAGGATGGTAAGATGGACCTCTGAGGGTAGACACTATGTGATGGGGGTCTGGTCTAGGATGGTAATATGGACCTCTGAGGGTAGACACTATGTGACGGGGGTCTGGTCTAGGATGGTAAGATGGACCTCTGAGGGTAGACACTATGTGATGGGGGTCTGGCCTAGAATGGTAAGATGGACCTCTGAAGGTAGACACTATGTGATGGGGGTCTGGTGTAGGATGGTAAGATGGACCTCTGAGGGTAGACACTATGTGACGGGGGTCTGGTCTAGGATGGTAAGGTGGACCTCTGAGGGTAGATACTATGTGACGGGGGTCTGGTCTAGGATGGTAAGATGGACCTCTGAGGGTAGACACTATGTGATGGGGGTCTAGTCTAGGATGGTAATATGGACCTCTGAGGGTAGACACTATGTGATGGGGGTCTGGTCTAGGATGGTAAGATGGACCTCTGAGGGTAGACACTATGTGACGGGGGTCTGGCCTAGGATGGTAAGATGGACCTCTGAGGGGTGACACTATGTGACGGGGGTCTTGTCTCCTCATCTTATAAATGTTCTTCTTCTCTAGATTCCAGGATGATGGAGAAACTGACTGACTTTGAAACGTTCATTAAGGACGTGAGAGGTGAGTTGGGGCAGGAGGACTGATGAGTGGAGAGTACAAACATCTAAAAGTGAACAAAAGTAATAAAAACAAAGTTCGTTGGTCAATTCTGGACATTGTTCTTTTGTACCTCAATCATTTGAAAACTCAATAAACGAGATGAAACAAAAAAACAAAGTTCATACCGGGATTCACAGAGAGACTGTAGCATGTGATCTATCCAGGTGATCAGGATAAAAGGGATCTATATATAGTACAGAGGTCTATATTGTCACATAGATGAATGCATGTACAGAATATGTTTATAATGGTTTTCCTCTCTTCATAGCTTCCAGGGTAATTACCAAAATAAATGGGCTGGAGGCATCTGTGAACCAAATTTTATCTGATGATGTAAAAGGTAATGGCACGCTCCAAGATGAGACATGAAATCTGTATTTTTGGGGGCAGTAGATCATTATATGAAAATTTCCAGAGTGTTGGGCAGACAGAGTGCTGATAGATTGTTAGGAGTGTTGGGTGGACAGAGTGCCAATAGATTGTTAGGAGTGTTGGGTGGACAGAGTGCTGATAGGTTGTTGGGAATGTTGGGCAGACAGAATGCTGATAGGTTGTTGGGAGTGTTTGGAGGACAGAGTTCTGATAGATTGTTGGGAGTGTTGGGTGGACAGAGTGCCGATAGATTGTTAGGAGTGTTGGGTGGACAGAGTGCCGATAGATTGTTGGGAGTGTTGGGTGGACAGAGTGCCGATAGATTGTTGGGAGTGTTGGGTGGACAGAGTGCCGATAGATTGTTAGGAGTGTTGGGTGGACAGAGTGCCGATAGATTGTTGGGAGTGTTGGGTGGACAGAGTGCCGATAGATTGTTAGGAGTGTTGGGTGGACAGAGTGCCGATAGATTGTTGGGAGTGTTGGGTGGACAGAGTGCCGATAGATTGTTGGGAGTGTTGGGTGGACAGAGTACTGATAGGTTGTTGGAAGTGTTGGGTGGACAGAGTGCCGATAGATTGTTGGGAGTGTTGGGTGGACCGATAGGTTGTTGGGAGTGTTGGGTGGACAGAGTGCTGATAGATTGTTAGGAGTGTTGGGTGGACAGAGTGCTGATAGGTTGTTGGAAGTGTTGGGTGGACAGAGTGCCGATAGATTGTTGGGAGTGTTGGGTGGACCGATAGGTTATTGGGAGTGTTGAGTGGACAGAGTGCTGATAGATTGTTAGGAGTGTTGGGTGGACAGAGTGCTGATAGATTGTTAGGAGTGTTGGGTGGACAGAGTGCTGATAGATTGTTGGGAGTGTTGGGTGGACAGAGTGCTGATAGGTTGTTGGGAGTGTTGGGTGGACAGAGTGCTGATAGATTGTTGGGAGTGTTGGGTGGACAGAGTGCCGATAGATTGTTGGAAGTATGGGTGGACAGAGTGCTGATAGATTGATGGGAGTGTTGGGTGGACAGAGTACTGATAGATTGTTGGGAGTGTTGGGTGGACAGAGTGCTGATAGGTTGTTGGGAGTGTTGGGTGGACAGAGTGCCGATAGATTGTTGGGAGTGTTGGACGGACAGAGTGCTGATAGGTTGTTGGGAGTGTTGGGTGGACAGAGTGCCGATAGATTGTTAAGAGTGTTGGGTGGACAGAGTACCGATAGATTGTTGGAAGTATGGGTGGACAGAGTGCTGATAGATTGATGGGAGTGTTGGGTGGACAGAGTACTGATAGATTGTTGGGAGTGTTGGGTGGACAGAGTGCTGATAGGTTGTTGGGAGTGTTGGGTGGACAGAGTGCCGATAGATTGTTGGGAGTGTTGGACGGACAGAGTGCTGATAGGTTGTTGGGAGTGTTGGGTGGACAGAGTGCCGATAGATTGTTAAGAGTGTTGGGTGAACAGAGTGCTGATAGATTGTTGGGAGTGTTGGGTGGACAGAGTGCCGATAGGTTGTTGGGAGTGTTGGGTGGACAGAGTGCCGATAGATTGTTAGGAGTGTTGGGTGGACAGAGTGCTGATAGATTGTTAGGAGTGTTGGGTGAACAGAGTGCTGATAGATTGTTGGGAGTGTTGGGTGGACAGAGTGCTGATAGATTGTTGGGAGTGTTGGGTGGATAGAGTGCCGATAGGTTGTTGGGAGTGTTGGGTGGACAGAGTGCCGATAGGTTGTTGGGAGTGTTGGGTGGACAGAGTGCCGATAGATTGTTAGGAGTGTTGGGTGGACAGAGTGCTGATAGATTGTTAGGAGTGTTGGGTGAACAGAGTGCTGATAGATTGTTGGGAGTGTTGGGTGGACAGAGTGCTGATAGGTTGTTGGGAGTGTTGGGTGGACAGAGTGCCGATAGGTTGTTGGGAGTGTTGGGTGGACAGAGTGCCGATAGATTGTTAGGAGTGTTGGGTGGACAGAGTGCTGATAGATTGTTGGGAGTGTTGGGTGGACAGAGTACCGATAGATTGTTAGGAGTGTTGGGTGGACAGAGTGCCGATAGATTGTTAGGAGTGTTGGGTGGACAGAGTGCCGATAGATTGTTAGGAGTGTTGGGTGAACAGAGTGCTGATAGATTGTTGGGAGTGTTGGGTGGACAGAGTACTGATAGATTGTTAGGAGTGTTGGGTGGACAGAGTGCCGATAGATTGTTAGGAGTGTTGGGTGGAAAGAGTGCTGATAGATTGTTAGGAGTGTTGGGTAGACAGAGTGCTGATAGATTGTTAGGAATGTTGGGTGGACAGGGTGCTGATAGGTTTCCAAACCATTTCCAAACCATTGACCCCACCTTGGACCATAAAAGTGGTGGGAATTACATGAGAATGGGAGTGATTTGCTTAAATATGGATGTGTTTAGACACGTTTGGGCTGTGCTTGGAATTCTCAGTGCAGAGGGTAAACTATAGAGGGTCTGAAGGACATGTACACAGCACATTGATAAGATGTTCTTTATATTACAGGTTCTCTTGGAAATGACATCCAGAGGATTCTGGAAGCCATTACAGGACTGAGAGACGAGACCCGGAAAGGGAACAGTAAGTTTATTTTTTCCAGGAATCAGAACATTTACTCACCATCTGGCTCCATGATGACACCTCTGATCCAGTCTGCTCTCCCTCAATTACATTTTCAGGATGAGGGCATTTAGTAATTTGGGCTTTGGATGCGTCCTTGGGGTCTGGTTCTGTTTTCAGGAACAGGGCCAGTCTGTAATCTCTCTGTGGGGTGATGGGTAATTGACTGCTCTCATTCCTTCTTTTTGCACTGGTGTATCATTTCCTTTCTGAAGGAGTTTGCCTCATTAATCTGTCCACACTGTTGGGAGGACAGAGTACTGATAGATGGTTGGGAGTGTTGAGTGGACAGAGTGCTGATAGGTTGCTGGGAATGTTTGGCAGACAGAGTGCTGATAGGTTGTTGGGAGTGTTGGGTGGACAGAGTGCTGATAGGTTGCTGGGAATGTTTGGCAGACAGAGTGCTGATAGGTTGCTGGGAATGTTGGGCAGACAGAGTGCTGATAGGTTGTTGGCAGTGTTGAGTGGACAGAGTGTTGATAGATTGTTGGGAGTGTTGGGTGGTTAGAGTGCCGATAAGTTGTTGGGAGTGTTGGGCAGACAGAGTGCTGATAGGTTGCTGGGAATGTTGGGCAGACAGAGTGCTGATAGGTTGTTGGGAGTGTTGAGTGGACAGAGTGTTGATAGATTGTTGGGAGTGTTGGGTGGACAGAGTGCTGATAGGATGCCAGAAGTGTTTGGTTAAAAGAGTGCTGATAGGTTGTTGGGAGTGTTGGGTGTATGGAGTGCTGATATATTGTTGTGAGTGTCGGGTGGACAGAGTGCTGAGATCTTCAGTGCTTCAGCCAATCAGGGATTGGAGTGGGGAGTTGGCGGATGCCCGGGCAATTTGGATGTTCGCCCAAGGGGCAAGTAGCCAATGTTCGGCCTAAACTCATACTCGGGCCAAAAAGTTTGCCCAACACTCCTGATAGGTTGTTGGAAGTGTTGGGTGGACAGGGTGCTGATAGGTTGTTGAGAGTGTTGAGTGGACAAAGTACTGATAGATTGTTGGGAATGTTGGGTGGACAGAGTGCTGATAGGTTGTTGGGAGTGTTCGGTGGATAGATTGTTCGGAGTGTTGGGTGGACAGGGTGCTGATAGGTTGTTGAGAGTGTTAAGTGGACAGAGTGTTGATAGATTGTTGGGTGGACAGGGTGCTGATAGGTTGTTGGGAGTGTTGGGTGGATAGATTGTTGGGAATGTTTGGAGGACAGAGTGCTGATAGTTTGTTGAGAGTGTTGAGTGGACAGAGTGCCGATAGATTGTTGGGAATGTTGGAAGGACAGAGTGCTGATAGTTTGTTGAGAGTGTTGAGTGGACAGAGTGCCGATAGATTGTTGGGAATGTTGGAAGGACAGAGTGCTGATAGGTTGTTGGGAGTGTTAAGTGGACAGAGTGCTGATAGATTGTTGGAAAAGTTGGGAGGATAGAGTGCTGATAGGTTGTTGGGAGTGTTGGGCGGACAGAGTACTGATAGTTTGTTGAGAGTGTTGAGTGAACAGAGTGCTGATAGATTGTTGGGAATGTTGGGAGGACAGGGTGCTGATAGGTTGTTGGGAATGTTGGGTGGACAGGGTGCTGAAAGTTTGTTGGGAGGGGACAGTAGAGGGACATCTGGGTAGTTGAGTGATATTGGGGAATCCAGGGTGGAGGCAGTTTCAAGGTGCTCCTCAGTATCACTCATCTGTTGGGATCAATTCTGGTTCTTTTTCTCCGGCAGGTCAGGGGGTGGATCAGATAGAGAAGAACATGGAGGTGATGCTAAGGAACCTAACTCTAGGACTGGACTCCAGAGTGGAGAAACTGTCCCAGGATGGTAAGGTGGAAACAAGATATACCTGTGCTCAGATCCCAATAGTTTGTCCATGCATATATTCTACCAGGTGCTAAATGGGTGTGACCACATATTAACACTAAAAATACTGGATGAACCCTCTGCACACTGCTACACCCTTTCAAGCTAACTTTGCAATGAAAAACAGGGATATTTCATTCACACATATTGCAATACATGTTTAAGCTGACCAACTGCGTCAAAGTAATCACTCTGTAGTGCCCTGCTCCTGATGACCAGGCGCTATGTTTAAATTTAGTGGGTGTCTAAGCTGGTAGTTAGCTCAGACTTTGATGATTAAGGCTAAATCCGCTTCTGTTCCGGCTATGGCTAATGTTGCAATAAAAAACAGGAATATTTAGTTCACACATATTGCAATACATGTTTAAGCTGACCAACTGTGTCAAAGTAATCCCACTTTAGCAATATACGTGAACTAAATATCCCTATTTTCTTTTTTGCAAAGTTTTCTTCGAAAGGGTATAGCAGTGTGCAGAGGGTCATCCAGTATTTTTAGGATGGTAAGATGGACCTCTGAGGGAGACACTATGTGACAGGGGTCTGGTCTCCTCACCTCATGAATGTTCTTCTTCCCTAGATTCAAGGATGATGGAGAAACTGACCGACATTGAAACCTTCATAAAGGACATGAGAGGTGAGCTGGGGCAGGACTGATGAGTGGAGGGTACAAACATCTAAAGGTGAACAAACATATTAAAAACAAAGTGCGTTAGTCCATCATGTACATTGTTCTTTTGTACCTCAATTTTTTGAAAACTCAAAAAAACGAGATGAAACATAAAAACAAAGTTCATACCAAGATTCACTGATAAAGTACAGAGTGCTGATAGGTTGCTGGAAGTGTTCAGTTAAAAGAGTGCTGATAGATTGTTAGGAGTGTTGGGTGGACAGAGTGCTGATAGGTTGTTGGGAATGTTGGGTGGACAGAGTGCTGATAGGTTGTTTGGGTTTGGGTAGACAGGGTGCTGATAGGTTGTTGGGGGTGTTGAGTAGACAGAGTGCTGAATGCTTCATTGCTTCCGCCCACCAGGGCTTCCAATGCACTGTGCGGCCTGCAGTGCATTGTGGGGAGTTGGCGGGCCAAACAAACAGTTGAATACCCTGGCAATTCAGGTGTTCGTTGAACGGACAATCGGCCTGAATTCATGCTCGGGCAGAACCGTACGCCCAACACTACTGATAGGTTGTTGGAAGTGTTGGGTGGATAGAGTGCTAATAGGTTGTTGGGAATGTTTGGTGGACAGAGTGCTGATAGGTTGTTGTAAGTGTTGGGTGGACAGAGTGCTGATAGGTTGTTGGGAATGTTGGGTGGACAGGGTGCTGATCGGTTGTTGGGAATGTTGGGTGGACAGGGTGCTGATAGGTTGTTGGGAATGTTGGGTGGATAGATTGTTAGGAGTGTTGGGTGGACAGAATGCTGAAAGATTGTTTGGAGTGTTGGGTGGACAGGGTGCTGATAGGTTGTTGGGAATTGTTGGGTGGACCGGGTGCTTATAGGTTGTTGGGAATGTTGGGTGGACAGAGTGCTGATAGGTTGTTGGAAATGTTGGATGGACAGAGTGCTGATAGGTTGTTGGGAATGTTGGGTGGACAGAGTGCTGATAGGTTGTTGGGAATGTTGGGTGGACAGGGTGCTGATAGGTTGTTGGGAATGTTGGGTGGGCAGGGTGCTGATAGGTTGTTGGGAATGTTGGGTGGATTGATTGTTAGGAGTGTTGGGTGGACAGAGTGCTGAAAGATTGTTGGGAGTGTTGGGTGGACAGGGTGCTGATAGGTTGTTGGGAATGTTGGGTGTACAGGGTGCTGGTAGGTTGTTGGGAATGTTGGGTGGATAGATTGTTAGGAGTGTTGGGTGGACAGGGTGCTGATAGGTTGTTGGGAATTGTTGGGTGGACCGGGTGCTTATAGGTTGTTGGGAATGTTGGGTGGACAGAGTGCTGATAGGTTGTTGGAAATGTTGGATGGACAGAGTGCTGATAGGTTGTTGGGAATGTTGGGTGGACAGAGTGCTGATAGGTTGTTGGGAATGTTGGGTGGACAGGGTGCTGATAGGTTGTTGGGAATGTTGGGTGGGCAGGGTGCTGATAGGTTGTTGGGAATGTTGGGTGGATTGATTGTTAGGAGTGTTGGGTGGACAGGGTAATGATAGGTTGTTAGGAGTGTTGGCTGGACAGGGTGCTGATAGGTTGTTGGGAATGTTGGGTGTACAGGGTGCTGGTAGGTTGTTGGGAATGTTGGGTGGATAGATTGTTAGGAGTGTTGGGTGGACAGGGTGCTGATAGGTTGTTGGAAATGTTGGATGGACAGAGCGCTGATAGGTTGTTGGGAATGTTGGGTGGACAGAGTGCTGATAGGTTGTTGGGAATGTTGGCTGGACAGGATGCTGATAGGTTGTTGGGAATGTTGGGTGGACAGGGTGCTGATAGGTTGTTGGGAATGTTGGGTGGACAGGGTGCTGAAAGGTTGTTGGGAAGGTTGGGTGGATAGATTGTTAGGAGTGTTGGGTGGACAGAGTGCTGAAAGATTGTTGGGAGTGTTGGGTGGACAGGGTGCTGATAGGTTGTTGGGAATGTTGGGTGGATAGATTGTTAGGAGTGTTGGGTGGACAGGGTGCTGATAGGTTGTTAGGAATGTTGGGTGAATAGGTTGTTGGGAATGTTCGGTGGAAAGGGTGCTTATAGGTTGTTGGGAATGTTGGGTGGACAGAGTGCTGATAGGTTGTTGGGAATGTTGGGTGGACAGAGTGCCAATAGGTTGTTGGGAGTGTTGGGTGAATAGGTTGTTGGGAGTGTTCGGTGGAAAGGGTGCTGATAGGTTGTTGGGAATGTTGGGTGGACAGGGTGCTTATAAGTTGTTGAGAGCGTTGGGTGGACAGGGTGCTGATAGGTTGTTGGGAGTGTTGGGTGGACAGGGTGCTGATAGGTTGTTGGGAATGTTGGGTGGACAGGGTGCTGATAGGTTGTTGGGAATGTTGGGTGGACAGGGTGCTGATAGGTTGTTGGGAGTGTTGGGTGGACAGGGTGCTGATAGGTTGTTGGGAATGTTGGGAGGACAGAGTGCCAATAGGTTGTTGGGAGTGTTGGGTGAATAGGTTGTTGGGAGTGTTGGGTGGACAGGGTGCTGATAGGTTGTTGGGAATGTTGGGTGGACAGGGTGCTGATAGGTTGTTGGGAATGTTGGGTGGACAGAGTGCTGATAGGTTGTTAGGAGTGTTGGGTGGACAGGGTGCTGATAGGTTGTTGGGAATGTTGGGTGGACAGGGTGCTGATAGGTTGTTAGGAATGTTGGGTGAATAGGTTGTTGGGAGTGTTCGGTGGAAAGGGTGCTGATAGGTTGTTCGGAATGTTGGGTGGACAGAGTGCTGATAGGTTGTTGGGAATGTTGGGTGGACAGAGTGCCAATAGGTTGTTGGGAGTGTTGGGTGAATAGGTTGTTGGGAGTGTTCGGTGGAAAGGGTGCTGATAGGTTGTTGGGAATGTTGGGTGGACAGGGTGCTTATAAGTTGTTGAGAGCGTTGGGTGGACAGGGTGCTGATAGGTTGTTGGGAGTGTTGGGTGGACAGGGTGCTGATAGGTTGTTGGGAATGTTGGGTGGACAGGGTGCTGATAGGTTGTTGGGAATGTTGGGTGGACAGAGTGCTGATAGGTTGTTAGGAGTGTTGGGTGGACAGGGTGCTGATAGGTTGTTGGGAATGTTGGGTGGACAGGGTGCTGATAGGTTGTTAGGAGTGTTGGGTGGACAGGGTGCTGATAGGTTGTTGGGAATGTTGGGAGGACAGAGTGCCAATAGGTGGTTGGGAGTGTTGGGTGAATAGATTGTTGGGAGTGTTGGGTGGACAGGGTGCTGATAGGTTGTTGGGAATGTTGGGTGGACAGGGTGCTGATAGGTTGTTGGGAATGTTGGGTGGACAGAGTGCTGATAGGTTGTTAGGAGTGTTGGGTGGACAGGGTGCTGATAGGTTGTTGGGAATGTTGGGTGGACAGATTGTTAGGAGTGTTGGGTGGACAGGGTGCTGATAGGTTGGACTCCAGAGTGGAGAAACTGTCCCAGGATGGTAAGGTGGAAACAAGATATACCTGTGCTCAGATCCCAATAGTTTGTCCATGCATATATTCTACCAGGTGCTAAACGGATGTGACCACATATTAACACTAAAAATACTGGATGAGCCCTCTGCATACTGCTACACCCCTTCAAGCTAACTTTGCAATGAAAAACAGGGATATTTCATTCACACATATTGCAATACATGTTTAAGCTGACCAACTGCGTCAAAGTAATCACTCTGTAGCGCCCTGCTCCTGATGACCAGGCGCTATGTTTTAATTTAGTGGGTGACTGAGCTGGTAGTTAGCTCAGACTTTGATGATTAAGGCTAAATCAGCTTCTGTTCCGGCTTTGGCTGTGCTTGGAGGGATTTCCCATTGTTTGCCTCAAGGTGGCGTTACCACCACAGGCCAGTGTTGGAACACAGGCAGGCCAGAGTGTATTGGGTATTTTTCCCCGGGAACAGCTCAGTGGGAGTGGTCTCCCCGCTGGGCGTGCTGGGGAAGGGTACTTAAAGGGCAGACGCCATTTTTGGGGCTCTTTGCCTTGTGGCCCTCCTGACTCGAGGTATGTGATAGTCAAATTTCAGCCTGTTGGCCCGAGGCTGCATCTCTGCTGGGTAGGCCCAGTTGTCCTGACTGGGGCCTGCACTTTGAAGGTGATCCTGTGCTGTCTGTCCTGCGGGAAGAAGCCACTCAATGGAGAAAA
The DNA here is from genome assembly GCA_029206835.1 of Rana muscosa. Taxonomy (NCBI): domain Eukaryota; kingdom Metazoa; phylum Chordata; class Amphibia; order Anura; family Ranidae; genus Rana; species Rana muscosa. The sequence goes on from CM055118.1 coordinate 399,420,814, forward strand.
CCAGGGGAGGACCTGTTCTGGAGAGGACCAAGTGGAAGGCTGGTGTCCCGGGGAAGGCCTGGTGACATTATTGGAGGATGCACCGTAGCTTATGTTACCTTATAGCAGGGATATGCAATTAGCGGACCTCCAGCTGTTGCAAAACTACAAGTCCCATCATGCCTCTGCCTCTGGGTGTCATGCTTGTGGTTGTCAGAGTCTTGCTATGCCTCATGGGAATTGTAGTTCTGCAACAGCTGGAGGTCCACTAATTGCATATCCCTGCCTTATAGTGTGCCGGGTCGGCTTAAAGGCTCTAAAACTGTAAGGCCAGATCTCCGGATACTTAATCCTGTGGCAGAGGATTATTGAACAGCTCATCTTTATCGTCTTAAAGTCTGTGGCAGAGACTGTTGTTCTTCATTTTGTTCGTGCATCATCCCGGCTGCTAGGCTAGTGAGAAGGGCCTATCCGGGTGAGCAATACCCACTTGAAGCGAGTAGTGAGTGTGACTTTTGAAGCATAGAAGTTTCCCCAGTGATCTGCATCGTGTGCCTGAACCTTCCCCCAAACCTCCATCCCTCTACCTATGCAAGTTTGTGTGAAATAAAGCCTAACAAAAAAGATTTATAACTTGTGTGGACATTGAAGTTTCTACAGACACTCATCCCCTAGACAACGAATGGTGAGGTAAAGTGCAGGGCCCAAATCTAAACCAGCAGCTCCTACGGGGGTAATGCTACAACTCTTTAGCGACATGTGTGGTCTTAATATCCCCTTTTGTTTTCTTTTTAGCAAAGTTTGCTTGAAAGGGTATAGCAGTGTGCAGAGGGTCATCCAGTATTTTTAGGATGTTAAGATGGACCTCTGAGGGAAGACTCTATGTGACGGGGGTCTGGTCTAGGATGGTAAGATGGACCTATGAGGGGTGACATTATGTGACGGGGGTCTGGTCTCCTCACCTCATGAATGTTCTTCTTCCCTAGATTCGAGGATGTTGGAGAAACTGACCGACATTGAAACCTTCGTAAAGGACATGAAAGGTGAGCTGGGGCAGGAGGACTGATGAGTGGAGGGTACAAACATCTAAAGGTGAACAAACATATTAAAAACAAAGTTCAATGGTCCATCACGGACATTGTTCTTTTATACCTCAATCTTTTGAAAACCCAATAAATGAGATGAAACATAAAAAAAAACAAAGTTCATACCGGGATTCATGAGAAAGTTGGTCACTTATGTAAATAAGCCAGTATTATAATTGCAATATTCAAAATGAAGTCAAACTTTACAGTCCATATCACATTACATAATCAAATAGACACAAAAACAGTCCCAATCCATCGGGCTCCTTTGGAAACGCGTATAGTGACTTAAGCCTTGTACACACCGTCGGAATTTCCGATGAAAAAAGTCAGACGGAATTTTTTTATCGGATATTCCGACAGTGTGTGTGCCCCATCGGACTTAATTCCGAGGAAATCCGTCGGAGTTTAGATAGAGAACATGTTCTCTTTTACTCCGATGGAATTCCGATGTGCTTTTGGCCGGACAATAGTCCGACCGTGAGTAGGGGGCATTATTCTTCTTAAAAGGTGAATGAGTGCTATGTCCACATGCTCAGGTGAACTGCGTACTCACCTGATATGTTCGGTTGGCAAAGCAGCCTATAGGCCTTTAAGAATGATCTCTGGTTTATCTTGTTCTCTCTCAGCTCTTCTCCATATGGATCCTATTGTGTCGCAATATGGAGGTTTCTAGTGAGAACTCTACAAACCAAATACATCTTCTTCTTATACCGAAGCTCTTTTTTCTGGGCCCGCATGCCTTTTAATTCTTCAGCACGGAGACCACACAGCTTGTTTCCAGATAGTAGTTTGTTCTTCAGGCTTTTATTCTATGCAGCTCAGTCGAAATTGAGAAAACCTATTTCTACTCATCTCTATTTAAGACGGATTTACAGCACCGACCACAGTGGACTCTTGTAAGGCCGTACTCCACTGCGTTATTCATGTTCCAGGCAGCACAAACCACGTTGAAAACATAATTCCCACTGCGAGACTGTAGAATGTGGTCTATCCAGGTGATCAGGATAAAAAGGGATCTGTGTATAATACAGAGGTCTATATAGTCATCAGTGCTAATTTCGTCAACGAAAACGTTTGTTAAAATTTTCGCAACAGTGACAAAAACAAAACGAAGAGTACACCACATTTAGGCTTCCTCCATCCGTCCAGAGCACTGTGTGTGCAATACAGGCCTCCTCTGACCACTGGCATTGGCATCCAGGACACTGTGCATTACAGACCATCCCTCAGACCTGAGAGCACTCTGCAGCATTACAGGCCTCCTCAGACCCCCGTCCAGAGCACTGTGCAGCATTACAGGCCTCCTCAGACCCCCGTCCAGAGCACTGTGCAGCATTACAGGCCTCCTCAGACCCCCGTCCAGAGCACTGTGCAGCATTACAGGCCTCCTCAGACCACCGTCCAGCAGACTCTGCAGCATTATGGGCCTCTTCAGACCACCATCCAGAGCACTGTGCATTACAGGCCTCCTCAGACCACCGTCCAGCGCACTCTGCAGCATTATGGGCCTCCTCAGACCACCATCCAGAGCACTCTGAAGCATTACAGGCCTCCTCAGACCACTGTCCAGAGCACTCTGCGGCATTATGGGCCTCCTCAGACCACCGTCCAGCACACTCTGCAGCATTACAGGCCTCCTCAGACCACCGTCCAGCGCACTCTGCAGCATTATGGGCCTCCTCAGACCACCATCCAGAGCACTCTGAAGCATTACAGGCCTCCTCAGACCACTGTCCAGAGCACTCTGCGGCATTATGGGCCTCCTCAGACCACCGTCCAGCACACTCTGCAGCATTACAGGCCTCCTCAGACCACCGTCCAGCGCACTCTGCAGCATTGCAGGCCTCCTCAGACCACCGTCCAGAGCACTGTGCTTTACAGGCCTCCTGAGACCACCGTCCAGCACACTCTGCAGCATTACAGGCCTCCTCAGACCACTGTCCAGAGCACTGTGCCTTACAGGCCTCCTCAGACCACCGTCCAGAGCACTGTGCATTACAGGCCTCCTCAGACCACCGACCAGAGCACTCTGCAGCATTATAGGCCTCCTCAGACCATTGTCGAGAGCACTGTGCAGAATTACAGGCCTCCTCAGACCACCATCCAGAGCACTGTGCATTACAGGCCTCCTCAGACCACCATCCAGAGCACTGTGCCTTACAGGCCTCCTCAGACCACCGTCCAGAGCACTGTGCATTACAGACCTCCTCAGACCACCGACCAGAGCACTCTGCAGCATTATAGGCCTCCTCAGACCATTAGACCATTGTCGAGAGCACTGTGCAGAATTACAGGCCTCCTCAGACCACCATCCAGAGCACTGTGCATTAGAGGCCTCCTCAGACCACCATCCAGAGCACTGTGCATTACAGGCCTCCTCAGACCATCCAGAGCAGCTAAATCTGTATCTGTGAGTTTGTTCAAACCATAATACCATAAATAGAAACATATTAGATTTTTTTTACTCCAGGAGTGTATAATAAGTTTGGAAATTGTAGAGAAATGCTTAAATAATGTGTTACAATTTAACTAAACCCATTAGATTTTAGTCGACTAAAATGTACTGCAGATTTAGTCAACTAAATACGACTAAAGCTAAAACAATTGCAGAAGACTAAAATGGGACTAAAACTAAAATGTAATTTTAGTCAAAAGACTAAGACTAAAACTAAATCGAAATTTGCTGCCAAAATTAACATTGATAGTCATGTAGGTGAATAAATGTACAGAATTCGTTTCTAACGGTTTTCCTTTCTTCACAGCCGCTGGAGTAATTACTAAAATAAATGGGGTGGAGGCATCTGTGAACCGAATTTTATCTGATGATGTAACAGGTAATGGCACGCTCCAACATGAGACATGAAATATGTATTTCAGGGGCAAGAGATTATATGAAAATATCCAAACCATTAACCCAACCCTGGACCATAAAAGAGGCAGGAATTACATGAGAATGGGAGTGGTTTTCCTAAATTAGTTTTTTTTAGACACGTTTGGGCTGTGCTTGGAATTCTCAGTGCAGAGGGTTAAACTTTTCAGACTGAAGATAGCAAAATTTGATATTTGGTGAAACCTTTTCCTATTCACACCATACAAAATTTTAGAAACAGCTCTTTCCTAGACCTCCTAAATGGTGGCTCCTTCCTTGAAAAAAACTTTATTTTTTTGTTTCTGGGGGTTCTGGCTCCATTTTGTAAACCAACCTCACCTCAACCAATGCCGATGAGCTACGATTGTACTGAATGCCCATCATGATTGGGACTGTATCCCGTACCTGATTGTGGAGCCCAAGATGATGAGGGTGGCCTCTTGTACAATTCCCGTCTAAGCACCCCTGGTAGTGGAGACAGGGACTGCTAGGGCAGTGGAAGGGCGCAGGTGCCTGGAAGCTGTAGGAGTGAGCTGTAGCTTGGAGACACGGGAGTCCTACCAGTGGTGGTGTGGAGTCTGATCACAAGCCTTGTTCAGCGGGAGCCAGGTGCAGAGTCAGGATCAGGTTCAAGGTCGGGAACAGGCAGAAGCCGGTAACGTGCTGGCAGTGGGGTACCAAACTCAGGAGGCGGACACGTAGTCATAAATCCAAGCCGGATCGGTAACATAAGCAAGAAGCAGATATAGCAGGCAGGGGTGATCCGAGAGAGGTGTCAGACGTAGCCGGGTCAGGAAGAAGGTTAGCAGACATGGATTAGAATCAAGAACACAGGAACCAGAGCTGAAGACAATCCAGCACTGAAGGTAGGCAGACTCTTAGTTTAAATAGTCTGCTGGGAGCCAGAATCTGTGGATGCTTGAGCACACCCACATGTACGCACACGTGCTCCAATGCGCATTTGTGTGCGCATTCTAGTTATTGCTCGTCTTTGGCTTCTCTGCTTGTGACTCTGCACATGCGCATAAGAATTAGCACTTGCTGCACAGGAATTATCAGCTGCTAAATGGGAATGAGCGCTTACTGCATGAGAATGAGAGAGGTCTGAAGGACATGTACACTGCACACTGAGAAGATGTTCTTTGTATTACAGGTTCTCTTGGAAATGACATCCAGAGGATTCTGGAAGCCATTGCGGAACTGAGAGATGAGATCCGGAAAGGGAACAGTAAGTTTATTCAATTTCAGGAATCAGAACATTTACTCACCAAACTGTTATTTCCCAGAACATGCTGAGCTCATCCTTCTGTATCCATGATGACACCTCTGATCCAGTCTGCTCTCCCTGGGCTTATGTGCCACCTCAATTACATTTTCAGGATGAGGACATTTAGTCATTTGGGCTTTGGATGTGTCTTTGGGGTCTTGTTCTGTTTTCAGGTACAGGGCCAGTCTGTAATCTCCCTGTGGAGTTGGGTTGTTGGAGTGTTGGGTGGACAGGGTGCTGATAGGTTGTTGGGTAGACAGAGTGCTGATAAGTTATTGAGAGTGTTGGGTGGACAGAGTGCTGATAGGTTGTTGGGAGTGTTGGGTGGACAGAGTGCTGATAGGTTGTTGGGTGGAGAGAGTGCTGATAGGTTGTTGGGAGTGTTGGGTGGACAGAGTACTGATAGGTTGTTGGGAGTGTTGGGTGGACAGAGTGCCAATAGATTGTTGGGAGTGTTGGGTGGACAGAGTGCCGATAGGTTGTTGGGAGTGTTGGGTGGACAGAGTGCTGATAGGTTGTTGAGAGTGTTGGGTGGACAGAGTGCCGATAGGTTGTTGGGAGTGTTGGGTGGACAGAGTGCTGATAGGTTGTTGAGAGTGTTAGGTGGACAGAGTGCTGATAGGTTGTTGCAAGTGTTGGGTGGACAGAGTGCTGATAGGTTGTTGGGAGTGTTGGGTGGATAGAGTGCTGATAGTTTGTTGGGAGTGTTGGGTGGACAGAGTGCTGATAGGTTGTTGGGAGTGTGGGGTGGACAGAGTGCTGATAGGTTGTTGCAAGTGTTGGGTGGACAGAGTGCTGATAGGTTGTTGGGAGTGTTGGGTGGATAGAGTGCTGATAGTTTGTTGGGCATGTTGGGTGACAGAGTGCTGATAGGTTGTTGCAAGTGTTGGGTGGACAGAGTGCTGATAGGTTGTTGGGCATGTTGGGTGGACAGAGTGCTGATAGGTTGTTGAGAGTTTTGGGTGGACAGAGTGCTGATAGGTTGTTGAGGTTGTTGGAAGTGTTGGGTGGACAGAGTGCTGATAGGTTGTTGGGAGTGTTGGGTAGACAGAGTGCTGATAGGTTGTTGGGTGGACAGAGTGCTGATAGGTTGTTGGGAGTGTTGGGTGGACAGAGTGCTGATAGGTTGTTGAGAGTTTTGGGTGGACAGAGTGCTGATAGGTTGTTGGGCATGTTGGGTGGACAGAGTGCTGATAGGTTGTTGGGAGTATTGGGTGGACAGAGTGCTGATAGGTTGTTGAGAGTGTTGGGTGGACAGAGTGCTGATAGATTGTTAGGAGTGTTGGGTGGACAGAGTGCTGATAGGTTGTTGGGAGTGTTGGGTGGACAGAGTGCTGATAGGTTGTTGGGAGTGTTGGGTGGATAGAGTGCTGATAGATTGTTAGGAGTGTTGCGTGGACAGAGTGCTGATAGGTTGTTAGGAGTGTTGGGTGGACAGAGTGCTGATAGGTTGTTGGGAGTGTTGGGTTTTCAAATGTTTTTACAGCGGACCAGTTTCAATGCTTGCCATAGGCACCATTTTCACTAGATATGACTCTTCTAGTAGAAGACAAACTCAGCAATGGCATGCAATGTCAAGCTGCTGCTAACAAAGCAAACAGAATATTGGCATCAAAAAAGGGATATACTCCAGAGATAAAATGTTAATTCTCCAGCTCTACAAAACTCTGGTCCGGCCCAATCTGGAGTATGCTGTCTAGTTCTGGTCTCCAGTCCTCAGGAAGGATGTACTGGAATTGGAGAGAGTCCAGAGAAGGGCAACATCATGAATAAGTGGACTGGAGGAGCTCAGTTATGAGGAACGACTGCAAACATTAAACATATTTGTAACGGAACGTCCCACTCTCCGCTTGAGTGCTTCCGTCATATACCACTTCCTCCCATTCTGGATATAGATATCAGATATTCCAACTGCTCACCAGCACACAACGAGACGATACTTGTTTGTCTGCTGAACATGGAGTGTTTATTACAGCTAGAATACAGTCTTATATACAGTTAAAAGAGGCGGTGCATATTACTGCTCATATTACTCTACAATACATTTGTAAGCAGAAACCTAATTAACATGAGCTAATTAACTAAATCATTTACCCAGACTAGGTGACTCAAAGATATGACCTTTTAGGGTAGACTTCACGTCTCCTAGCTCACCGGCTATACAACACACATTATCATAATTACAAACATAGGACATCTTCACACAATAGCAGGATCAATTAGCACAGACAACAATGTGTGACAGAGAGCCTCACTAGACTCATTTACATTACAACAGACAGACAAGTGGCTGGAGTTGAACACATCAGCCTCTTTCAATTAACATGGGTTCAGAATCAAACAAATCAAGAATAGTCTTTACATATCTTGGGGGATATTGTGGATAAAAATCACTGTCCCATTTTAAGTAGTCCATGATATATTTTCTCAGTCACCCTATGCCCCTAATGGACACAGGGTGATTTAGTCATAAGAGGTGCATGGGGAGCTGAAACAAGAGTATCCCATACTTTTCAAGGGATTCTGGGTTCCATGGGCTCTCCCGTCACAATATTTTCCCAGGAGAAGACGCCTGAATGGAGACATAATAGTGATACACAAATACCAGCTTAGGATTAAAACTGTTCAGCCTCACGTTGCCCACTACCCGCCCGGCCTATAGAAGAATGACGGCCGGGCGGTGGTTGCGTTATCCTGACTGGACATCACATGACAGACCGCAACTCCGATCTTGGTAAAGAGCCTCTGACGGAGGCTCTTTACTACGTGATCAGCTGTGACCAATCACAGCTGATCACAGCGTGTAAATAGCAAGTGCCGGTAAATGGCTTTTCTCGGTTTCCTCGGTTCGCGCTAACAGGGAGACCCGATCGGCGTCTCTCCTGTCAGAGAGGGGGTCTGAGCAGATATTCAGCACATTGATTATCAGCTCAGAGGTGCCACCACAGCTGCCAATCACTGCCCATCAGCTGCCAGTCAGTGCCCACCAAAGTTCCAATCAGTGCCCATTAGTAAAGGCTGTCAGTATCATCAGTGCTCCCTATCAGTGCCATCTATTAGTGCCCATCAGTGCCATCTATTAGTGCCACCTATCAGTGGCCATCAGTGTCGCCTATCAGTGCCTATCAGTGCTGCATATCAGTGCCGCCTATCAGTGCCCATCAGTGCTGCATATTAGTGCCTCCTCATCAGTGCCCATCAGTGAAGGAGAAAACAAAATTTTATAACAGAAATTAAGAAAAAATAATTTTTGGGGTTAGAGTTGGGGTTAGGGGTTAGGGTTGGGGTTGAGGTTAGGGTTGGGGTTGGGGTTGAGGTTGGGGTTGAGGCTGGGTTTGAGGTTAGTGTTAGGGTTGGGGTTGGGGTTAGGGTTGGCGTTGAGGTTGGGTTTGGGGTTAGTGTTAGGGTTGGGGTTGAGGTTTGGGTTGGAGTTGGTGTTGGGGTTGAGGTTGAGGTTAGGGTTGAGGTTAGGGCTGGGGTTAGGGTTGGGGTTGGGGTTGAGGTTAGGGTTGGGGTTGAGGTTGAGGTTGGGTTTGGGGTTAGTGTTAGGGCTGGGGTTGGGGTTGAGGTTAGGGTTGGGGTTGGGTTTGAGGTTGGGTTTGGGGTCAGTGTTGGGGTTGAGGTTGGGTTTGGGGTTAATGTTAGAGTTGGGTTGGGTTTGGGGTTGAGGTTAGGGTTGGGGTTGAGGTTGGGTTTGGGGTTAGTGTTAGGGTTGGGGTTGGTGTTAGGGTTGGGGTTGAGGTTGGGTTTGGGGTTAGTGTTAGGGTTGGGGTTGGGGTTAGGGTTGGCGTTGAGGTTAGATTTGGGGTTAGTGTTAGGGTTGGGGTTGGGGTTGAAGTTTGGGTTGGAGTTGGTGTTGGGGTTGAGGTTGAGGTTAGGGTTGAGGTTAGGGCTGGGGTTAGGGTTGGGGTTGAGGTTAGGGTTGGGGTTGAGGTTGAGGTTGAGGTTGGGTTTGGGGTTAGTGTTGGGGTTGAGGTTGGGGTTAGTGTTAGGGTTGGGGTTGAGGTTAGGGTTGGGGTTGAGGTTGGGTTTGGGGTTAGTGTTAGGGTTGGGGTTGGTGTTAGGGTTGGGGTTGAGGTTGGGTTTGGGGTTAGTGTTGGGGTTGGGGTTGAGGTTAGGGTTGGCGTTGAGGTTGGGTTTGGGGTTAGTGTTAGGGTTGGGGTTGGTGTTAGGGTTGGGGTTGGGGTTGAGGTTGGGTTTGGGGTTAGTGTTGGGGTTGGGGTTGAGGTTAGGGTTGGCGTTGAGGTTGGGTTTGGGGTTAGTGTTAGGGTTGGGGTTGGGGTTAGTGTTAGGGTTGGGGTTGAGGTTGGGTTTGGGGTTAGTGTTAGGGTTGGGGTTGGTGTTAGGGTTGGGGTTGGGGTTGAGGTTGGGTTTGGGGTTAGTGTTGGGGTTGGGGTTGAGGTTAGGGTTGGCGTTGAGGTTGGGTTTGGGGTTAGTGTTAGGGTTGGGGTTGGTGTTAGGGTTGGGGTTGAGGTTGGGTTTGGGGTTAGTGTTGGGGTTGGGGTTGAGGTTAGGGTTGGCGTTGAGGTTGGGTTTGGGGTTAGTGTTAGGGTTGGGGTTGAGGTTTGGGTTGGAGTTGGTGTTGGGGTTGAGGTTGAGGTTAGGGTTGAGGTTAGGGCTGGGGTTAGGGTTAGGGTTGGGGTTGGGGTTGAGGTTAGGGTTGGGGTTGAGGTTGAGCTTGAGGTTAGTGTTAGGGTTGGGGTTGGGTTTGGGGTTAGGGTTAACCATTATAAGATCGCCACCATTACTGGTATAAAAAAATAAACACATAATAAATCTAGTATATATATCATAGTTTGTAGACGCTACAACTTTTGCGCAAACCCACCACAATATACTCTTATTGGGATTTTTTTTACTAAAAATATGTAGAAGAATATATTTTGGAATAAATTAATGAAGAAATTAGATGTTTTCCAGTTTTTTTATTGGATGTTTTATAGCAGAAAGGAATTTTGTTTTGTTTTTTTCTAAATTGTTGCTGTTTTTTTGTTTATAGCACAAAAAAATAAAAATCATTTTGGTACATCGGTGCATGACCGCACAATTGTCAGTTAAAGTAACGCAGTGCCATATCGCACACAATGTCAGGAAGGGGGTAAATCTTTCTGAGGTCAAGTGGTTAAAAAGACCTGCAACCACCCAATGAAGTTGGAGGAGAAGTGGTTTAACCTTAAACTGTGTGAGGACTACTATCAGAGCGGTAAGGATGTGGAACTCTCTTCCGCTGTCGGTGGTATCGGTAGGAAGTGTTATCGGTAGGAAGTGTTGATAGTTTCAAAAAACATTTAAATGAGCATCTTAGCGAACACAATAAACAGGGATATGGGAACTATTATTGGCTAAAACACACTCACACACCCACACCGATTGAACTGAATGGACTGTTGTCTTTAGTCAACCTTATCAACTAAACAACTATGAATCTGCAAGACCCCTTTAAAAATAAGGACCCCCCAGATACTGCCAGATATTTGAATGAGAAAGGGGTATATAGTACCCCTACTCATTCAGAAAAAAACATAAATAGTAATTTCAAATAGAATTTCAGATAGAAACAGCCTTTTAATAAAAAAAGCTTTAATTAAAAAAAAAAAACTCAAAAAAGTCCCTTGCAGTGCATATCAATCAGGATGCCCAACAGCCGCCAACCCGCTTACAGGAAGAAAACAACCTGATTACAATGACTGCTCACCTACGAATGACAATCTGGGGAATGACAGCTGATATGAGCAAAGGGGTGGGGTCTTTCTGGTGACCTCATTGGCCAAATTATGGCCATGTCCAGTGTTGTGAGGACTGATGGGTTGTGGGGAATGTTAGGTGGACAGGTGATGATGGGTTGTTGGGAGTATTGGATGCACAGGACGCTGATGGATTGTTGGGAATGTTAGGTGGATGGGGTGCTGATGGGATGTTGGGAATGTTAGGTGGATGGGGTGCTGATGGGTTGTTGGGAATGTTAGGTGGATGGGGTGCTGATGGGTTGTTGGGAATGTTAGGTGGATGGGGTGCTGATGGGTTGTTGGGAATGTTAGGTGGATGGGGTGCTGATGGGATGTTGGGAGTATTGGATGCTGATGGGTTGTTGGGAGTATTGGATGGATTGGATGCTGATGGGTTGTTGGGAGTATTGGATGGATTGGATGCTGATGGGTTATTGGTAATGTTAGGTGGATGGGGTGCTGATGGGTTATTGGTAATGTTACGTGGATGGGGTGCTGATGGGTTGTTGGGAGTATTGGATGGATTGGATGCTGATGGGTTGTTGGTAATGTTAGGTGGATGGGGTGCTGATGGGTTGTTGGGAGTATTGGATGGATTGGATGCTCATGGGTTGTTGGGAGTATTCGAAGAACGGGGTGCTGATGGGTTGCTGGGAATGTTTGGTGGATGGGGTATTGATGGAGTGTTGGGAGAATTTGATGGATTGGTTGTTAGGAGTGTTAGGTGGATGGGATACTTATGGGTTTTTAGGAGTGTTAGGTGGATAGGATGCTGATGGGTTGTTGGGAGTTTTGGATGGATTGGATGGATTGGATGCTGATGGGTTGTTGAGTATTGGATAGATGGGGTGCTGATGGGTTGCTGGTAATGTTAGGTGGATGGGGTGCTGATGGGTTGTTGGGAGTATTGGATGGATTGGATGCTGATGGGTTGTTGGGAGTATTGGAGGGATTGGATGCTGATGGGTTGTTGGTAATGTTAGGTGGATGGGGTGCTGATGGGTTGTTGGGAGTATTGGATGGATTGGATGCTGATGGGTTGGTGGGAGTATTGGATGGATGGGGTGCTGATGGGTTGTTGGGAGTATTGGATGGATTGGATGCTGATGGGTTGTTGGGAGTATTGGATGGATTGGATGCTGATGGGTTATTGGGAGTATTGGATGGATGGGGTGCTGATGGGTTGTTGGGAGTATTGGATGGATTGGATGCTGATTGGTTGTTGGTAATGTTAGGTGGATGGGGTGCTGATGGGTTGTTCGGAGTATTGGATGGATTGGATGCTGATGGGTTGTTGGGAGTATTGGATGGATTGGATGCTGATGGGTTGTTGGTAATTCTAGGTGGATGGGGTGCTGATGGGTTGTTTGGAGTATTGGATGGATTGGATGCTGATGGGTTGTTGGTAATATTAGGTGGATGGGGTGCTGATGGGTTGTTGGCAATGTTAGGTGGATGGGGTGCTGATGGGTTGTTGGGAGTATTGGATGGATTGGATGCTGATGGGTTGTTGGTAATATTAGGTGGATGGGGTGCTGATGGGTTGTTGGTAATGTTAGGTGGATGGGGTGCTGATGGGTTGTTGGCAATGTTAGGTGAATGGGGTGCTGATGGGTTGTTGGGAGTATTTGATGGATTGGATGCTGATGGGTTGTTGGTAATGTTAGGTGGATGGGGTGCTGATGGGTTGTTGGGAGTATTGGATGGATTGGATGCTGATGGGTTGTTTGTAATGTTAGGTGGATGGGGTGCTGATGGGTTGTTGGGAGTGTTGGATGGATTGGATGCTGATGGGTTGTTGGTAATGTTAGGTGGATGGGGAGCTGATGGGTTGTTGGGAGTATTGGATGGATTGGATGCTGATGGGTTGTTGGTAATGTTATGTGGATGGGGTGCTGATGGGTTGTTGGGAGTATTGGATGGATTGGATGCTGATGGGTTCTTGGTAATGTTAGGTGGATGGGGTGCTGATGGGTTGTTGGTAATGTTAGGTGGATGGGGTGCTGATGGGTTGTTGGGAGTATTGGATGGATTGGATGATGATGGGTTGTTGGTAATGTTAGGTGGATGGGGTGCTGATGGGTTATTGGGAGTGTTGGATGGATGGGGTGCTGATGGGTTGTTGGGAGTGTTGGATGGATTGGATGCTGATGGGTTGTTGGTAATGTTAGGTGGATTGAATGCTGATGGGTTGTTGGTAATGTTAGGTGGAAGGGGTGCTGATGGGTTGTTGGGAGTATTGGATGGATGGGGTTCTGATGGGTTGGTGGGAGTATTGGATGGATTGGATGCTGATGGTTTGTTGGTAATATTAGGTGGATGGGGTGCTGATGGGTTGTTGGGAGTATTGGATGGATTGGATGCTGATGGGTTGTTGGTAATGTTAGGTGGATGGGGTGCTGATGGGTTGTTGGGAGTATTGGATGGATTGGATGATGATGGGTTGTTGGTAATGTTAGGGGGATGGGGTGCTGATGGGTTATTGGGAGTGTTGGATGGATGGGGTGCTAATGGGTTGTTGGCAGTGTTGGATGGATTGGATGCTGATGGGTTGTTGGTAATGTTAGGTGGATTGAATGCTGATGGGTTGTTGGTAATGTTAGGTGGAAGGGGTGCTGATGGGTTGTTGGGAGTATTGGATGGATGGGGTTCTGATGGGTTGGTGGGAGTATTGGATGGATTGGATGCTGATGGGTTGTTGGTAATGTTAGGTGGATGGGGTGCTGATGGGTTGTTGGGAGTATTGGATGGATTGGATGCTGATGGGTTGTTGGTAATTCTAGGTGGATGGGGTGCTGATGGGTTGTTCGGAGTATTGGATGGATTGGATGCTGATGGGTTGTTGGTAATATTAGGTGGATGGGGTGCTGATGGGTTGTTGGCAATGTTAGGTGGATGGGGTGCTGATGGGTTGTTGGGAGTATTGGATGGATTGGATGCTGATGGGTTGTTGGTAATATTAGGTGAATGGGATGCTGATGGGTTGTTGGTAATGTTAGGTGGATGGGGTGCTGATGGGTTGTTGGCAATGTTAGGTGAATGGGGTGCTGATGGGTTGTTGGGAGTATTTGATGGATTGGATGCTGATGGGTTGTTGGTAATGTTAGGTGGATGGGGTGCTGATGGGTTGTTGGGAGTATTGGATGGATTGGATGCTGATGGGTTGTTGGTAATGTTAGGTGGATGGGGTGCTGATGGGTTGTTGGGAGTATTGGATGGATTGGATGCTGATGGGTTGTTTGTAATGTTAGGTGGATGGGGTGCTGATGGGTTGTTGGGAGTGTTGGATGGATTGGATGCTGATGGGTTGTTGGTAATGTTAGGTGGATGGGGAGCTGATGGGTTGTTGGGAGTATTGGATGGATTGGATGCTGATGGGTTGTTGGTAATGTTAGGTGGATGGGGTGCTGATGGGTTGTTGGGAGTATTGGATGGATTGGATGCTGATGGGTTGTTTGTAATGTTAGGTGGATGGGGTGCTGATGGGTTGTTGGGAGTGTTGGATGGATTGGATGCTGATGGGTTGTTGGTAATGTTAGGTGGATGGGGAGCTGATGGGTTGTTGGGAGTATTGGATGGATTGGATGCTGATGGGTTGTTGGTAATGTTATGTGGATGGGGTGCTGATGGGTTGTTGGGAGTATTGGATGGATTGGATGCTGATGGGTTCTTGGTAATGTTAGGTGGATGGGGTGCTGATGGGTTGTTGGTAATGTTAGGTGGATGGGGTGCTGATGGGTTGTTGGGAGTATTGGATGGATTGGATGATGATGGGTTGTTGGTAATGTTAGGTGGATTGGATGCTGATGGGTTCTTGGTAATGTTAGGTGGATGGGGTGCTGATGGGTTGTTGGTAATGTTAGGTGGATGGGGTGCTGATGGGTTGTTGGGAGTATTGGATGGATTGGATGATGATGGGTTGTTGGTAATGTTAGGTGGATTGGATGCTGATGGGTTCTTGGTAATGTTAGGTGGATGGGGTGCTGATGGGTTGTTGGTAATGTTAGGTGGATGGGGTGCTGATGGGTTGTTGGGAGTGTTGGATGGATTGGATGCTGATGGGTTGTTGGTAATGTTAGGTGGATTGAATGCTGATGGGTTGTTGGTAATGTTAGGTGGAAGGGGTGCTGATGGGTTGTTGGGAGTATTGGATGGATGGGGTTCTGATGGGTTGGTGGGAGTATTGGATGGATTGGATGCTGATGGGTTGTTGGTAATGTTAGGTGGATGGGGTGCTGATGGGTTGTTGGGAGTATTGGATGGATTGGATGCTGATGGGTTGTTGGTAATGTTAGGTGGATGGGGTGCTGATGGGTTGTTGGGAGTATTGGATGGATTGGATGCTGATGGGTTGTTGGTAATGTTAGGTGGATGGGGTTCTGATAGGTTGTTGGTATTGTTAGGTGGGTGGGGTGCTGATGGGTTGTTGGGAGTGTTGGAGGGATTGGATGCTGATGGGTTGTTGGTAATGTTAGGTGGATGGGGTGCTGATGGGTTGTTGGGAGTGTTGGAGGGATTGGATGCTGATGGGTTGTTGGTAATGTTAGGTGGATGGGGTGCTGATGGGTTGTTGGGAGTGTTGGAGGGATTGGATGCTGATGGGTTGTTGGTAATGTTAGGTGGATGGGGTGCTGATGGGTTGTTGGGAGTATTGGATGGATTGGATGCTGATGGGTTGTTGGTAATGTTAGGTGGATGGGGTGCTGATAGGTTGTTGGGAGTGTTGGAGGGATTGGATGCTGATGGGTTGTTGGTAATGTTAGGTGGATGGGGTGCTGATGGGTTGTTGGGAGTGTTGGAGGGATTGGATGCTGATGGGTTGTTGGTAATGTTAGGTGGATGGGGTGCTGATGGGTTGTTGGGAGTGTTGGAGGGATTGGATGCTGATGGGTTGTTGGTAATGTTAGGTGGATGGGGTGCTGATGGGTTGTTGGGAGTATTGGATGGATTGGATGCTGATGGGTTGTTGGTAATGTTAGGTGGATGGGGTGCTGATGGGTTGTTGGGAGTGTTGGATGGATTGGATGCTGATGGGTTGTTGGTAATGTTAGGTGGATGGGGTTCTGATGGGTTGTTGGGAGTATTGGATGGATTGGATGCTGATGGGTTGTTGGTAATGTAGCGACCTCACCCCACCTCTTTTATCTAGGGGTATGTCACACGACAGGGTGAGATGCGCTATGGCCCATGTCCTCCCCATAGCTGTGGGTGAGGTGAAGGCCAGTATCAGTATCTTCCTCGGGCCAATGTGTTTTAGTTATGAAACTCAGTCCTGCTATGCTGGCACCTTCCTTCCTCCCTTTGCTCCCATTAACCAGAGTCCACACACCGATCACAGTCCAACTCTTGCTTTATTGTAAGCTCCACAATAAACAGTGCTTCTGTAGCCAACTGGTTGGAACGTTATAATAGCCTGATACGGTGGGATGAGCAGGTCGAGGCACTATCCTGATTTCAATCTAAACTACTGTGGTTTCACCAGCGGTTATCGTAGCCTTGATTAGCACAGAACATAGAACTTGTGAGTCTCTACCAGCAACTCAAGAGAACGTATTTAGGAGTACCTTCGCTGCGCTGTGGCCCCTATCAGGGGAAGATGTCCCTCTAAGGGAGTTACCGGAGGCCCATCTGTCACCGGGCTGGCGCTGCTCCGGAATCTCCGGACGGGTGACCTCCCCGGCCTCCTCACCTCAGATGCGGGTCCCGTCCACCTCGGGGACCCTCGGATCACTTCGCCCTTGCGGGACCCAGTTGAACTTACTGGGCCCCAGACCTCCGATCTAGTACCTCATCCCAGGCTGAAGGTGCCTGGGATGGACTCCAACTCCATTCCGGTCAGGCCTAGGGCGCCTGGGCCGGAACTCCGAACCGCCCGCACCCAGGCTTAAGGTGCCTCGGTGCGTGAAGAGAAGATCCTCGAAGACCTCGTGGCGAGGGGGTCTCCCCCTTTTATCTCCTCCCATCGACACCACGGCAGGTTCCCCGCCCTCGCCGTACCATCTCCGGAAAGGGACAAAAAGGGTAGCACTGTGGCAGTGATTCTACCTTGAGCCTGCGGGTACCCCGCCACCCACAGGCCAAGGAGAATAATACACCACCCAATCCTCCACGAATACAAAGGGGTCCAAAACCTCTCACAATTACCCACCTGGGTCACACTACCACCCAGGTGTACCCCAACTAAATTTAGAGACCCCGCTACAGTAATGTTAGGTGGATGGGGTTCTGATGGGTTGTTGGGAGTGTTGGGTTTCAGAGTCTCTGTGATTTCTAGGTTAAGGTTTGTGTTGCTGTCAGTTTCATTACCAAATATCTACACAGTTAACTGTCTCTCTCCTTCCCTCAGGCTCTACTGATCCATTGTGTATGGTGGGCTGGAAACACTATGGCCTCAACTGCTACTATTTTTCCGAGCGTGTGCGTTCATGGGAAAGTGCAAAAAAAGACTGCGAGACAAAGAAGGCTCATTTGGTGGTCATTAACGGCCAGGAGGAAAATGTGAGAATTCTGAGAGCTTCGTATGATCTGCCCATATCTCTTTCCTATAACTGACCCTTGGGTGTCCATGGGCGGAGGGCTTCCTGCAGATCTGGGGACAGGGACGGGGGCTGATCTCCAAACGCATGTTCTGTGCTCAGCAAAAGGTTGAACCATATCTCAAAGAAGTATTATTTTTTTTAGCTTTAGATGCTCTCTGCATGTGTGCAGAATGTTGTAATAGGCTCAGTGATCTCTGTACAGCACCACGGTATATATCAGAGCTATATAAATGTATAATAATAATAGTGTGTGACTGGGGGGGGGGTATTAGAGTGTAAGCTTCTCTGGTGCAGAGACTGGTGTGAATGTATATATTGGAGTTATAATATAGAGGTAAAACATAAACACTGTATCATTATGTATTTTTTGTCTTTATAAAGACTTTTCTATATGAATTTTCTCAATATCGGACCACGTGGATCGGACTCACAGATGTGGACGGATCCTGGAAATGGGTGGACGGGACTTCTTATGATGCTACTCCAAAGTAAGACACTGACCCACCCCCACCAGTTATTATATTCCCTCGGACTTTGGTCTATAAACTGAATGCTTTCACTGTTTGTCAATATGTTTGGGTAGTATCCACCAGATGGCGCCATGGACACAGCTGGTAATGATAAGTGCCACATCCCGGGAATCAGTAAAGCATATGATTTGGATATATAATATGGACTTTCTAGACACATAAACTATAACACAATCTGTAAGATGAAACAATGCCCTTTATTCAATAACAATGGGCGGTTGACTGGGGTGCACCTACGTACAGAGTGCAGGGTTCAGGGGTGCACCTATGTACAGAGTGCAGGGTTCAGGGGTGCACCTACGTACAGAGTGCAGGGTTCAGGGGTGTGCCTACATAGAAAGTGCAGGGTTCAGTGGTGCGCTATGTGCAGGGTGCAGGGTTGCGCATGTGCCGATGACTTCAGCACATGCAGACACAGGGGGATATCTCCTAACCTGTACAGGTTTAGAAGATATCCAGGGTAGCTACAGGTAAGCCTTACCTGTAGCATAAAGTGTGTTTTAAGGGTTTACAACCACTTTAAGGCGTCAGCATACCAAGACATTTTGGACAATTTCATGCTCTCAACTTTGTGAGAACAGTTTGGGGATTGCCCCTTCCTGTTCCAACATGACTATGCAGGGTTCAGGGGTGCGCCTACATACAGAGTGCAGGGTTCAGAGGTGCGCCTATATACAGAGTGCAGGGTTCAGGGGTGAGCCTACATACAGAGTGCAGGGTTTGGGGGTGCGCCTACGTACAGAGTGCAGGGTTGCACCTACGTACAGAGTGCAGGGTTCAGGGTTGCGCTTATGTACAGAGTGCAGAGTTCAGGGGTGCGCCTACATACAGAGTGTAGGGTTCAGGAGTGTGCCTATGTACAGAGTGCAGGGTACAGGAGTGTGCCTACGTACAGAGTGCAGGGTTCAGGGGTGTGCCTATGTACAGAGTGCAGGGTTTAGGGGTATGCCTACATACAGAGTGCCGGGGGGTGTGCCTACGTACAGAGTGAAGGGTTCAGGGGTGTGCCTACGTACAGAGTGCAGGGTTGCGCCTACGTACAGAGTGCAGGGTCCAGGGGCGTGCCTACATACAGAGTGCAAAGTCCAGGGGTGCGCCTACGTACAGAGTGTAGGGTCCAGGGGTGTGCCTACGTACAGAGTGCAGGGTTCAGGGGTGTGCCTACGTACAGAGTGCAGGGTTCAGGGGTGAGCCTACATACAGAGTGCAGGGTTCAGGGCTGAGCCTACATACAGAGTGCAGGGTTCAGGGGTGAGCATACGTACAGAGTGCAGGGTTCAGGGCTGAGCCTACATACAGAGTGCAGGGTTCAGGGCTGAGCCTACATACAGAGGGCAGGGTTCAGGGGTGTGCCTACGTACAGAGTGCAGGGTTCAGGGGTAAACCTACATACAGAGTGCAGGGTTCAGGGGTGAGCCTACGTACAGAGTGCAGGGTTCAGGGCTGAGCCTACATACAGAGTGCAGGGTTCAGGGCTGAGCCTACATACAGAGGGCAGGGTTCAGGGGTGTGCCTACGTACATAGTGCAGGGTTCAGGGCTGAGCCTACATACAGAGTGCAGGGTTCAGGGGTGAGCATACGTACAGAGTGCAGGGTTCAGGGCTGAGCCTACATACAGAGTGCAGGGTTCAGGGCTGAGCCTACATACAGAGGGCAGGGTTCAGGGGTGTGCCTACGTACAGAGTGCAGGGTTCAGGGGTAAACCTACATACAGAGTGCAGGGTTCAGGGGTGAGCCTACGTACAGAGTGCAGGGTTCAGGGCTGAGCCTACATACAGAGTGCAGGGTTCAGGGCTGAGCCTACATACAGAGGGCAGGGTTCAGGGGTGTGCCTACGTACATAGTGCAGGGTTCAGGGGTGAGCCTACATACAGAGTGCAGGGTTCAGGGGTGAGCCTACATACAGAGTGCAGGGTTCAGTGGTGCGCTATGTGCAGGGTGCAGGGTTCAAGGGTGTGCAGTGTACAGAATTCAGGGTTTAGGGGTGCTCTATGCACAGTGTGAAACCCCACCATTCCCAAAGTTACCTAATTTTTACATAACCCTAACTGGCCTTGATCTAGTAGCTCCCTGAGTAGGTGGCTCTGCCTTGCCTTGCTGGGAGAGCGTTCTCTCTCTTAGATTCTGGAGATCTTGCCTGGTCGTGAGTGCGTGCAGCAGTGGCGGACACTGCATTAGAACCCCTAATCCATTCGCCCGCCCCTAATCTACATGCAGTGAGCCAGACGCATGGATTTCAATGGGTTGATGAGGCTCTAATTGTCTTCAAAAAAGGATTGGCTTGGGGAGAAGAGCACTGCGCCCTGAGCCCACCCAGTTGTGTGACATTAGAGAATTAATATTTGCTAATGGTTTCCTGCTTCTCCTCCCAGACCAATCAGAAAGCAGGTCCTGAGACCCGACTTGGCCAGGGAGTCTTAGGACTCCCGGCCAATCGGGTCCCAGGACCCACTTCCTGTTTGGCCAGGGGGAGAATCAGCGTCTGTTCAGTCGGGAGCCAGGAGCAAGGAGCAGCCTCCTAAGGTAAGACCGGACTGATCGCCGCCTTCCTGTCCGATCGCCGCCTTGCTGTCCGTCTCCTGTGTGGCGGTTGTGCGAGTGAGGGGGGCAGGACTGTTTGCCCCCCTAAAATATTGAGCACCAGCCGCCACTGGCGTGCATTGATCTGTTCGTTTCGGGAGGCACTGAGAGCAAAGCTGTCCCTTGTAAACGCAGAAGGCTTCTACGTTTACAAGTGACAGTGGGGAGTGGGAGCGCAGGGTGAGAGCCGGAGGTGACAGAATGGAGTTCTGCCATAACTTGGCTGAAAAACTGGGTGCAAGGGCCACATGACAAGGCCTTGCGGGCCACAATTTATGTGCATATTATATATGAACCTTGATGATATTGTTAATGAATAAATAGCATTGTTTTATCTTACAAATTGCATTATACGCTTTATTGCCAAAAGTATTGGGACACCTGCCTTTACACACACATGAACTTTAATGACATCCCAGTCTTAGTCCGTAGGGTTCAATATTGAGTTGGCCCCTCCCTTTGCAGCTATAATGGCTTCAACTCTTCTGGGAAGGCCGTCCACAAGGTTTAGGAGGGTGTCTATGGGAAGGTTTGATCGTTTTTTCCAGAATCGCATTTGTGAGGTCAGGCACTGATGTTGGACGATTCATCCCAAAGGTGTTCTACCAGGTTGAGGTCAGGACTCTGTGCAGGTCAGTCAAGTTCCTCCACCCCAAACTCCCTCATTTATATCTTTATGGACCTTGCTTTGTGCACTGGTGGGCAGTCATGTTGGAACAGGAAGGGGCCGTCCCCAAACTGTTCCCACAAAGTTGGGAGCATGAAATTGTCCAAAATGTCTTGGTATGCCGACGCCTTAACAGTTCCCTTCACTGGAACTAAGGAGCCAAGCCCAACCCCTGAAAAACAACCCCCCACCATAATCCCCCCTCCCCCCCACACCGTAATCCCCCACACACCATAATCCCCCCTCCACCAAATGATTTGGACCAGTGCACAAAGCAAGATCCATAAAGACATGGATGAGCGAGTTTGGGGTGGAGGAACTTGACTGGCCTTCACAGAGTCCTGACCTCAACCCGATAGAGCACCTTTGGGATGAAAATTAGAGCGGAGACTGTGAGCCAGGCCTTCTCGTCCACATCAGTGTCTGACCTCACAAATGTGTTTATGGAAGAATGGTCAAACATTCCCATAGACACCCTCCTAAACCTTGTGGACAGCCTTCCCAGAAGAGGTGAAGCTGTTATAGCTGCAAAGGGCGGAGCCAACTCAATATTGAACCCTCCGGACTGAGACTGGGATGTCATTAAAGTTCCTGTGCGTGTAAAGGCAGGCGTCCCAATACTTTTGGTAATATAGTGTCGTTTATGTGCCTAGAAAGTCCATATTATGTATCCAAATCATATGCTATCCTCGTTATTTGTCAGCAGTGTCTTGTCTACCTTTTTTGGGATTATTCTTGGTGGTTCTCTTGGGGTTAATCAGCTCTTTTACAGTCTAGGCCATCATTTCTACTTTGGTTCTGCTATTGGTTCTAGTCAGTCAAAGGTTTGGTCCAATCACGATTTCCCTTGGTTCCTGCAGGTTCTGGAAGCCTGGTCAGCCCGATAATTGGTTCGGTCATGGTCTCGGAGGAGGAGAAGATTGCGCTAATCTGAAAAGTCCAAAAGTTTGGAATGATGATCATTGTTCCAGGAGCTATTCGTACATTTGTGAGAGGAAAATGTCTTGACCTGCAAACAGGAGAACACCTGTCATCTTCATCCCCTAATCAATTCTTCTTCTCTGCTGCATTATTGTGATAAAAAATCTACCAATAAAATACAAAAATTCACCCGCAGGACATGCTGGGAGCCATAGTTCCTGAGAAGCATCTCAGAGTGTCCCATCACTATACAGTAATGAGTAGAGATGGGCCGAAGAACTCCCTGTTCGGTTCGCGGCAGAATTTTTGAACATCGCAAACGTTCGGAACTGGATAACAAACCCCATTGAAGTCTATGGGACCCGAACTGGAAAAATCAAAAGTGCCCATTTTGAAGGCTTACAGTATATGCAAGTAATTGGGCATATAATGGTTATGGGGGTCCGGGTACTGCCCCGGGGGACATGTATCAATAAAAAAAAGGTCTGTAAAAAATGTTGTTTTTAAATGAGCAGTGATTTACTGATGCTTAAAGTGAAAGCATAAAAATGAGACATAACAATAAAAATAAAAATATAGTGCCTGGGGGGTCCCCTTAGTCTGCCTGTAAATTGGTACATCTGTACCGTGTATAGAACCTGCTGCAGCAGTAATGACATTTATAAAGACAAAAAGCAAGATATTACCTTGCTGTCAAAAATTGCAATGATATAATTGTTGGTTAATTGTGCCCATGAAATCTACACCAAAAAATTTCTTCCAGATTAAATCAACACCCACATAGCTAGGCAGCCTAGACACGTCTTTCAGAGATTCCATATCCAGAAAACACTTGATCAGAGACATTGGCATCAGGGGTTTGATAGCTGCTGCTAATCCAGGGCTGATTCATTTTTATAAATGTCAGCCGGTCCACAGAGTCTGTGGACAGACGTGCTCTCTTATCTGTCACAAAACCTGCAACACCACTGAATGCTCGTTCGGAAAGCACGCTGGATGCAGGGCAGCCCAACAGCTCAATTGAATACAGGGCAAATTCTGGCCAGTGGTCTATTCTCATGACCTAGTAACCTAGTGGATCGTCAACTGGAAAGCTCTCTATGACTGTTTTCGCCCCTAGATAATCTCCCACCATATGTTGCAGATGCTGCTGATGGGATGTGGAAGCTGACAGCCCTGGGAGCCGAGGACTTAAATTTTTTTTAAATGCATCACTGAGGATGCCCCCTTCTCCACCATTCTTCTCTTGACCAACAGAAGCCTCAAAACTACTTTCCCCTTGTAACAGTGGTCAAGAAGGTTTGCCAAACGATAGTGATCCTTCTCCTTGATGCCGTGTATGTTCGGGTCCTTTCGCAGGCTTTGAAGCATGAGGGGGCCCATGTGCCGCAAGTTTGCGGAGGCATGAGAAGCAGACTCCTCAAGGTCACTAAAGATTACAGAACTGCCTCCTCTCAGCCATGTACTACTTCCAAGGCTTCTGGGGAAGGAAAACCATCTGTTAAGGGTTGTCATATGTATTGCTCTGCTTCAGTGCCTCCAAAACTGCTAGAATCCTCCTCCTCTTTACTATGTGTTCTGTGGCGTGGCAAGTTTGGTGTCTGCGTACCGTGGGCCTTGAGAGGAAAGGCAGTGCTTCTCTTCATCCCAATGCTCTGCCTCGAGTGCCCTGTCCATAATGCCACGCAGAGTATGCTCCAGGAGGAACACAACAGGGATTTTGTCACTGATGCATGCATTGTTACGGCTCACCATCCTTGTGGCCTCCTCAAATGGTGGCAGTACACCCCCAGCTGTATGGAGACATGGGGGCACAACAAGCTGCAGAACTGAGCCTTGTCCTGCATCCTTCCGAGTTTCAAGCAGAGTTACCCAGTGTGCTCTGAACGAAATATATCTTCCCTGTCAATGCTTGCTGGACCACGTGTCAGCAGTAATGTGGACCTTGCGGCTGACTGCCTTGTCCATCGATGCCACGACATTGCCTTCCACGTGATGGTAGAGAGCTGGAATAGCCTTACATGAAAATAAATAGTGACTGGGAACCTGACATTGTGGTACAGCACATTCTGCATATTCACAGAAGGGGGCAGAATCCACCAGTAACTGTATTTTTTTCCGCTGCAGCATCTGAGGCAGATAAATTTGCCCGCTATAGTCTACAGCTGGTGGTGTGCTACTGGCAGACATGCTGTTAGGACCTGGGGCACCATATACCATCATACCTGTCAGTGGAGGCTGTTGAGAGGTAATGAGGTATAGCGGGGGTAGACCAGAAAGGTGAGTAGTGAGGAGGAGCAGAATTGTGTTCCTTTTGTGTGGCTTTTAGGTGTTCTTGCCAACGATGGTGGGAGGTTAAATACCTTGTCAAGCATGTGGTGCCCAAATGGCTGTTGTTTTTGCCACCCTTGATGTGCTTGAGGCAAATTTTGCAAATTGCATCAGTGCAATCGGCTGCACATGTGCTAAAAAAGGCCCAGACAGCTGAGCTGTGGGAAGAGGGCCGGGAGATAACAGCTCCACAATGTGATGGCATAGGGGGGCTGCTCTCTACGCTTCATGATGGCTGCCTCGTTGGGGTTGTGCCTCACCCTCACTTTCCTCCTCTGCTCTATCCGGCACCGAAGTCGTGTCAGTGAACTCATCATCATCTCCTCCATCCTCATTACCACTGGAGACAACTTGGCAATACGCTGCGGCTGGGGGAACATGACTGCAAATTTGTATACCAGTGTTCTCCCCTCTCTATAGGCTCATGTTCCTGCCTTCCTCAACCTCAGAACCAACATCTGAATCAAGCAATGGCTGTGCATCATCAAGGAGCAAGTGGCTGACACTGTGTTCAAATAACTCAGCTGACTCCTCCATGCCTGATGCTGGGACTATGGCAGGAATAGTTGTGGACAATGAGGCAGGTTTTGCCACTCTGGCAGCTGCAGGGGACGGCACACTAGTCTCTGGCTGATTGGGTCATAGAGGAAGAGGAGGTTGAGGACGGTTTAGTAAGCCAGTCCACCACCTCCTCTGCATGCTGTGGCTGGATAGCACGGGCAACATCACTAAACAGAGAAAATGATGCCCTGCCTGAGGACTGACCACGTCCACTTTTGCCTGTGGACTAGGAATGAACTTTATGTTCGAGTCGAACATGAGTTCGACTCGAACATTGGCTGTTCGCCCGTTCGGCGAACAGCGAACAATTTAGGGTGTTCGCGGCAAATTCTAAATGCCACGGAACACCCTTTAAAAGTCTATGGGAGAAATCTAAAGTGCTAATTTTAAAGGTTAATATGCAACTTATTGTCATAAAAAGTGTTTGGGGACCTGGGTCCTGCCCCAGGGGACATGTATCAATGCAAAAAAAAGTTTTAAAAACGGCCGTTTTTTGGGAGCAGTGATTTTAATAATGCTTAAAGTGAAACAATAAAAGTGAAATATTCCTTAAAATTTTGTACCTAGGGGGTGTCTATAGTATGCCTGTAAAGTGGCTGCACAAAATGTCATTTCTGAAGGAAAAAAAGTCATTTAAAACTACTCGCGGCTATTAACCACTTCCTACCGGGTCATAGTCATATGACGCCGGCAGGAACCCTCCCTCCCTCCGGGCGGGCGTCATATGACGTCCTTTTTTTCCGGCCGTCTATGCGGGCCGCGCGCGCACCCGCAGCACCGCTCGTGACCCGGTGCGCGTGCCCGGCGGCCGCGATGTCCGCCGGGCACCCGCGATTGCCCGCGATCACGGCAGGAGTGTGGATCTGTGTGTGTAAACACACAGATCCACCTCCTGTCAACGGTGAGGAGACCGATGTGTGTTCCCAGTACAGAGGAACACAGATCGGTCTCCTTCCCTTGTGAGTCCCCTCCCCCTACAGTTACAATCACTCCCTAGGGAACATATTAACCCCTTGATCGCCCCCTAGTGTTAACCCCTTCCCTGCCAGTCACATTTACACAGTAATCAGTGCAGTTTTATAGCACTAATCGCTGTATAAATGTGAATGGTCCCAAAAACATGTCAAAAAAATTACCAAAAATATGTAGAATACGTATCGGTCTAAACTTAGGAAAAAATTTTTTTCAAAAATTTTTTTTTTTGATATTTATTAAATCAAAAAGTAAAAAGTATTGCATTTTTTTCAAATATGTCACTCTTCTTTTGTTTATAGCGCAAAAAATAAAAACCGCAGAGGTGATCAAATACCACCAAAAGAAATCTCTATTTGTGGAGAAAAAAGGACGTCAATTTTGGTTAGGTTCAACGTCGCACGACCGCGCAATTGTCAGTTAAAGCGACGCAGTGCTGCATCGCAAAAAGTGCTCTGGTCAGGAAGGGGGTAAATTCTTCCGGGGCTGAAGCGGTTAATGAATTGTCGGGTCCCGGCATTACAGAGAAAAGTCATTGAAAAATAAAAAAAAATGAAATGCGTGGGGATCCCCCAAAATTCCATTAACAGGCCCTTCAGGTCTGGTATGGATATTAAGGGGAACTCCGCACCAAAATAAAAAAATAAATAGCGTGGGGTTCCCCCAAAAATCCATACCAGACCCTTATCCGAGCACGCAACCTGGCAGGCCGCAGGAAAAGAGGGGGGACGAGAGAGAGCCCCCCCTGTTTGTCGTGATATATGTAGAGAGACCATAACACCCCCCTCCTGAACCATACCAGGCCACATGCCCGCAACATGGGGAATTTGTCCCCATGTTGATGGGGACAAGAACCTCATCCCCACAACCCTTCCCCGGTGGTTGTGGGGGTCTGTGGGCAGGAGGGCTTATCGGAATTTAGAAGCCCCCTTTAACAAAGGGGACCCCCAGATTCCGCCCCCCTATGTGAATTGGTAAGGGGTACATTGTACACCTACCATTTCACAAAGAAAGTGTAAAAAATTGTAAAAAACACACAGACACAGTTGGGATAAGTCCTTTATTAAATATAAAAAAATTAAAAATTAAAAAAACATTCCAGCGATGTAATACAGTCTGTCCAGCGTTGTACTCTATGTCCCGCAGTGATCTGATGTCCAGCGATGCTGCAGTCTCCACTCCACTCCACACAAAACCCCCATGATGTAAGAGGGGACGGGGTCACCCGTCCATATCATAGGGTAAGCCCCGGCTTTCCCTGGCAAGTGGGGAATTCCCAATGATGTCGGCGGGTAACCCCGCCCCCTCTTACGTCATGGGGGTTTCGTGTGGAGTGAAGACTTAAGACTGCAGCATCGCTGGACATCGGATCACCGCGGGACATAAAGAACAACGCTGGACAGGCTGTATTACTCCTTAACAATTCACATGGGGGGGGCCGGAATCTGGGGGTCCCCTTTGTTTAATTCCCCATGTTGAGGGCATGTAGCCTGGTACGGTTCAGGAGGGGGGGCGCTCTCTCGCCCCCCTCTTTTCCTCCAGCCTGCCAGGTTGCGTGCTCGGATAAGGGTCTGGTATGGATTTTGGGGGGGACCCCACATCATTTTTTTTTAATTTTGGCGCGGAGTTCCCTTTAATATCCATACCAGACCTGAAGGGCCTGTTAATGTAATTTTGGGGGACCCCCACGCGTTTTTTTTTCAATGACTTTCAATTACTTTTCTCTGTATTGCCCGGGACCCGACAATTCATTATAGCCGCGAGTGAGTTTTAAATGACTTTTTTTCCTTCAGAAATGACACTTTGTGCAGGGACAGTTCTAAACACGGGAAACATGCGCTACTTTACAGGCATACTATAGGCACCCCCCAGGTACGAAATTTAAAGGAATATTTCATTTTATTGTTTCACTTTAAGCATTATTAAAATCACTGCTCCCGAAAAAACAGCCGTTTTTAAAACCTTTTTTTGCATTGATACATGTCCCCTGGGGTCCCCAAACACTTTTTATGACAATAAACTTGCATATTAACCTTTAAAATGAGCACTTTTGATTTTTCATGATCGTGTCCTATAGACTTTAACGGTGTTCGGATGTTCGAACACATTTTTTGCCTGTTCGCATGTTCTGGTGCGAACCGAACCGGGGGGTGTTCGGCTCGTCCCTACTGTGGACACATACTCTGCTGGCCCCCTTACAGTGCCATGGGAACGTCTGCCTCTCCTTGGTGTCCACCCAGACATAATGGGGGAGTGGGCGGAAGCTTATTAACAAAATGTAATAAAGATGGGGAAATGTGTACGTGGATGCACTTTAATCAATGGAAAGTGGTGGTTGGTGCACTTTAACTTGAGTACTCACTATACAGATATACTCCACCGACATGCTGAAATATACTGCGTTAACATGCAGTAATGCACTTGTAGCGGGTGTCAAATTTAGTGGGGTGTATCTGGGCCATAGATGGCCCAGATACATTGATTTTTTTGGAATTTATGGACACTTTGGAGTGTGGGAGGTATGAATGGTGTCATGTTCCCTGCGGTCCCTGGGTGGCGCTGTCACCTGGGACCAGGGTTGAACTACTATTCTAGAGCCGTGCCCTTTTTCTCCTCTTGCGGCAGTAGTACGGCGGGGCGGGGAACCCGCTGTGCCTGTTGGGAGAGGATATAAGGGGGGCGGACATCTTGCGCGCGAGGTCCATTCCCCAGGCACCTTCAGCCTGGGGGCTGCTGTGGTTCGTCTGTGCCCAGGCGCCCTTGGCCTGGGCGCGTGGAGTCGAGTTCCATCCCAGGCACTTTCAGCCTGGGGTGAGGTACTATACCAGGAGGCCTGGGGCCCAGTACATTCAACTGGGTCCTGCGAGGGCGAAGCATTACTAAGGTGCCCCTGGTATTGGGTGCCTGAATCCTGGGTGTAAGGGACCAGAGACGTGACCTCCCCGAAGAGCCAGCGCAGCATTTGCTGGTGCCGGTGGAGGCCTCTGGTGACCGTCCGGATGGATGTCTTCCTCTGACAGGGGCCATTTGTTCTAAAGAAGGTACTTCATGTTCTCGTGGTCTGTGGCAGGGACCCATCTTCATCAGGTCAGTGGCAGGCCTCATCCAAGGCCTGTGGCAGGGGCCTCAACGTTCACCCAGGTCAGTGGCAGTGACCAAATTCACGGTCAGTGGCAGCGACTGTGCGCCAAGCCTGTTTGCACTAAACGGAACAGGAGAAACTTTAATTCATTGTGTTGTGCCTGGACCTACTCCTTCCCACACCCTGTCTGTTCTTTTAAAAGTCGACCAGTTTCAAGGCAATAAAACAGTGTTGGACTTTTCTTGGTGTGGAACTCGTGTTACTGGAAGCTAAGTGTCCCTGTCAGTGACAGTGACAATCATCCTCCATAGGAGAAGCTGAGGTTCTGGCCTAAAACGCAGACCCGAGGGTAAACGGTTTAGCTCATATCTATGCATCCTACATCAGAGAGTCGAGCTGGTGGTGTGCATCTTTCCCCCTTCTCCCAGATACCCCTAGACGAGTAGAACAAGCCGTGAAGAGAGGGGAGAAGCTGGGGGAGGACCGCTACACACTGAAATATACTGCACTAAATGTGCACTAATTCACAGAAATATATTGCATTAAACACGCAGTAAAGCACTGCAAAATACTGTGTTAAACACGCAGTAAGACACTGAAATATACTGCGTTAAATGTGCAGTAACCGTGCAGTAACACACAGAAATATACTGCAGGAAACCTGCCCTGACAAAATAAACTGACACTAATGTAAAGATGAATGGTCACACTACACTCACAATGAACTATCCCTTGATTCACACTAAACTGATATTCTTCTGACAATAGAATTGGAAAAGCACACTTATGCCGCGTACACACGACCGATTTTAATGTCATTGAAAAAAACAGCGTTTTTCTCGACGTGATTCCTCTCAAGCCTGCCTTTCCTACACACTATCGTTGAAAAAAATGCTCGAGCAAAGCGCAGTGACGTACAACACATACGACGGCACTATAAAGGGGAAGTTCCATTCGGATGGCGCCACCCTTCATGTTAGTAAAGTTTGTTGAGAGACGATTCGCGCTTTTCAGCCTCGTGCTCTTCAGTCCGTTACAGCGTGACGAATGTGCTATCTCCATACCGAACGCTAGTTTTACCAGAACGAGCGCTCCCGTCTCATACTTGATTCTGAGCATACGCATTTTTTTCCCGTCATTAAAGCCCACACACGCCCGTTTTTCATGACGAGAAAAACGACGAGAAAAATTAGAGCATGTTTCAATTTTTTCATGGCCATTTTTCACGCCATCAAAAATGCTCTGGAGCCCAGACACGATCGTTTTTAATGACCATTTTAAAAAATTTAATTTTTCTCGTCATTAAAAACGGTCGTGTGTACGCGGCATTACTGCCTAGCAGCACTGAACAGAGCCCTGTTCCAGCTCTCTCCACACGGATATCACACTACAAATGGCTTCTCTGGGGAGAATATTTTTATAGTGTGTGGTGGGATCAAGAGCAATGAGCCATGATTGGATAGAGTCATCATTACTTTCTCCAATCATGGCTCTGACAGTGCTCTGTGCTCTGATTGGACAAAGCTTTCATTGCCTCAGCCAATCAAGGCTTTCAATACACTGTGCGGCGGCGCAATGCATTGTGGTAGTTTGGCAAGCCGAACAATTGGTTGAATGCCCCAACACTTCAGGTGTTCATCGAATGGGTGAACAGCCAATGTTCGGCCCAAACTCATGTTCGCATAGGCAGCTCTCTAATTAGGCAAATTAGGCGGTCGCCTAAGGCCTCGCACTCACAGAGGCCTCGCAACCACCTAATTTGCCTAATTAAAGAGATTGAGATGGGTAGGAATAGCAGCGCCCGGGTGGCTGGAGGACGGGGTGAGTAGCAGAGCTCCCGCCTCTACTGCACTGGCTGCTCTGTATCACATTCCCTGCCTGTGTGCTCGGTCGGTGATCACCGGCTCCTCCGGGTCGCTCTCTCTTTCCCCATGCAGCTCCACTCAGCCCAGAGTCAACCCCAGCCAGAGCTCCGCGCCCCCCCCTCCTGAGTCGGCTGCATCCATTCAGGAGCACTGTACACTTCTCCCATGCAAAGTTTAGGCACACAGGTGAAGTCGTATGAGAGCCGGCGGACACAGCAGGCTTGTCTGCCAGCCCCCTCCTCCACCTTCTCCCATCCCCCCTTCTCCCATTATACACAGACCTCCATTGCCTCTGAGATATACTGACCGCCTGTCTGTGCTGCTGGCAGCCATGGAAGAGTGCCCTGCAGACTTGTTCATAGTGAGTGAGACCCCATATCTCCCCCACACAATCCCATCCCCCGCTCCATCTCACCTGGGGACAGGGACCCCATCTCACCTGGGCATAGGGACCCCTATCTCACCTAGGGACAGGGACCCCCATCTCACCTGGGGACAGGGACCCCCATCTCACCTGGGGACAGGGACCCCATCTCACCTGGGGACAGGGACCCCCATCTCACCTGGGCACAGGGACTCCTCACCTAGGGACAGGGACCCCATCTCACCCGGGGACAGGGACCCCCATCTCACCCGGGGACGGGGACCCCCATCTCACCCGGGGACGGGGACCCCCATCTCACCCGGGGACAGGGACCCCCATCTCACCCGGGGACAGGGACCCCATCTCACCTGGGGACAGGGACCCCCATCTCACCCGGGGACAGGGACCCCCATCTCACCCGGGGACAGGGACCCCATCTCACCTGGGGACAGGGACCCCCCATCTCACCCGGGCACAGGGACCCCATCTCACCTGGGCACAGGGACCCCATCTCACCTGGGCACAGGGACCCCATCTCACCTGGGCACAGGGACCCCCATCTCACCTGGGCACAGGGACTCCTCACCTAGGGACAGGGACCCCATCTCACCCGGGGACAGGGACCCCCATCTCACCCGGGGATGGGGACCCCCATCTCACCCGGGGACAGGGACCCCCATCTCACCCGGGGACAGGGACCCCCATCTCACCCGGGGACAGGGACCCCCATCTCACCTGGGCACAGGGACTCCTCACCTAGGGACAGGGACCCCATCTCACCCGGGGACAGGGACCCCCATCTCACCCGGGGACGGGGACCCCCATCTCACCCGGGGACGGGGACCCCCATCTCACCCGGGGACAGGGACCCCCATCTCACCCGGGGACAGGGACCCCCATCTCACCCGGGGACAGGGACCCCATCTCACCTGGGGACAGGGACCCCCATCTCACCCGGGGACAGGGACCCCCATCTCACCCGGGGACAGGGACCCCATCTCACCTGGGGACAGGGACCCCCCATCTCACCCGGGCACAGGGACCCCATCTCACCTGGGCACAGGGACCCCATCTCACCTGGGCACAGGGACCCCCATCTCACCTGGGCACAGGGACTCCTCACCTAGGGACAGGGACCCCATCTCACCCGGGGACAGGGACCCCCATCTCACCCGGGGATGGGGACCCCCATCTCACCCGGGGACAGGGACCCCCATCTCACCCGGGGACAGGGACCCCATCTCACCTGTGGACAGGGACCCCCATCTCACCTAGGGACAGGGACCCCCATCTCACCTGGGGACATGGACCCCCATCTCACCCGGGGACAGGGACCCCCATCTCACCCGGGGACAGGGACCCCCATCTCACCCGAGGACAGGGACCCCCATCTCACCTAGGGACAGGAACCACATCTCACCTGGGCACAGGGACTCCTCACCTAGGGACAGGGACCCCATCTCACCCGGGGACAGGGACCCCCATCTCACCTGGGGACAGGGACCCCCATCTCACCTGGGGACAGGGACCCCCATCTCACCTGGGCACAGGGACTCCTCACCTAGGGACAGGGACCCCATCTCACCCGGGGACAGGGAGCCCCATCTCACCCGGGGACAGGGACCCCCATCTCACCCGGGGACAGGGACCCCATCTCACCTGGGGACAGGGACCCCCATCTCACCTGGGGACAGGGACCCCCATCTCACCTGGGCACAGGGACTCCTCACCTAGGGACAGGGACCCCATCTCACCCGGGGACAGGGACCCCCATCTCACCCGGGGTCAGGGACCCCATCTCAGCTAGGGACAGGGACCCCCATCTCACCTAGGGACAGGGACCCCCATCTCACCTGGGGACAGGGACCCCCATCTCACCTGGGGACAGGGACCCCCATCTCACCTGGGGACAGGGACCCCCATCTCAAATGGGCACAGGGACTCCTCACCTAGGGACAGGGACCCCATCTCACCCGGGGACAGGGACCCCCATCTCACCCGGGGACAGGGACCCCCATCTCACCCGGGGACAGGGACCCCCATCTCACCCGGGGACAGGGACCCCATCTCACCTGGGGACAGGGACCCCCATCTCACCTGGGGACAGGGACTCCTCACCTAGGGACAGGGACCCCATCTCACCTGGGGACAGGGACCCCCATCTCACCTAGGGACAGGGACCCCCATCTCACCCGGGGACAGGGACCCCCATCTCACCCGGGGACAGGGACCCCCATCTCACCTGGGGACAGGGACTCCTCACCTAGGGACAGGGACCCCATCTCACCTGGGGACAGGGACCCCCATCTCACCTAGGGACAGGGACCCCCATCTCACCCGGGGACAGGGACCCCCATCTCACCCGGGGACAGGGACCCCATCTCACCTGGGGACAGGGACCCCCCATCTCACCCGGGGACAGGGACCCCATCTCACCTGGGCACAGGGACCCCATCTCACCTGGGCACAGGGACCCCATCTCACCCAAGGACAGGGACCCCCATCTCACCCGGGGACAGGGACCCTATCTCACCTGGGGACAGGGACCCCCATCTCACCTGGGCACAGGGACTCCTTCTCACCTAGGGACAGGGACCCCATCTCACCCGGGGACAGGGACCCCCATCTCACCCGGGGACAGGGACCCCCATCTCAGCTAGGGGCAAGGACCCCCATCTCACCCGGGGACAGGGACCCCCATCTCACCTGGGGACAGGGACCCCCCATCTCACCCGGGGACAGGGACCCCCATCTCACCTGGGCACAGGGACTCCTTCTCACCTAGGGACAGGGACCCCATCTCACCCGGGGACAGGGACCCCCATCTCACCCGGGGACAGGGACCCCCATCTCAGCTAGGGGCAAGGACCCCCATCTCACCCGGGGACAGGGACCCCCATCTCACCTGGGGACAGGGACCCCCATCTCACCCGGGGACAGGGACCCCCATCTCACCTGGGCACAGGGACTCCTTCTCACCTAGGGACAGGGACCCCATCTCACCCGGGGACAGGGACCCCATCTCACCTGGGGACAGGGACCCCCATCTCACCTGGGCACAGGGACTCCTTCTCACCTAGGGACAGGGACCCCATCTCACCCGGGGACAGGGACCCCCATCTCACCCGGGGACAGGGACCCCCATCTCAGCTAGGGGCAAGGACCCCCATCTCACCCGGGGACAGGGACCCCCATCTCACCTGGGGACAGGGACCCCCATCTCACCCGGGGACAGGGACCCCCATCTCACCCGGGGACAGGGACCCCCATCTCACCTAGGGACAGGGACCCCATCTCACCTGGGGACAGGGACCACCATCTCACCTAGGGACAGGAACCCCATCTCACCTAGGGACAGGGACCCCATCTCACCTGGGGACAGGGACCACCATCTCACCTAGGGACAGTGACCCCCATCTCACCTGGGGACAGGGACCCCCATCTCACCCGGGGACAGGGACCCCCATCTCACCTAGGGACAGGGACCCCCATCTCACCTAGGGACAGGGACCCCCATCTCACCTAGGGACAGGGACCCCATCTCACCTGGGGACAGGGACCACCATCTCACCTAGGGACAGGGACCCCATCTCACCTGGGAACAGGGACCCCATCTCATCTGGGGACAGGGACCCCCATCTCACCTGGGGACAGGGGCCCCCATCTCACCCGGGGACAGTGACCCCCACCTCAGCTAAAACAGTGACCCCCATCTCATCTGGGCACAGGGATCCCCATCTCAGCTAGGGACAGGGACCCCATCTCACATAGGGACAGGGGCCCCCATCTCACCTAGTGACAGGGACCCCATCTCACCTGGGCACAGGTACCCCATCTCACCTGGACACAGGGACCCCATCTCAGCTAGGGACAGGGCCCCTATGTCAGCTAGGGACCCCCATCTCATCTGGGGACAGGGACCCCTTCTCACCTAGGGACAGGGCCACCCTTCTTCCCTGGACACAGGGACCCCCATCTCAGCTAGAGACAGGGACCCCATCTCACATAGGGACAGGGACCCCCATCTCAGCTAGGGACAAGGACCCCATCTCACCTAGGGACAGGGACCCCCATCTCACCTGGGAACAGGGACCCCCATCTCACCTGGTCACAGGGACCCCCATCTC
The DNA here is from genome assembly GCA_029206835.1 of Rana muscosa. Taxonomy (NCBI): domain Eukaryota; kingdom Metazoa; phylum Chordata; class Amphibia; order Anura; family Ranidae; genus Rana; species Rana muscosa. The sequence continues at coordinate 399,456,283 of CM055118.1, forward strand.
AGCTAGGGACAGGGCTTCCCATCTCACCTGGGCACAGGGACCCCCATCTCACCTGGGGACAGGGACCCCATCTCACCTAGGGACAGAGACCCCCATCTCACCTGGGGACAGGAACCCCTTCTCACCTAGGGTCAGGGACCACCATATCACAAGGGGACAGGGACCCCTTCTCAACTGGGGACAGGGACCCCAATCTCAGCTAGGGACAGTAAACCCAATCTCACCCGGGGACAGGGACCCCTTCTCATCTGGGCTCAGGGACCCCCATCTAACCTTGGCACAGGGACCCCATCTCTCACCTGGGCACAGGGACCCCCATCTCAGCTAGGGACAGGGCTTCCAGTCTCATTTGGGGACAGGGACCCCTTCTCACCTAGGGACAGGGACACCCTTCTCCCCTGGGCACAGGGACCCCCATCTCAGCTAGGAACAGGGACCCCCATCTCAGCGTGGGATAGGGACCCCCATCTCACCTGGGCACAGGGACCCCCATCTCCCCTGGGCACAGGGACCCCAGGGGGACCCCTCTCACCTGGGCATAGGGACCCCTATCTCAGCTTGGGACAGGAACCCCCATCTCAGCTTGGGACAGGGACCCCTTCTCACCTAGGGACAGGGACCCCCATCTCCCCTGGGGACAGGGACCCCTTCTCTCCTGGGGACAGGGACCCCTTCTCACCTGGGCACAGGGACCCCATCTCACCTGGGCACAGGGACCCCCATCACTCCTGGGGACAGGGACCCCTTCTCAGCTAGGTACAGCACCGATAGAGACAGAGCACTGACCCCCACTGAGAATGAGGACACTGACTCCAGCACAAAGTGCCCTGACACCAGCACTGAGAGCGCACTGATGCCAGTGCTGAGAGAGGCGACACTGAAACCAGCACTTTAAGGCTCTTAATATATGCAGTTTATTGTTATTGCTTGAATAATTTTTTCCATTAGGGGCGTGAGATTCGTGGGGCCTCATGTCTAAGTTATGCCCAAGGCCTCACAAAGTCTACAGCCGCCTCTGCATGTTCGGGCCAAACCGTTCGCCCAAATCTATTTGCAAAGCTTTCGCCCCAATTTTCTGAGGCGCATTCATCTACATTTTGCGTGAAATCTATGTCCATATATTGTTGCCTGTGGCTTAACTTTCCCCCCCCCCCCCCAACACATACTGATTCTTCCCCTTTCCTACAAAAATCTGTACTCATAGGAGCTGCCAGTTCCTTATGAAACTAATGAACTTTCTACTTTCTTTGGACAATACGTCATTCTTTTTTTTTTTTTTTTGGTGGGTTCCCCCTCGACATCCATACCAGACCTTCATCAATCATAAGGGTCTGGTATGTATTTTTAGGTGGAACCCCATGGCATTTGTGTGCCCCACCCCCATAAAAATCTATATTAGTCCTTCATCAAGAATAAGGGACTAGTATGTATCTTTTAGGGGGACCTCATGCCTTTTTTGTGAGGTCCCCCTTAATAATTTATACTAGACCCTCATCCAGGATAAGGGGTTTTTGAATACATTAAGTTCTGTAGAAAAGCCAGTAACCACACATCGTGTCTGTGTTTGTCCTGTACTCATTCATGAAGAAGATACTAAGGTCTCCTGGTGTGGGGGGGGGGGGATCCCAATGCTGTTTTTTTTGTGGGGGGGGAACCCAATGCTGTTTTTTTTTGTGGGGTCCTTCCCTGCAAAGCTAAGTGAGTGACTGGTCCAGGAACCAGTTTACAAACCCGTCCTCCGTCTTGCCATCCTACACTGTAGGGACGCAGTGACCACGGCTCCCCAACTAGGGGGCGCCACATGCATGTTACTTATATGGTTTTGTTGTTTTATAGGATTATTATATGAACTGTGTACATCCTTGAAAAAAAAGGGACTTTGTTCCAGGAAAGGTGTTGGATGGAAATTTGCATACGCCAGATTATCTGTGATGAACATTTTACAATAAATGTTGCTGTAATTTGACCTTTTATGGTCCCAACAAAAAAAATGTAAAAACAAAAAAAAAAGGAGATGCTTGTGTGAGTGTTGAGTATGTGCGTATTCCATACATCCCTCATTATCTATGCAGGGATATACATAAGATATACAGAAGTGAACCGTTTCCTCTGACTTCCCCTAATCTCTGTCCATCGTCTTTCTTTGGAAATGAAGGAAAACAACAAGAAACTGTCAACATATGTCAAAATTCTTTAAAAAAAAAAAAACTAAAAAACTGTTGATCCAGGGAATATCTGATTGCCTCTCGGAGGATCAGGAAGGAATTTTTTCCCCCGCTGAGGCAAATTGGGTCAGACTTTGCTGGGGTTTTTTTTTTTTTTGCCTTCCTCTGGATCAGCTGTGGGTATAGGATTGCGTATATAGGATTGTATGATTTGTTTTTTCTTTTATCCCTTTCATGACGAAGCCTATTTCTGACATTTGGTGTTTACAAGTCAAAATCCGTATTTTTTGCTAGAAAATTACTTAGAACCCCCACACATTATATATATATTTTTTTTTAGCAGAGACCCTAGAGAATAAAATGGCGATTGTTGCAATATTTTATGTCACGCGGTATTTGTGCAGCGGTGTTTTAAACGCAACTTTTTTGGAAGAATTGACTTTCATGATTTAAAAAAAAATGAAAAAGTAGCGTTAGCCCAATTTTTTGGTATAATGTGAAAGAAGATGTTACGCCGAGTAAATAGATACCAAACATGTCATGCTTTTATAATTGCACGCACTCGTGGAATGGCGACACACTAAGGTACCTAAAAATCTCCATAGGCGATGATTTTTATTTTTTTTACCGTTACCAGGTTAGAGTTACAGAGTAGGTCTACAGCTAGAATTATTGCTCTCGCTCTGACGATCGCGGCAATACCTCACATGTGTGATTTGAACACCGTTTACATATGTGGGCGTGACTTCCGTATGCGTTTTCTTTGCTGCGCGAGCTCGCGGGGAGGGTACGCTTTAAAAATTTTTTTTAATTTTTTCTTATTTTTTATTTTTATAATATTAAATTGTGTTTTTTTTTTTAAAAATGTTTTGATCACTTTTATTGCTGTCACAAGGAATGTAAACATCCCTTGTGACAGTAATAGGTGGTGACAGGTCCTCTTTATGGAGAGATCGGGGGTCTAAAAGACCCCCAATCCCTCCTTTGCACTTCAATGTATTCAGATCGCCGAAAATGGTGATTCTGAATACTGTGTATTTTTTTAAATCCGCCGCCATTGGCAGCCGAGTAACCCGGAAGTGACGTCATGACGTTGCTTCCGTGTTTACATTGCGGAGACTGAATCAAAGCCTTTTACGGCTTCGTTTCAGTCTGGGGCTAGGCACTGGAGGCGGCGGATCGCAGATCTGGGTCTCCCGGTGGGACGGGAGGCCCGGTCAGAGCGGCGAGAGGCGGCTGGAGGGGGGGGGGGGATGTCCCTTCCCGCTCCTCCGGTATAACAACCGAGCGGCTTTTTGCCGCATCGGTTGTTATGCCTGGATAGCCAATCGCCGGCTCTAAACAACAGTACCGGGATAATGCCTGCAGCTGCAGGCATCATCCCGGTATAACACCCGAAAGCCGAGGCCGCATATGTGCGTGCGCTCGGCAGGAAAGAGTTATATTGGTTGAACTAGATGGACTTGTGTCTTTTTTCAACCAGACTAACTATGTAACTATATGTAACCACTTCTGGGCCAAAAATACACTATATTGTCAAAAGTATTGGGACACCTGCCTTTACATACACATGAACTTTAATGTCATCCCAGTCTTATTACGTAGGGTTCAATATTGAGTTGGCCCACCCTTTGCAGCTATAACAGCTTCAACTCTTCTGGGAAGGCTGTCCACAAGGTTTAGGAGTGTGTCATCAGTGACACAATCCCTGTTGTGGTCCTGCTGGAGCAAACTCTGCGTGGCATTATGGACAGGGCACTCGAGGGAGAGCAGTGGGAGGAAGAGGAGGACTTCCTTTCCTCTCAAGGCCCACTTTATGCAGACACCATTCTTTCTGAGCCACAGAACATGCAAGAGGAGAGGGAGACGGAGGAAGAGGATTCTGGCAGCTTTGGAGGCATTGAAGCAGAGCAAGACATACGTCAACCCTTAACAGATGGTTTTCCATCCCCAGAACTCTTGGGAGTAGTACATGGCTCAGAGGAGGCAGTTCCAGCTACTGTAATCCTCAGTGACCTCGAGGTGTCTGCTTCCTATGCCTCCGTAAACTTGCTCATTCCCTCATTCTTCAAAGCCTGCGAAAGGACCCGAGAATACGTAGCATCAAGGAGAAAGATCACTATTGGTTGGCAACCCTCCTTGACCACCGTTACAAGGGGAAATTCTCTGAACTCATCTCATCCTCACAGAGGGAGCAGAAGGACACCTTAAAGAGGAATTCATGTAATGCCTTTCCCGACTCTGGTAGGTTACAGTCTGGTGGAAAAAGTAGTTTTGAGGCTTCTGTTGGTCAAGAGAGGAGAGGTGGAGAAGGGGGCTCCCTCAGTGATGCATTTCAAAATGTTTTTAGTCCTCGGTGCCCAGGGCTGTCAGTTTCCACATCCCATCAGCAGCGTCTTCATCATATGGTGGGAGATTATCTAGAGGCGAAAACAGATATGGAGAGCTTTATAGTTGACGGTCCACTGGGTTACTGGATCATGAGAACAGACCACTGGCCAGAACATGTCCAGTATGTAATTGAGCTGCTGGGCTGCCCTGCATCTGGCGTGCTTTCCGAACGGTCATTTAGTGCTCCCAGAGGTTTTGTGACAGATAAGATAGGGCGTCTGTCCACAGACTCCGTGGACCGGCTGACATTTATAAAAATGAATCAGTTGTGGATTAGCAGAAGCTATTAAGCCCCTGATGAAGATGTTGCAGATTAAGTGCTTGCTGGATCTCAAATCTCTGATTTCCTCTGGAAAAATTTTTGGTGTAGGTTTCATGGACACAATTAACACACAAGGACCAAATTTTCTGCACCTGTTTGACAGGTGAATATCATTTATATTTTTGACAGCAAGGCCAGTTGCTTTTATCAAGAGTACCTCTTTCCACTTCTGTTACTTTTATCCAAAGTCTGCAAAAGAGACACCAGAATTTATCCCAAAAATCTCTAATCTTGTTCCCCGTGCACTACATTGTGGCCTCATCATACAGACAGAGAAAGTGAAGTTCCGCTCAGAGAAGTGAAGTTCCCATTTTCTCTTATTCTGAAAACATCATTGCACAACAATAACTCTTCTCCAGAATTAGAAATTCTAAAATATTTCTGAAGGAATGCCAACATCTCTATAAATAGATGAACCATAATAAGAACTGCTAATTCTGGGACTTTCTAGATATTATTATTACATTAACCAGTAAAGGAGCGCCCTACAGCAGATGGCCTACCTGAGTATTGTTGCTGACCATGTCCATCCCTTTATGACTACAGTGTCCCCATCTTCTGATGGCTCCTTCCAGCAGGATAATGCTCCATGTCACAAAGCTCCAATCATCTCACCACTGGACAATGAGGTCACTGTCCTCCAATGGCCTCCACACCCACCAAATCTGCAGCAACTGTGTGATGTTATCATGTCACTAGGGATGAGCTTCAAGTTCGAGTCGAACTCATGTTCGACTCGAACATTGCCTGTTCGCCCGTTCGCCGAACAGCGAACAATTTGGGGTGTTCGCGGCAAATTCGAAAAGCCGCAGAACACCCTGTAAAAGTCTATGGGAGTATGGGGTATGCGCTTTACTTCCCAGCGGAACCCTGGCTTCCTGTTTCGCTCCACCCGTCACCGAAAGCTGCACGCCAGAGACCGCGTCACCGTAGACCTGGACCGATGTCACCGAATGCCCGCTCCTCACGCCGGGACCTGCAACAACATAGCCCCTCACCACCATGTATGTGATGCGAGGAATCTATTGACTAATTGTCTGCTGGATAGACTGAGACCTGCAGCCCGTGAGTATGCCTCCCCCCCCCCCCCCGGTGTGTGTAAGCGTTATTCACTGAACTATCACTCTGCCAGAGACCCCTCAGACCCTCATCTGACATAGACATGCCATTCCCACCCCGGTCGCTTGCATCCCATAGCTGACAACCCCTCGTCCCAATGCCCCTCAAGGTGACCTTCTTTCCCTGTTTGGGACTCCATACAACGCTTCACCAACTGGAGTCACCCATTAGCTCCACAATCTGTAACCCAGCGGACGGCCTAGGGCCTGCCTTATTCAGGTGGCGGATGTGGGAAGCGCGTATCCCCGAAAAAGCTACCTACGCCTTCTTACCCCAAAGCCCCTGGTCCCTCTTACACGTCCAGATCCCCCAAAGCTGGGAGGTTGCACTAAAAGATGAAACTCTCTGACCTCCGGAAGAGATGGACGCCCCCACGACATGTCCCGTCCCGGGAGAGGCTCCCTATGAGTGCCCAGGAGTAGGCCTGGGTTTCTGTCATTGGCCCTTACCCACACAGCTACAGAGATCCTCTCCGAGAAGGCATAAGGATCTCTCCGCAACTTGGGCCCGCACAGACATTCCCCTTTGGAAACGGGAGGACTGAACTCTACTGCCCGATACCTCGGCCTGCAACACGAACACATCATCCCCCCCTGGGACATTTACTTCACGGATGACGATCCTAAACTCCTGCAGGCAATGTATTCGCAATCTATGTTTTATTCTTATTCCCCCAAATATTACTTTATTTTGGCTCTCATTAACATTACCAGTGCTATTATATGTCCCTTACTCGCACTTGTTTTCCCCTGACCCCTGTTGTACATATACGGTGTGCCGGGCATCAGTCGGGCGGGGTGGGACTTGGGAGATGCCGTCATCCTAACTCACTCTGGACTCTCCCTCCCTCACCTCTCCCCTCCTCCCCCCCCTCATCCCTCCCCTTCTCCCCCCTCCACTCCTTCCCCCCCCGTTTCTTCCCCCCTCCCCCCCACTTCCCCCCCCTCCCTCCCTTAGTTCTCTCCCCCTACCCCCCCTCCTTTCTCCCCTCATCACTTCCCCTTCCTTCCCTTTTTTCCCCCTCATTTCCCCTCCCCCCTCTTTTTCCCCCCTCTCCCCCATCTCTCCCCCCCTCACCCCTCCCCCCTCACCTCTTCTCCCCCTCCCCTTAATCCCCTCTTCTCTCCCTCCACCTCTATCCTCCTAGCCATCCCTTCCCCCTCTTTCCCCTCTCCTCCCCCCTCTTCCCCTCTTCCCTTCCCCACTCCCCCCAACCTGCCCCTACCCCTACCCCCCGCCTCATCCCCTTGTCCCTCATTCTCCTTCCTCCCCCCCTCTCATATCTCCCCCCCCCTCCACTCCTCCCTTCCCCCCCGTCCCTGGACCCGTTGCCCTACCCCTTCCCCCCTACTCCCCCCCTCCCCCTCACCATAGATTGGCTTAACGTAAGTCTTTGAAAAGGGTATCCCCTCCCCAGCATGCCTCACGGGCTGTGGATTTCTCGGTTGATTTCTCCTGACTACACTTTAAAAGTTTTACTTTCTAAATAGTATGGTTCGCTTATATTGATTCCAGCACTGCGAGCTGGAGAAGGTTATATGTGTTATGTTATGTTGATTTGTGTATTGTTCCTATGCACTTGACACTTGAACTTTCTGTAGCTTGTTCCTCATGGTAGGCTCCCCGATACGCTTCTTGGGCTCTCGCTGTAAGCGGGACCCCTCATCCGCTCCACTTTGACCCCCGGTCCACAGCTAGGCTGTGGTTACCGCTCACACTACTACCCCCCACACAGCGGTCTCACTGAGACGTAGCTGACACTCCAGATTTCCCCTTGACTCCTACAGGTGGGTAGCCTAGCTAAGTCCACCTCTGGTTTTTCTTTCTCCTCCCCCATATTTATCCCCTTACATTTAGCCCCCATATCCCCTTTTTTTCTACCCCGCCTTGGGTACTTGGCCCTGATCCCCCCTACCCTTCTTTCTCCCTCTTTTTTTCTACTCTGATCCTCCTGACTCTTCCTACCCCCAACTCTTCCTGATTTCCTCACCTGTGTGTCCTCTCTCCTTACCCCTCTTCCCCTTCTGTGTGTCCCCTTCCCTTCTTTCCCTTCCCCTAGGGGAGTGGCCCTCACATTCATCCTCTATAGGAAGATCCTAACCTACTCGACAACCAGACATTCATTTTCACCTCTTCCTAACTCTTCATAATGCAGAACCCCCCTAAGACTAATATCCCACTGACTCTGAAGTGTGTTTCATTGAACACAAAAGGCCTGAATGCACCAGAAAAAAGGTCACAAGTGTTAGCTTCGCTCACCAAACATAAGGCTCACTTTATCTTCCTACAGGAGACGCACTTCCGATCTGATGCTATCCCCAAACTGACTAATCACATATATCGCTCTGCCCTACACGCCACTAACCCGGTTGCCAAATCTAAGGGAGTTTCGATCCTTATTTCAAAACACGCCAACTTCCTCCTGACTGACTCCCTAGTGGATCCTGAAGGCAGATTCATGTTTATTAAGGGAACATATGCAACTAAGCCTATTACACTGGCTAACATATATTGCCCTAATGAACATCAGGTCTCCTTCTTCCGCAAGACATGTGCCCTTCTGTCCTCATTCCAGAGCGGCCTGGTCCTCCTGGGAGGCGACTTTAATGTGCCCTTGAACCCCCTCCTAGACACCTCCACTGCCACGACATCTTTGCCCTATAAGGCATTACGCCAAATTAAAGCCCAATTACAAACCTTGATCCTTCATGACACATGGCGCACCCTCTATCCTTCAACCAAAGACTACACCTACTTTTCGGCCCCCCACCAGAAATACTCCAGAATCGATTTCTTTTTTCTATCCCAGACCGACCTCCCCGCCCTCCAACATGCCTCCATTGAACCGATGTTCTTATCAGACCACCACCCCATCACAGTTACACTATCGTTCCCGGAAACGTATCCCAAGACTAAAGTATGGCGGTTCAACCCTTCCTGCTTGACAGATCCAACCTCATTGGAACGGATCCGCTCATGCATCAAGCTTTATTTTCAGGAGAATGCTAATCCTGACATTTCTCCAATATCCATATGGGAAGCCCACAAATGTGTGGTAAGGGGAGAACTGCTTGCCCTGAATGCACAGGCCAAAAAAGCTTATCAGGAGAAGGTGAATACTCTTATCAAAAGGATTAGAGCACTAGAGCTGTCCCACAAACAAACACAAGCCCAGAACATCCTTCAGGAACTAACTCAGTTCCGCACACTCCTTACAGACGAATTGGGTAAACGCACGAGAAGACGCTATATTCTTGGCCAGAGGGTCTTTTATGAACATGGTAATAAGAGTGGGCGCCTTTTAGTGTGGTCAGTCCAGAAGGCCAAACTCTCGTCCACCATACATGCCTTACGCGATCCCCAGGGCACCCTCCTGGCCAAGAGTGAGGACATCGCGAAAGAATTCGAGTCTTTCTACCGAAAGCTCTACAACCTTCGCCCTGCCCAGCCACCCCGAGCATCGGGGGAGACACGTCAAACGCTCATCGCGGACTTTCTCGCTCAGTATGGCCCTAAACCCCTTTCCCCCCAACAAGCACAATCCTTAGAGGGACAATTCTCGACAGGAGAGCTGGAGATAGCCCTGAAACAAATGAAGCTGGGCAAAAGCCCGGGCCCGGACGGGTACACCCTCCAGTACTATAAGTCTTTTGCAGACATCCTTGCCCCCAACCTTTTACAGACGTTTAATGCCCTGGCCAATCCGCAAGACCGACCTAACAGACTATTAGAGGCACACATCACTGTAATCCCTAAGGAAGGGAAGGATGCCCTCCAGGTGGCGAATTATAGGCCGATCTCACTCCTTAATGTCGATATAAAAATTTATGCCAAGATCCTTGCCAACAGGTTAATACCTTTAATCCCCGGTCTTATCTCCAATGATCAAGTGGGTTTTGTCCCGGGTAGGGAGGCACGGGACAATACCCTACGAACCCTCAACCTACATCACTGGCTTACTTCAACTAAAACACCAGGCTTTTTGCTTTCCCTTGATGCGGAGAAGGCGTTTGACAGAGTGGCCTGGGACTACATGCGAGAGGTCCTAAAAGGGGTGGGTCTGGAGGACCGCATGCTCACCTCCATAATGGCATTATACTCGAACCCCACGGCGGCGGTGAGAGTTAACGGCCACCTGTCGAACGTCTTCTCCATCAGCAACGGCACTCGCCAGGGTTGCCCCCTCTCCCCCCTGATCTACATTCTCTCCTTAGAACCCCTCTTAAACAAACTTAGAGAAAACACGGATATTAGGGGTTTGATGGTCAAAGGCAAAGACTTTAAAGTGGCCGCCTTCGCGGACGATATCCTGCTCTTCCTCACATCCCCGCGAACCTCCCTTCCATCTCTCCTACATGACCTGGAAGCCTTTGGTACAATTTCAAACCTTAAAATTAACTACACAAAGTCCCACGCCCTGAATATCACCCTCCCACCACAGGAAGTTCTCCATTGTCAGGAATCTCTCCCATTTCATTGGGAAAAGACTGCTATCTCCTATCTTGGGATTCGGATCCCACCCTGCCTTAAAGATCTGTATGCCCTTAACTTCCACCCTGCCCTGAAAAAAGCCCAAGACCACTTCTTGGAGTGGTCCTCACTGAATGTCTCGTGGTTTGGCCGAGCGGCTCTGATCAAAATGATTGTCCTACCACGTATATTATACTTGATCCAAACCATCCCGATGCATATATCCGCAGGATTCTTTTCCTCTTATCGGAAGGCCTGCTCGACATTTCTATGGAAAGGTTCCCCCCCTAGAATCAAATACACCAGACTCACCTTGCCCAAGCCTAAAGGGGGTATTGCTCTCCCAGATCTGTATAAATACTACGTGGCGTGTCACCTTACGAGAATCGCGGATTGGTCCATTCACTCCCTTGAAAAGGTCTGGACTGCTATCAAAGACTCTTTCTCACCCATTCCACTACGTCTTCTCCCATGGCTATCCCCGAAACAATGGCCACAGCCCCTGACCTCACATCCTTTCATCCACACTTCCTTAACGCTTCTTAGGTGGTCCCCCTCCAGAGGTTCCCTCTCACCCACCCCGGGCCCGCTGACTACGCTGAGAGGAAATCCCGACTTTATCCCAGGCGAGTCACCTACTTTCCTCAAACAAGAATGGCCGTATCAGGACATCCTTGCTTTACAACTATACACTGACGGTAAGCTCGCTTCGATAGAGGACCTCAGGCTCATTTCCAACACCTCTACCTTCCCCTTCTGGACGTACAGACAAATTTGTCACTTTCTATCCACACATGCAGCTCAGGGCAGCTGGACAAGACCACTTACCCCTTTTGAAACCCTCTGCTATCGTAGAACCCCCCAACGACACCTTATTTCCCTGCTCTACGCTTTACTCTTAGAACCTACTGATTCCACCCTTTCGCCATCGCAGGCCTCGTGGAACAGAGATCTACCTACCCCCCTGACACCAGTTGAATGGACGAGAATTCACAAATACGCACACAGGGGGTCGTTGAACGTTGCCATCCAGGAGAATGGGTATAAAGTGCTCACTAGATGGTATAGGACCCCAGCTCTCCTTCATAAGTTTGCCCCTTCAACCTCCAATATATGCTGGAGATGCAATACAGAGGTGGGTACCATGATACATATTTGGTGGGAATGCTCACACATCCAACCCTTTTGGAGGGAAGTTCACAGATGCATCGCCTCAATCACCACTTACACCTTGGACTTCACACCAGCACAATTTCTCCTGCATCACACTTCTCTCTCGAGGAAGGACTATTTCAAATCCCTAGCCATGCACATGGTGAATGCTGCCAGGTTGTACATTCCCAAACACTGGCGCTCCTGCCATATACCGTCACTTAAAGAATGGTTTACGACCATCTCCAGAATTTGCGACATGGAAGAGCTGATCCACATCTCTCAAGAGAGACTGGAGAATTTCTCGAGTACCTGGTCCTGTTGGTCACACTTCAAAACTACAGCTGAATACAATCAGCATGTTCCCTCGGATTAGAGTCTGTACTCGGAGGGGCTCTTTATCCCCCTCTTTCATACGGAGGTTCAAGCGAGTGGTCACTCCCCTCATCCTCACCCTCATCCTCAACCCCACCCCACCCCTGCCCCCCATTCTTGCTGCTGCCCCTTGTGCTCTGATCCTTCTCCCCCCTCCCCTACCCCCCCTCCAGTCCCATACCCCCTCAACATGAGTAGATATTGTCCCCCTCATCCTATCCCCCTATCACCATCTCTTAGACACCATCTCTTTGGTGTTGGAAACAACATGTAATGTAGCAAAGTTAGCAGACGGTTGGAATGCGGATCAAACTAATAAAGGCTCTGGCCCATCCGCACCTTCACTCTCACTGATACAAAATCTGGAGACTATTTCACACCCGCCTGTAATGTTTGTTTAAGTTGTACCAAAATCTGGTTCTCTGTGAATGCACCTGTTCTGATTCAAACCTTGTACTGTGATTCCTGTGAATTTGCTCAATAAAACTTTATGGAACAAAAAAAAAAGAATGGATAAAATTGATGTAAAAATACCTATTTTGTACATGCATGTTAAAACGCATGTGAGACGCATATGGAAAACGCATGTGAGAACGCATACAGGACGTGTTTTTCTAAACCATATATAAATATATATAAATGCGATGATACTAACATAAATAACATATATATGTGTGTAAAAACAAACAAGTAAATTTGCTGCATAGGTGGAAGATATATGGTATATGAGACATAGATTGGAGGAATTAATGTAAAAATACCTGTTTTGTACATGCATGTTAAATGCATATAGAAACCGCATGTAAGAACGCATAAAAATGCATATATCAACGCATGTAAAAACGCATATAGAAAACATATACAAAAAATATATATAAAAATATATATAAAAGATATATAAGAAACGCATGTAAAAAACGCATATAAAACGCATATAAACGTGCTCTTAAGGGGCTAGTCATAGGTAGAATCATAGGCACGAGATTTTTCTGAGTATTCTTTGAGGCATTTGGGGAGACACGACGGAAATTTGAACACCAGAACTTATTTTAAAAAGACTGATAGGAATGGATACATTCCAACAAAAAAGCTGCCACCATCCTAAATGGATTGGAAACATACCTAAAGGCCAACTAATGCGCATTTTCCGGAATGGCAGCAACCTACATGAATATGAACAACAAGCAAACACAATCATTAGCAGATTCATAGATAAAGGCTATAAAGAAAAGGATTTACTCACCCTAAAGCAACAAGTCAAAAATATGGACAGAAACACTATGATAGCAGGTACCACTGCCAATAAAAATAAGAAGAAGAACTTGGATATGGCTTTCCTTACTGGTTTTAATAGACAACACAAATACGTAGAAAAGATTATCAGAAAACACTGGCCCATCCTACGATAAGGTCCTCAGAAACATACTACCGCAGAAACCATCATTCATTTATAGAAAAGCACCTAACCTAATGCCCCATACACACGATCGTTTTTCTTGCCATTTTTTTTCTTGCCGTTTTTCACGTCGTTTTTTTTCATGTTTCCTCTCAAGCCTGTCTTGCGTACACACGATCATTTAAAAAAACGATCAAGTAAAGCGCAGTGGCGTACAACACGTACGACGGCACTATAAAGGGGAAGTTCCGTTCGAATGGCGCCACCCTTCATGTTAGTAAAGTTTGTTGAGCGACGATTCGCGCTTTTCAGTCTCGTGCTTTTCAGTCCGTGACTGCGTGACGAATGTGCTATCTCCATTACGAACGCTAGTTTTACCAGAACAAGCGCTCCTGTCTCATACTTGATTCTGAGCATGCGCATTTTTTTTCACGTCGTTAAAGCATACACACTATCGTTTTTCACGTCGTTAAAAAAAACGACATGAAAAACGACGTGAAAAAATAGAGCATGTTCGAAATTTTTAATGCCCGTTTTTCACGTCGTTAAAAATGCTCTGGAGCCTACACACGATCGGTTTTAATGGCCATTTTTTTTAATGGCATTTTTAACGGCATGAAAAACGATCGTGTGTATGGGGCATCAGAAATAGACTGGTACATAATGCACTGGACCCACCTAAACAAATCAAAATCTTTAAAAACCTAAAAGGCTTTTTTAAATGCGGCCAATGCCTTCCTTGCAGAACCAGCAAAAAGACTGATAAGAAAAGATCCAAATTTATCTCAACCTCCAAGGGATCTGAGCACAACATCAGAGAATTAATCACTTGCCATAGCACACATGTGACATATGTGCTAGAATGTCCCTGCCACAAACAATATGTAGGCAGAACCACTAGAGAACTACATGTTAGAGTAAGAGAACATATCAATAACATCAAGAATGGCTTCCCCAAACACAGTGTGTCTAGACATTTCAGGGATTATCACAAGAAAGACCCCTCCTGCATGGTCTTCTATGGCATAGACAAAATTAAGGGACATTGGAGGGGTGAAAATAAGAAAATTAAAATTTCACAAAATGAAACAAAGTGGATATACCAGCTCGATACTCTCCAACCAGCAGGAGTGAATATTGATCTAGATCTGAACTGTTTTCTTACCAACTCTTAATAATTTTAATTTTAATTAACACTCTCCCCAAAATCTTTAAGTCCTTCCCCAAATGCCTCAAAGAATACTCAGAAAAATCTCATGCCTATGATTCTACCTATGACTAGCCCCTTAAGAGCACGTTTATATGCGTTTTATATGCGTTTTTTACATGCGTTTCTTATATATCTTTTATATATATTTTTTGGATATGTTTTCTATATGCGTTTTTACATGCGTTGATATATGCATTTTTATGCGTTCTTACATGCGTTTTCTATATGCGTTTAACATGCATGTACAAAACAAGTATTTTTACATTAATTCCTCCAATCTATGTCTCATATACCATATATCTTCCACCTATGCAGCAAATTTACTTGTTTGTTTTTACACACATATATATGTTATTTATGTTAGTATCATCGCATTTATATATATATTTATATATGGTTTAGAAAAACGCGTCCTGTATGCGTTCTCACATGCGTTTTCCATATGCGTCTCACATGCGTTTTAACATGCATGTACAAAATAGGTATTTTTACATCAATTTTATCCATTCTATGTCTCCTCAATCCCTATTCACATACCATATATCCTCTACCTATGCAGCAAATTTACTTGTTGGTTTTATGTACATATATATATATATGTCATTTTTCATTTTTACGTTGATCGCATACATATATTTATCTATATTTTATATTTTTAATGTAGTACATATCCTTTGTATTAATTTTGAGTAATTAAGGTGCTTTTGGAAATTTATATATCTTTAACGTATAGCCCCACAGTTTTCATGTTTCATCCCAAAACGACAGCCGTAGCCAATCTGCGGTCTTAAGTCGAACCAAATATGGCCGTGAGACCAATTTAATATAGAACTGCATAGACTTTGAGCTCCGGTCTGCAAAACTTATCAAACATGGCCGCCGGACTTCGGTCCCCAAAATCATACCCAAAATGGCCGCTATGCTAAATTCTCACATGCTCACATGTGACCGGAGGGGCTATAAATTGCATCAGGAAGTGAAGCACAACGTTATGCTCCTGATGACGTCAATCTGACGAAACGCGTAGGGCGGAGTCACGTCGCTTCATCACTTCCTACACCTTGGATCGCTCTTCACTGGCCAAGCGCCATTTTAATGCTTTTTATTGTCTAAAACTATGTGAGTACCCTTTTTTTCCGATTATATCAATAAACCATTTTTTACGGGTTCACACTTTGGGTATTCTTTTTTCCTTTCCATAAACCTCACCTTCTCGGAGAACCATAAGGGACCAAAGGAGCCACCCTATATTCCTGAGATTGCTACACAGTGGCATATACTGTGACTGCACCATACCCCCTGAGGGTATGAAGGATCTGGTGAGTGCAACATCATAAGCAATCACGGATAATCACATTCACGGCACAGGCTACTAGAACAAGCACTGCAGCAAAGTCACCAATTTATTCTGTCACTATTTTCTGGATTTTCACCATTGATCTTCACTTCATTTTATCAACTTCAATTTTCATGCTGAATATTTGATGTACATTGTCAGAGTGTATTACGGATCACGTAAACACCTTTTTCAACTGCTTGGGACTGAGTATAAATCCAGCCGGGTTTAGCAAACACCCGGCCGAGACAACATCCGAATCTATTGTAATTAAGTGTATTTTATTTGTTTACACCGCATCTCTTGCAGCACCACATTGGTAGCATCAATTTACTTCACAGCACTTCCTTAGCTAGCCCTCAACTAGCAAACACCCGGCCGAGCCGGAATTGGAAAATTCACACCACTCATATATTTCAACTAATTAATTTATTCCAACTATATCCTTCACTCACTTATACGTTCATTAACACCATCACCTTCTGAAGGCTATTGCTAAGGATAAGTAAACACCCGGCAGAGACACTCCAATTTATTTATTTATTTGATTTTTACATTCTATGTGTGGCCCCACTCAACTCAGGTTCTGATTATACCAGGCAGAACCCCCTTTTGTTGCTCATTTGTAGACCTATTATTACCAATATCTGGCTTCCAGCAGATTGGTTTCACGCAAGAGCAGCGCCACCACTACACCCCTCATTTTTCAATCACAGGAGATGGTCCAATGCCGATGGCGGAAGTCGGACTGTGTATGTGACTGCCGACTAGTGATGAGCCGAACACCCCCAGGTTCGGTTCGCACCAGAACCCGCGAACGGACCGAAAGTTCGCACGAACGTTAGAACCCTATTAAATACAATGGATGCGAACGTTCGGATTCTAAAGTGCTAATTATAACAACTATTATGCATGTTATTGTCCTAAAAAGGGGTTGGGATCCCGGGTTCTGCACCAGGGGACATGTATCAATGCAAAAAGAAGTTTTAAAAACGGACGTTTTCCGGGAGCAGTCATTTTAATGATGCATAAAGTGAAAAAAAAAAGTCAAATATTCCTTTAAATATCGTACCTGGGGGGTGTCTAAAGTATGCCTGTGAAGTGCCACGTGTTTCCCGTGTTTAGAACTGTCCCTGCACAAAATGACACTTCTAAAGGAAAAAACGCCATTTAAAACTGCTTGCGGCTTTAATGTAATGTCTGGTCCCGGTAATATGGATGAAAATCTTTAAGAAAAATGGCATAGCTACCCCATGACCCCCCCCCCTACCCCAGCCCATTACCAGCCCCTTTGGGTCTTGTATGGATATTAAGGGGAACCCCGCACATAAAATAAAAAAGGCCCTATATACTCTGAACAGCCGTATACAGGCGGTGCATACAAGACAGGGACTGTAGGTTTGTTCTTATGTAGAATCTGTTTGTAATTTTGAACAGGTACATTGTTGAAGTGTAGCTCCAGCCCAAAAATCTATTTTTAAACTTTTTGGGAAACATAGGTAAGGGTTATCACCCCTGTAACATTTGTTTTGCTGTCTGTGCCCCTGTTCAGAACATTTCACCTCACTTTCCGTCCCAATGACAACTGTTTTTGAAAAGTGGGGTTTTTATTGAAACAAGGATTGGTGATAAAGCATCAGTAGAGAGGAGACACCTTTTTACCTTTTTGTAATTACATGCCCCTGTTAAACAGGGGCAGAAAAATTGGGCCTTAGGCACTGGTGCCACAACACTGCAACCCCTCACAGATACTGTACTTGGAGCACAGCAATGAGCCCTGTTGCAAAGTATTGCATCAAAAATTGTAATTACACGCCCCTGTTAAACAGGGGCTGAAAAATTGGGCCTTAGGCACTGGTGCTGGTCCCACGACACTGCAACCTCTCCCAGATACTCTAGTTGGAGTGCAGGAATGAGCCCTGCTGCAAAGCATTGCATAAAAAATTGTAATTACATGCCCCTGTTAAACAGGGGCTGAAAAATTGGGCCTTAGGCACTTGTGCTGGTGCCACGACACTGCAACCTCTCCCAGATACTCTAGTTGGAGTGCAGGAATGAGCCCTGCTGCAAAGCATTTCATAAAAAATTGTAATTACATGCCCCTGTTAAACAGGGGCTGAAAAATTGGGCCTTAGGCACTTGTGCTGGTACCACGACACTGCAACCTCTCCCAGATACTCTAGTTGGAGTGCAGGAATGAGCCCTGCTGCAAAGCATTGCATAAAAAATTGTAATGACACGCCCCTGTTAAACAGGGGCTGAAAAATTGGGCCTTAGGCACTGGTGCTGGTGCCACGACACTGCAACCTCTCCCAGATACTCTAGTTGGAGTGCAGGAATGAGCCCTGCTGCAAAGCATTGCATAAAAAATTGTAATTACATGCCCCTGTTAAACAGGGGCTGAAAAATTGGGCCTTAGCCACTGGTGGCGGCACCCAGAAACAAAAATGTTCTTCCAAGCTATCATCATCAATCGGATCATTGAGGAGGAGGAGGATAGTCAGTCAACATAACAGGACAGTCACTCAGCATCAGCATCAGTCTTGAAGGGATGTGACATTTGAAAATAAATTAGTCTGTTATATCAGCTTCAGGTGTTTGGTAGCTGGTGGTGATCCAAGACTGGTTCATCTTTATGAAGGTCAGTCGATCAACCGAGTCGGTGGACAGGCGCACCCTGTGATCCGTGACAAATCCTCCAGCAGCACTGAATGTGCGTTCTGAAAGAACGATGGATGCAGGACAGGCCAGTAGCTCAATTGCATACTGTGCAAGCTCTGGCCAGTGATCCATCCTCAAGACCCAGTAAGCCAGAGGATTTTCGGTGGGGAAGGTGTCCAAGTCTGACCTTGCCCCTAGGTATTTCTGCACCATGTATATCAGACGCTGGCGATGGTTGCTGGAACCGATCATACCTTGGGGCTGTGGACTAAAGAATTGTCTGAACGCATCGGTCAGACGGCCACCTTCCCCACCGCTCCTTCTTTGACTGCCCGAAGCCTCAGCAACTCGTTGTCCAGGACCAGGAGTTTGTAACCTCCCAGTCTCTGGGAACGCGTTGCACAGACCTTTCTGAGTTGTCTCATCCTCTGCTCCCTCTGCGACGGTAAGATAAGGTCCGCAACCTTACCCTTGTACCGTGGATCAAGGAGAGTGGCCAGCCAGTAATGGTCCCTCTCCTTGATCCGAAGAATACGAGGATCCTTCCGCAGACTTTGCAGGATCAGGGAGGCCATGCAGCGTAGGTTAGCTGAGGCATTAGGTCCGGAGTCCTCTGGGTCACTAAGGACGACATGATCCGCAGCCACCTCCTCCCAGCCACGTACAAGTCCACAGGTTTCTTGGGACTGTAAATCATCCCTAAAAGACTGCTGCTGTTGATGCTGCTGAGTGCCAGGGAAGAGGACGCTTTGGCAGCTGCTTTGCCAGTACCCTGAGCCTGGGTGAGAGAGGATGAGGAGGATGAGGAGGGCTTGGTCATCCACTCTACCAAGTCTTCGGCATGATGCGGCTCAACACGTCCAGCTGCCGAAAAGAAGGACAAGCGTGTCCCATTGCCACGTGCTGATGGCGATGCACCGCGTCCACGACCAGCACTGTTGTCTCTAGACACAGAGCCTGCTTGCCCTCTTTTATTGGCTCCTGACTGTCTGCCTCTCCTTGTTTGCCTTCCAGACATTCTAATGGCCTGCAGGGAGATGGGAAAACCAGCAATAAGGCCTAGCTTCAGGAGTATATTTTGCAGGAATCACACTACGCCTGCTGTAAGTGCTGCAAATGCCTGTTAGTGTAACACACTAGGAAAACACAGCAATAAGGCGTAGCTTCAGGAGTATATTTTGCAGGAATCACACTACGCCTGCTGTAAGTGCTGCAAATGCCTGTTGGTGTAACACACCAGGAAAACACAGCAATACGGGCTAGCTTCAGGTCTATAATGTGCAGGAGGCACACTCTGCCCGCTGTAAGTGCTGCAAATGCCTGTTAGTGTAACACACCAGGAAAACACAGCAATACGGGCTAGCTTCAGAAGTATATTTTGCAGGAATCACACTACGCCTGCTGTAAGTGCTGAAAATGCCTGTTGGTGTAACACACTAGGAAAACACAGCAATACGGGCTAGCTTTAGGAGTATATTTTGCAGGAATCACACTACGCCTGCTGTAAGTGCTGCAAATGCCTGTTGGTGTAACACACTGGGAAAACACAGCAATAAGGCCTAGCTTCAGGAGTATATTTTGCAGGAATCACACTACGCCTGCTGTAAGTGCTGCAAATGCCTGTTGGTGTAACACACCAGGAAAACACAGCAATACGGGCTAGCTTCAGGTGTATAATGTGCAGGAGGCACACTCCACCCGCTGTAAGTGCTGCAAATGCCTGTTAGTGTAACACACCAGGAAAACAGCAATACGGGCTAGCTTCAGAAGTATATTTTGCAGGAATCACACTACGCCTGCTATAAGTGCTGCAAATGCCTGTTGGTGTAACACACTAGGAAAACACAGCAATAAGGCCTAGCTTCAGGAGTATATTTTCCAGAAATCACACTACGCCTGCTGTAAGTGCTGCAAATGCCTGTTGGTGTAACACACCAGGAAAACACAGCAATACGGGCTAGCTTCAGGTGTATAATGTGCAGGAGGCACACTCCACCCGCTGTAAGTGCTGCAAATGCCTGTTAGTGTAACACACCAGGAAAACACAGCAATAAGGGCTAGCTAGCTTCAGGTGTATACTGTGCAGGAATCACACTACGCCTGCTGTAAGTGCTGCAAATGCCTGTTGGTGTAACACACTAGGAAAACACAGCAATAAGGCCTAGCTTCAGGAGTATATTTTGCAGGAATCACACTACGCCTGCTGTAAGTGCTGCAAATGCCTGTTGGTGTAACACACCAGGAAAACACAGCAATACGGGCTAGCTTCAGGTGTATAATGTGCAGGAGGCACACTTCGCCCGCTGTAAGTGCTGCAAATGCCTGTTAGTGTAACACACCAGGAAAACACAGCAATAGGGGCTAGCTTCAGGTGTATACTGTGCAGGAGGCTTAGCAACAATGACACTGACACTGCCCCCTGCCTATCCTCTCTCCCTGCACACAAGGTTTATCAAAGAATATGACACTGACACTCTCCCTGCCTATCCTTCTCTCTCCCTGCACACAAGGTTTAGTAAAGAATATGACACTGACACTCTCCCTGCCTATCCTTCTCTCTCCCTGCACACAAGAATAGCACAAAGAATATCAACACTGTCCCTGCCTATCCTTCTCTTTCCCTGCCTTTCCCGGCCTTTTATAGTGTGGGGCGTGTGCTAAACCCCCTGAGCTATAATTGGCCACAGGCAACCTGCCTGTGGCCAATTATGGCTCTCCTCGCTGCCGGCACTGTAATTGGCCAAGCATGCGGGGTCACAGTGCATGCTTGGCCAATCACAGCGCCATGATTGCACTGCGATGGCGCAGTGTATTGTGGGCCATTTGCGTCACTCGAATTTGGCGCGAACGGCCCAAATCGTTCGATGTTCGCCGAACGATCGAACAGCCGAGCTCACCCCTACTGCTGACGGGACTGAGAGCCGAGTGAACAGGAGATGACGACTCAGTGATTCCCTCAATGCACGAGAGATGGTGAGGCTGCAAATGGGCACATAGGCTGCATTTAGGCTGGAGATGGGCACATAGGCTGCATTTAGGCTGGAGATGGGCACATAGGCTGCATTTAGGCTGGAGATGGGCACATAGGCTGCATTTAGGCTGCAGATGGGCATATGGGCTGCATTGAGGCTGCAGATGGGCACTGACCATAAAATAAAAAAAAACGTTTTTTTTTTCTGAAACTTCCCACTTAAATTGGGGTGCGTGTTATACGCCGATAAATACGGTAATTTGGGTCCTGCAGCGAGTCACCTCCTTCTGTTGGATTCTTCACCCTAGAGTGTAGGAAGAAGTCTATTCCCTCTATTTACTTCAAGAAGGCCATTGTTCAGACAGTATTGAAACCCGATAAAAGGTTTATTTTGGTTGCTTAAGAACTCGATAGGAAAGTTGGAGATAGAGAGAAATGAACTAGGAGGCAGGTTCAGGCACGCAGCACTCAATCATCAATCGTCGCCACTCAGGCCTGAGTGGGCTTTTGCTCACCCGGATAGTCCCTCCAAGAGTGGTCCTAGCAGCCGGTGTGGAGCACGAAATGTTTACTTGTAGTTTCCTAGGGATACGATCAGGAAATAATCTCTAAGTCCTAAACTTCCCAGCCTAGTAATATTTAAGTATTTAGGTGCCAATGGGGCACGTTACTAGGCTTTTGGCGGATAGGAATCCTTCCTTCTGACAGGTAGCCAGGCCTCTCCCGAGACAGCAAACCTTCTACTAATCTCCTTGGGACCGATCCTCCCCTGGCTTCCTCTCCTTCAGAGCGGGTCACCCCTCACTTGGGTACCCTGGGACTCCTCTTCGGGTGTAGGCCTCAGCTAAAGGTGCTGGGCCTACTTACAGCGATGCAGCCTCAGGCTAAAGGTGCCTGGGGCTGGTACACACACACACGCCCCTGGCCTGGATGGCCGGGAGGCGGCGAACTGCTCCCCGAATAATGGCGTCTGCCCATTTTGTACCCTCTCCCATCATGCACAGCAGGTAGACCACGCCCACTGCACAGCTGCCGAGAGATGACACCCAATGGTGCTGTAACGCTACCTGTGGTTCAACCTGGGTCTGAGGTGACAGTGCCACCCACAGGCCACAAGGAACTGTACTGCCAGGCAACATCACACCCAGGCAGAAGCAAGTTTGTATATAATCAACAGGTCTGAGCTAAACTACCAGCTCAGACCACCCATACATTTCTGTACACAGCGCCCCAGAATTGAGGTGGGCGCTACAATGTTTTATTTGGAAAACTTGGATAGGAGAAGGGATTTAGTAGGATACTCCAAATTGACTATTCACAGTGAGGACAACTCTCTCTGTAGATCTGTGAAGCAAAAGGAATTGAGTGGACTTTGTATCTTCAAGACACTAGCCAGTGTCTCCTTTAGCTCACACACCCAGTATGGTGGCGTCTAGGACCAGAGGGGGATTTCAGCCACACACTCAGTCTCAGGGATCCCTTCAGGGTCTGTACTCACAAAATGTCCCGGGACAGCTGGTAGCCTCATCCAACTTTCAAGCGACACTCTATACCAGGGACATCAGACCAGATCCATGGACATCCTTCCTCCATAAGCTTGCACAGGTACCCTAGGTTGTAGCTTTAAGGCTTCAGGCCCTCAGGTCAGGCACCTGAGGTCACATGGCAGCCTACGCTGGGGAGAGGCAGCAGCCTCCTCCCCACCTGAACCTCTCTCCTTAGAGGTGAGCTGGACTGGACCCTGAGCCCATGTGCTCTTCAGACTTAAATACAGGCACCCAGCATTCCTTGGGGCACATCCCCTTCTAATTGGCCAGGACTGTATCTACAGCTATGCTCTCACCTGCTGGGTTTCCTCCCACTGTCCAATATGCCTCATTACTATTGGACCAGTATGAAATCTCCAAGACAGCATGAGCAGCAGCCAGCACACACTGAGCAGACCTCACTAATCGATCACTGCTCTCTGTTAAGGAGACAGCACCTGAATTTGCGTGGCTTCTTCTCTGTTAAGCAGAAAAGCCAAAAACGATATACAATCTCTAGCACCTACCTAGGAGGGTGCTACATGTGCAAAACACATTGTGATGGACCCCCCATCTCAAAAAGAGTCTGTCTGCCGTACAAGCTTCTTTGCCCGGTACCAGCATGATCCAAGACCCCTTGGCTCACCCAGTCACTTGTCGAGACATTGGTGTAGGCTGAAGAGAAACATAAGACTGTTTATTCAAATACAGGCACAAAGTGATATACACTCAGGGGACCATCCTCCTTCTTTGCATAATGACACAGGGCGGGGTAAACTTTACCTTCTCCAGTAACATGACACAGGGCAGGGTAAACTTTACCTTCTCCAGTAACATGACACAGGGCGGGGTAAACTTTACCTCCTCCAGTAACATGACACAGGGCGGGGTAAACTTTACCTCCTCCAGTAACATGACACAGGGCAGGGTAAACTTTACCTCCTCCAGTAACATGACACAGGGCGGGGTAAACTTTACCTCCTCCAGTAACATGACACAGGGCGGGGTAAACTTTACCTCCTCCAGTAACATGACAGGGCGGGGTAAACTTTACCTCCTCCAGTAACATGACACAGGGCGGGGTAAACTTTACCTTCTCCAGTAACATGACACAGGGCGGGGTAAACTTTACCTCCTCCAGTAACATGACACAGGGCGGGGTAAACTTTACCTTCTCCAGTAACATGACACAGGGCAGGGTAAACTTTACCTTCTCCAGTAACATGACACAGGGCAGGGTAAACTTTACCTCCTACAGTAACATGACACAGGGCGGGGTAAACTTTACCTCCTCCAGTAACATGACACAGGGCGGGGTAAACTTTACCTCCTCCAGTAACATGACACAGGGCGGGGTAAACTTTACCTCCTCCAGTAACATGACACAGGGCGGGGTAAACTTTACCTCCTCCAGTAACATGACACAGGGCGGGGTAAACTTTACCTCCTCCAGTAACATGACACAGGGCGGGGTAAACTTTACCTCCTCCAGTAACATGACACAGGGCGGGGTAAACTTTACCTCCTCCAGTAACATGACAGGGCGGGGTAAGCTTTACCTCCTCCAGTAACATGACAGGGCGGGGTAAGCTTTACCTCCTCCAGTAACATGACACAGGGCGGGGTAAGCTTTACCTCCTCCAGTAACATGACACAGGGCGGGGTAAGCTTTACCTCCTCCAGTAACATGACAGGGCGGGGTAAGCTTTACCTCCTCCAGTAACATGACACAGGGCGGGGTAAACTTTACCTCCTCCAGTAACATGACACAGGGCGGGGTAAACTTTACCTCCTCCAGTAACATGACACAGGGCAGGGTAAACTTTACCTCCTCCAGTAACATGACACAGGGCGGGGTAAACTTTACCTCCTCCAGTAACATGACACAGGGCGGGGTAAACTTTACCTCCTCCAGTAACATGACACAGGGCGGGGTAAACTTTACCTCCTCCAGTAACATGACACAGGGCGGGGTAAGCTTTACCTCCTCCAGTAACATGACACAGGGCGGGGTAAGCTTTACCTCCTCCAGTAACATGACACAGGGCGGGGTAAACTTTACCTCCTCCAGTAACATGACACAGGGCGGGGTAAACTTTACCTCCTCCAGTAACATGACACAGGGCGGGGTAAACTTTACCTCCTCCAGTAACATGACACAGGGCGGGGTAAACTTTACCTTCTCCAGTAACATGACACAGGGCGGGGTAAACTTTACCTCCTCCAGTAACATGACACAGGGCGGGGTAAACTTTACCTCCTCCAGTAACATGACACAGGGCGGGGTAAGCTTTACCTCCTCCAGTAACATGACACAGGGCGGGGTAAACTTTACCTCCTCCAGTAACATGACACAGGGCGGGGTAAACTTTACCTCCTCCAGTAACATGACACAGGGCGGGGTAAACTTTACCTCCTCCAGTAACATGACACAGGGCGGGGTAAACTTTACCTCCTCCAGTAACATGACACAGGGTGGGGTAAACTTTACCTCCTCCAGTAACATGACACAGGGCGGGGTAAACTTTACCTTCTCCAGTAACATGACACAGGGCGGGGTAAACTTTACCTCCTCCAGTAACATGACACAGGGCGGGGTAAGCTTTACCTCCTCCAGTAACATGACACAGGGCGGGGTAAGCTTTACCTCCTCCAGTAACATGACACAGGGCGGGGTAAACTTTACCTCCTCCAGTAACATGACACAGGGCGGGGTAAACTTTACCTCCTCCAGTAACATGACACAGGGCGGGGTAAACTTTACCTCCTCCAGTAACATGACACAGGGCGGGGTAAACTTTACCTCCTCCAGTAACATGACACAGGGCGGGGTAAACTTTACCTTCTCCAGTAACATGACACAGGGCGGGGTAAACTTTACCTCCTCCAGTAACATGACACAGGGCGGGGTAAGCTTTACCTCCTCCAGTAACATGACACAGGGCGGGGTAAGCTTTACCTCCTCCAGTAACATGACACAGGGCGGGGTAAACTTTACCTCCTCCAGTAACATGACACAGGGCGGGGTAAACTTTACCTCCTCCAGTAACATGACACAGGGCGGGGTAAACTTTACCTCCTCCAGTAACATGACACAGGGCGGGGTAAACTTTACCTCCTCCAGTAACATGACACAGGGCGGGGTAAACTTTACCTCCTCCAGTAACATGACACAGGGCGGGGTAAACTTTACCTCCTCCAGTAACATGACACAGGGCGGGGTAAACTTTACCTCCTCCAGTAACATGACACAGGGCGGGGTAAACTTTACCTCCTCCAGTAACATGACACAGGGCGGGGTAAACTTTACCTCCTCCAGTAACATGACACAGGGCGGGGTAAACTTTACCTCCTCCAGTAACATGACACAGGGCGGGGTAAACTTTACCTCCTCCAGTAACATGACACAGGGCGGGGTAAACTTTACCTCCTCCAGTAACATGACACAGGGCGGGGTAAACTTTACCTCCTCCAGTAACATGACACAGGGCGGGGTAAACTTTACCTCCTCCAGTAACATGACACAGGGCGGGGTAAACTTTACCTCCTCCAGTAACATGAAACAGGGCGGGGTAAACTTTACCTCCTCCAGTAACATGACACAGGGCGGGGTAAACTTTACCTCCTCCAGTAACATGACACAGGGCGGGGTAAACTTTACCTCCTCCAGTAACATGACACAGGGCGGGGTAAACTTTACCTCCTCCAGTAACATGACACAGGGCGGGGTAAACTTTACCTCCTCCAGTAACATGACACAGGGCGGGGTAAACTTTACCTCCTCCAGTAACATGACACAGGGCGGGGTAAACTTTACCTCCTCCAGTAACATGACACAGGGCGGGGTAAACTTTACCTCCTCCAGTAACATGACACAGGGCGGGGTAAACTTTACCTCCTCCAGTAACATGACACAGGGCGGGGTAAACTTTACCTCCTCCAGTAACATGACACAGGGCGGGGTAAACTTTACCTCCTCCAGTAACATGACACAGGGCGGAGTAAACTTTACCTCCTCCAGTAACATGACACAGGGCGGGGTAAACTTTACCTCCTCCAGTAACATGACACAGGGCGGGGTAAACTTTACCTCCTCCAGTAACATGACACAGGGCGGGGTAAACTTTACCTCCTCCAGTAACATGACACAGGGCGGGGTAAACTATACCTCCTCCAGTAACATGACACAGGGCGGGGTAAACTTTACCTCCTCCAGTAACATGACACAGGGCGGGGTAAACTTTACCTCCTCCAGTAACATGACACAGGGCGGGGTAAACTTTACCTCCTCCAGTAACATGACACAGGGCGGGGTAAACTTTACCTCCTCCAGTAACATGACACAGGGCGGGGTAAACTTTACCTCCTCCAGTAACATGACACAGGGCGGGGTAAACTTTAACTCCTCCAGTAACATGACACAGGGCGGGGTAAACTTTACCTCCTCCAGTAACATGACACAGGGCAGGGTAAACTTTACCTCCTCCAGTAACATGACACAGGGCGGAGTAAACTTTACCTCCTCCAGTAACATGACACAGGGCGGGGTAAACTTTACCTCCTCCAGTAACATGACACAGGGCGGGGTAAACTTTACCTCCTCCAGTAACATGACACAGGGCGGGGTAAACTTTACCTCCTCCAGTAACATGACACAGGGCGGGGTAAACTTTAACTTCTCCAGTAACATGACACAGGGCGGGGTAAACTTTACCTCCTCCAGTAACATGACAGAGGGCGGGGTAAACTTTACCTCCTCCAGTAACATGACACAGGGCGGGGTAAACTTTACCTCCTCCAGTAACATGACACAGGGCGGGGTAAACTTTACCTCCTCCAGTAACATGACACAGGGCGGGGTAAACTTTACCTCCTCCAGTAACATGACACCGGGTGGGGTAAACTTTACCTCCTCCAGTAACATGACACAGGGCGGGGTAAACTTTAACTTCTCCAGTAACATGACACAGGGCGGGGTAAACTTTACCTCCTCCAGTAACATGACACAGGGCGGGGTAAACTTTACCTCCTCCAGTAACATGACACAGGGCGGGGTAATCTTTACCTCCTCCAGTAACATGACACAGGGCGGGGTAAACTTTACCTCCTCCAGTAACATGACACAGGGTGGGGTAAACTTTACCTCCTCCAGTAACATGACACAGGGCAGGGTAAACTTTACCTCCTCCAGTAACATGACACAGGGTGGGGTAAACTTTACCCCCTCCAGTAACATGACACAGGGCAGGGTAAACTTTACCTCCTCCAGTAACATGACACAGGGCGGGGTAAACTTTACCTCCTCCAGTAACATGACACAGGGCGGGGTAAACTTTACCTCCTCCAGTAACATGACACAGGGCGGGGTAAACTTTACCTCCTCCAGTAACATGACACAGGGCGGGGTAAACTTTACCTCCTCCAGTAACATGACACAGGGCGGGGTAAACTTTACCTCCTCCAGTAACATGACACAGGGCGGGGTAAACTTTACCTCCTCCAGTAACATGACACTTAGCGGGGTAAACTTTACCTCCTCCAGTAACATGACACAGGGCGGGGTAAACTTTACCTCCTCCAGTAACATGACACAGGGCAGGGTAAACTTTACCTCCTCCAGTAACATGACACAGGGCGGGGTAAACTTTACCTCCTCCAGTAACATGACACAGGGCGGGGTAAACTTTACCTCCTCCAGTAACATGACACAGGGCGGGGTAAACTTTACCTCCTCCAGTAACATGACACAGGGTGGGGTAAACTTTACCTCCTCCAGTAACATGACACAGGGCGGGGTAAACTTTACCTCCTCCAGTAATATGACACAGGGCGGGGTAAACTTTACCTCCTCCAGTAACATGACACAGGGCGGGGTAAACTTTACCTCCTCCAGTAACATGACACAGGGCGGGGTAAACTTTACCTCCTCCAGTAACATGACACAGGGCGGGGTAAACTTTACCTCCTCCAGTAACATGACACAGGGTGGGGTAAACTTTACCTCCTCCAGTAACATGACACAGGGCAGGGTAAACTTTACCTCCTCCAGTAACATGACACAGGGCAGGGTAAACTTTACCTCCTCCAGTAACATGACACAGGGTGGGGTAAACTTTACCTCCTCCAGTAACATGACACAGGGCAGGGTAAACTTTACCTCCTCCAGTAACATGACACAGGGTGGGGTAAACTTTACCTCCTCCAGTAACATGACACAGGGCGGGGTAAACTTTACCTCCTCCAGTAACATGACACAGGGTGGGGTAAACATTACCTCCTCCAGTAACATGACACAGGGCAGGGTAAACTTTACCTCCTCCAGTAACATGACACAGGGTGGGGTAAACTTTACCTCCTCCAGTAACATGACACAGGGTGGGGTAAACTTTACCTCCTCCAGTAACATGACACAGGGTAGGGTAAACTTTACCTCCTCCAGTAACATGACACAGGGCGGGGTAAACTTTACCTCCTCCAGTAACATGACACAGGGTGGGGTAAACTTTACCTCCTCCAGTAACATGACACAGGGCGGGGTAAACTTTACCTCCTCCAGTAACATGACACAGGGTGGGGTAAACTTTACCTCCTCCAGTAACATGACACAGGGCGGGGTAAACTTTACCTCCTCCAGTAACATGACACAGGGTGGGGTAAACTTTACCTCCTCCAGTAACATGACACAGGGCGGGGTAAACTTTACCTCCTCCAGTAACATGACACAGGGCGGGGTAAACTTTACCTCCTCCAGTAACATGACACAGGGCGGGGTAAACTTTACCTCCTCCAGTAACATGACACACGGGTGTATTGAACTTTCCAACAGTCGACCGTCTTTAGGAGTGACTGCTAGAGAAATTCACGCTCCCCTCTAGCATCTAATAGCTGACAGGGGTTTCATCAACATGTAAGCCTATCCACATACACATATACATCCCATAATACTTTGCTCCCAAAGCAGACAGAAACAATAGAACGATAGGATACAGCCACACCTAAAACAATCTAGTAAAAGTATATGAGACCAAGCTCATACAATATTCCGGCAGTCTGAAAGGTGGAATTCATTTACCTTCATACATTTCTTGAGGGATATTGTTCAGAAATATTACTGTCCCAAGTGAAAGTGCGACCCAGAGGAGAGAATAGACGGAGGGGCGGCATGAAGTGAGGTACAGGTCCAGAAAGGGTTAAGTCTGGGTCATTCAGTGGTGGAGGGGCATAGTCTTACCTTATTGGGTGCAGAAGGTAAGTTGGGCAGGGAGGAGCTGCAAGGGTGGTCCGTGCAAGGGATGCTGG
Organism: Rana muscosa; assembly: GCA_029206835.1. Classification (NCBI taxonomy): domain Eukaryota; kingdom Metazoa; phylum Chordata; class Amphibia; order Anura; family Ranidae; genus Rana; species Rana muscosa. The sequence goes on from CM055118.1 coordinate 399,486,676, forward strand.
GTGTTCATTACGGAAAGTTCAGGCGAAGAGGAAACTTCCCTCCCTCCCGACCTGTATCCTGGGTTCCTAGGGTTGTGTTTTTTTTTACGTTGGGTTATGATTCATGGGCAAGTACTTAAAAAAAGGGGGGGATCATTGTCACAGCAGTTTAGTGGGTCAGGGAGTCTTTGGGGGGGGGGGTCAGTGTGTATATTGTTTCAAAATTGTAGGGCCCATCTAGAGTATGGTGCTCCCATCTGGTTGGTTATTGATGGTTACCCCATGAGCGAGGTCCCCTGGGGAAAAATGTAAGAAGATGTGAGGTCGTAACGTCTTCGAGCCGGTTGGGATGCGACTGAGGACATGGGCGATTACAGTTATAAAGTGTGCCTTAGGGACAACCTAAGACCCCTTCTTGGTTACATTGTTGAGTGATGTTATTTATTCATTTGTTAATAAAAGGTCTGCTGTGGCCAAATAAACCCATGTCATGCAGTTTCATGTCTTTCTTTAGAATGGTTAAATGACCAAGGTTGACGAATCTCATATTTAAGCGCCCCTTCATACTTTCAACACAAACCACAGATATAGAACCCTGGATAACAGGGGAAACACAAACTGCTGAGTCCGGTGTGGTTGTACGGTGAGTCGGGTTAGGCAGACCCGACTGGGGTTCTTGGTCACCCTGTCTCCCTAATAGACACATGGTTACTTAGACATAGGAGGGGCAGGGGGAGCTGAACAAGGAGATTCCAGAGCTCTCCAAGGTTAGCTGGGTTCCACAAGACCCCCGCCCAAAGTGACTCCTGTCACACATTCCAACATAAAAACGTGAGTCACCATGTGCAGCAACAACCGCCACCTCTGCACACTCACCGACTCCTAAGCTGCACAAGGGGGCAACAGATAGCGCATAGTAGATGGAAGACAGTGATGGCGGGTCCCACAATACTGAATAATGTCTTGGAGAGGATACTGAAGGATGGACTTGAGATCATGGGGATTGTAGAGCAAGTAATCTTTGGTTTTATCAATAAGTGCCATGACCAGGACCATAGGACAGTCCACAGCCTCATCTCCATCCATTCCCCTACCTGTAGCTTTTGTCTGCTGCTTCGGCTCATTTTATTTTGGGTGCCCTCATACCCCATCTCCGGGTCATGTGCTAAGAGTATATTTTTTTCCCCATTTTTTGCATACTTTTCTTTATCCCAGTACTGCGTCTCCTGGAGGAGCCAATGGATTCTACACTAGTGATGACCCAGTAGGGAAAAGACCTGTACAGACAGCAAATGAACAATACAGAGGTCCATCTTACAACTATCATATACTTAGCATAGATCTGGCCCAACTAGGAGCAAAAGGCCCCATCCTACTGTTACACCACCGGTCGGTGTGTTTAATGACTAAAGTCCTGCCAGCGTCGGGGCCCTTACTTTGTTGGTACACTCCAAGTTAGAGAAAAAAATGGTACCTCAAAGAAGTAAAGCAGATGTTTAAAGTGGTTGTAAAGGCAGAAGGTGCATTCTATGTGTAGCGATACCTCCAACTAAGGAGGCCGCAGAATTTGATTTGGGCCCTGAGTGCAGCTCCGCCAACCCCCGGCAATAGGCTCTACGCCCTTCTGGCACAGCTAGTACTAACAATCAATGATATGTCCTATGCAATAGAATAACTAAGCAAGGACTCAGTAATGGATTGTAATAGGTAAAGTGTTTTACTCATCAATTCTCAATTATGAATAAAAAAGGGGTAACAATAATCACAGTTCTAGACAATCACTCCTGAGGGCAGCGTCCTGCCACTCTAACACACTATATAGTAACACACGCTACAAGTGCGCCATACGGGCGACCGTTAACTAAGTGCCCTATGGCGCAGCAATCAAACACGCTAGAATCCCCACCAGGCCTGGTTCTAATATTTAGCTTAGTCCTTCTTTCTTCACCGGCAGGTCTGTAATGGTGGTGCACTTAAACAGAGTATAACTTTGTAATCCAAGGGGTATGAAAATAACTTGTAGGCCACGGCAGTCTATAGGCCTATACACAGCAACAGTATCTTAGCTGGGCTTACGCCCTCTCACCCGCCGGACTACGAATCCAGTCCGGGAAACCTCCACCGGTCGTGTCGCACACACTCGATCTCTCCAACGATCGGGTCCCCGATCCGACAAGGCTGTAGCTCACAAAGTCAGATGCCACCCAGGCTCGCAGAGGGGAGGATGGAAGGCTCTTCGGTGCAGAGCAAGGCCTCAGGCTTCAGGCCTTGCCCCTCCGACACATCCGCACAGGAGGATCCGTCTGTGAAGTCTCGTGTCCCCAAAAAAAAAAAAGAGCTAGGCCTCGCCCCCCTCCTTATATACCTTCCCCCATGAGTCTCTGGGGCATAACTCCAAACATCCTGGGACCCAGTGGGGTTCTGGGAACAGTAGTTCTGTCCTCTGCTTCTATTAACAAAACGTCTCTTTCCTCCTTCCTCCCGACTCCCCTCTCTCTGGAATTTCCTGTCTCTAATTAAAGGGGAACACCCCGCTACACACTCCCCCCACTAAAACTCTTTGGTCCCCAAAGATAAACATTTTAACAACATTTCTGAACCGTTTTAAAGAGTGCGGAGTATGATGTTGGTACAGGGAATTGCCACCAAAACTCAGAGGTGAGATTCCCTGTCCCACAGGTCACACTGGCATGAGTGGCCTGCCTAACTGTGCCAGAGAGTGAGCTGGGGTTGCCCTCCACCAAATGAACAGTGGAAGGATTGGAGCACTCGGTACTTCTTCTTGCGGTGGTAACAGAGTCCTCTGAGCTCTTTCCCAATTGAGGGTAGGTTAACTTCATGGGAGGCCTCACGACTCTGCGAGCTCTCTGCTCCCTTGGGACTTCAGGCTCTGGTGCCCCAGGCTCTGTTTCAGCAACATTCTCTGACATCGTCACTGATTCTGGGGCCTCTGTCTCTTCTTCATCTGAGTACAGGCCCGGAATATCTTCCCAGCATTCAGGCACACCACTGGATGGAATGAACTCTGTAGCTTCTGGGTTCAGGGTCCCATCCTGCATATCCTCAGTGGGTGGAAGGTCTATGGTAGGATTTTCCAGGGTTGGGGAAGACCACAGCCAATCAAGCTCTCCTTCTTCATCTCCACTAAGTTGGGAGGCTTCTCCATTTCCAGCTCGGGAGGTCTGTGACCGAGTGTGCGGCCTAGGAGTATCCAAGATAGAGGCCGGTGCAGGGGAGTCTTCCACGGAAGGTATTCTAACTGCCTCCGTCAGTGGGAGCAGGTGGTTTCGATGCCATGTCTTCAGTGGGCCTACCTTTCCCTCTGGCTTCACCTTGTAGACAGGTAGGCCCGGCAACTTCCTGCAGATGACATAAGGTTCAGATCTCCATCTGTCCGCAAGCTTGTGCTTTCCGGGGACTCCCAGATTGCGCAACAGTACTCGATCCCCGGGCTGTAGGTCTTGTACCCGGACCTTCAAGTCGTAATTTTTTTTATTCCGAGCTCCCCTTTGATCTGAGGCCGCTTGACCTTGTTCATAGGCTACTTTCAGGCTGTGTCTGAGCCTATCCACATATCCTTTGTGAGAGGTGACGGAGGAATGGTCCAGTGAGGTGCCAAAAGCCAGGTCCACCGGTAGTCTCGCTTCTCTCCCAAACATGAGTCGATATGGGGAATAGCCTGTAGCATCACTGATGGTGCAGTTGTAAGCATGTACCATGGCTGCTATGTGTTTGCTCCAATGTTGCTTTTTCTCGCTTTCCAGAGTCCCCAACATGTTGAGCAGGGTTCGGTTGAACCTTTCCGGCTGAGCATCTCCCTGAGGATGGTAAGGTGTAGTTCGAGTCTTCTTGATTCCCAACGAATCCAAGAGCTTCCGGATCAGCTTACTCTCGAAGTCCCTCCCTTGATCTGAATGGAGTCTCTGTGGCAGCCCATAATGGACAAAATACTTCTCCATAAGTACCTTGGCCACGGTGGAGGCCTTCTGATCTTTGGTGGGGAAGGCCTGGGCATACCGGGTGAAATGGTCGGTTATCACCAGAACATTTCCTAGTCCACTCAGGTCGGGTTCGAGGCAGAGAAAGTCAATGCACACCAGGTCCATAGGCCCTTGGCTCTGTAGATGGCCCATTGGGGCAGCTTGATGGGGCAAAGTCTTCCTCTGGATGCATCGCGCACATGAGTGACAGTACTCCTCTACCTCTGCCCTCATGCAGGGCCAATAGAACCGACTTCTGACAAGTTGAAAAGTCCTTTCAGCCCCTAGGTGGCCATGATTGTCATGCAAGGCCATCAGAACAGTCTCCCGATGTTTCTCTGGGAGGAACATCTGCCACTTATCTTCTGAATCATCAGAGGGGCCCCTTCGGTAGACCACTCCCTGATGCAACTGCAACCTATCCCACTCCTTCCTCAGTAGGCGAGCTTCTTTGGAAGGTTGACGCATGAGTATGTTTGGATCCTGATTTTTCAAGGCCTCCAGGACCAATCTCCCCATGGGGTCTTCCAATTGGTCACACCTCAATTCCTTTTTGGACAATCTTGGTAGGTTGCCCTCTTCCAATTGAGCTACTCCACAGTAGTGTTTGGGGACTCCCACCGTGGTAACTCCTATTTCCTCTGCTCTGGAGCATCCTCGGGCTTGGAATGCAGCTCCTTGACAAAGGGCCTGCACCCCGTCCGGTGCCACTTGGGTCCAATCTTCTATTTCAATGGTCGGGGAATGAGATCTTCTGGACAAGGCGTCTGCGTCTCGATTCCCCACTCCTGGTCTATACTTAAGGCTGAAGTTGAATCCAGACAGTGCGGCCAGCCACCTGTGTCCAGTGGCATCCAGCTTGGTCGTGGTGAACAGGTAAGTAAGGGGGTTGTTGTCGGTCTTCACAGTGAACTCTGCTCCGTACAGGTAGTCTTTTAGCTTGTCTACTACCGCCCACTTGAGGGCCAGGAACTCCAGCTTGTGAGTGGGGTAGTTCTTCTCAGAGGGGGTCAGGCTTCTACTCACATAGGCAACAGGCCGCAATTGCCCCTCATGTTCTTGGTAAAGTACTCCTCCCAGACCGTCGTGACTAGCATCCACGTGCAGTTCATAGGGTTTGGTTGGGTCTGCATAGGCCAAGACTGGTGCAGTGGTCAGGCTCCTCTTCAATTCCTGGAAAGCCTCTTCACACCTCTGATTCCACTGATCTCTGATGGACTCTCCTGGCCTCCTGGGCCCCGATCCATCCTCCTCTCCTTCAGTCTTGAGCAACTCATTCAATGGTCTAGCAATTCGGGCAAATCCCTTCACAAACCTTCTATAGTAGGAGCAGAAGCCCAAGAAGGATCTGAGTTCTGTTACTGTGGTGGGCTGTGGCCAGGAGGTAACTGCCTCCAATTTTTCAGGGTCTGTGGCCACCCCTTCTTCAGATACTATGTGCCCCAGATAGTTCACAGAAGACTGGTAGAACCGACACTTCTCAGGCGAAAGCTTAAGTCCTTCCTCACTGAGTCTTCTCAACACTTTCTCCAGCCTCTCTTCATGTTCCTCCAAGGTTCTCCCAAAGACAATGACATCGTCTAGGTATACAAGGACTTCGATCAAGTTCATGTCCCCTACTGTCTTCTCCATGAGACGTTGGAAAGTAGCTGGGGCTCCAGACAGACCTTGGGGCATCCGGTCGAATTCAAAGAACCCCACTGGGGTTATGAAAGCTGTCTTCTCCTTGTCTGCTGGGTGCATCGGAATCTGATAGTACCCACTCTTGAGATCCATAACGCTGAACCATTTGGCTCCAGACAAGCTCTGTAGGGCATCCTCTATCCTCGGAGTGGTGTATTGGTCAGGTATGGTTCTCCTGTTGAGAGTCCTGTAGTCTATACAGAGCCTCAATGATCCATTCTTCTTTCGGACCACTACTATGGGAGAGGCATAGGGGCTTCTGGACTCCCGTATCACACCAGTCCTCTTGAGTTCTGCAAGTTGTTCCCTCAGATCCTCCAGATCTGCTAGCGGAACCCGCCTGACTCTTTCCCTGAACGGTTTGTCTTCTTGCAGGCGGATGCGGTGGGTAGCACTCCTCGCACACCCCACATCGAACTCATCTTTGGAGAAAATCTTCTCCCATCTAGTCAGCTGGGCCTTGGCTCTCTCTTTCCAGGCTCCAGGTAAATTCGGGTTCTCCATGGAAAGTTTTTTCCAAACATCTCCTTCTTCACCCGTCCTCTTTACTTCTGACCAGCTGACTGGGACAGCAGGACTCACCTGTCCCAACAGCATCCGGGCAGGAATCTCTATGGCCCTTTCTGTAGAGTTCCTCACACTCACCGGGACTCTTCCCCCGGCTTTCTTCAGGGCCTTGATTGGAATCACTTCCGGTATCACTTCCAGGCCTGAGTGATCTTCCCTTGGGTCAGATTCCAGCACAACAAAGGGACCAGGCTGCTTCCAGGTGAGCTTCACAGTGGCCCTGAGGCAAGCCACCTGTCCAGGCTGCAGCACCACTCCTTCTCTCCCCAGTCTCCACACCTTTCCTATCCCCTCTCCTGGGGTCTTCTGCTCCAACACTAACCGTTGGTAGGCTGTCTTCAGCATGGGATGGATGTTTGGATCTTGATGGCTCCTCATCTTCACCAGGGGGGTCAGAAGTCTTCTCACTAGATCCGTATTGGTGCCTATGATGAGGGACATCTTGCTAGCCCCGGGTGGTCTAGGACACACAACTGCCAGGGTGTCAAACACTTCTGTCTTCCCAGCCACAGAGGGGTCGAATGTCAGCTTTATGGGCAGATAACCATCATAGGGGAACCTCTGCGTTCCCAGGCCCCATATCTCCAGCTCTTCTATCTTCTGTATAGGCAAATGACTTAAGTGCCTATCGTAGAAGTCTCTGTACAACAAAGTCACTTGAGCTCCAGTGTCCAGGAGGGCTTTCGTATATACTCCTTCCACCTGGATAGATACAGTGGGGGACGGGCCGACCAATTCTTCTGGGTACGGCCGGGTTGAGGTCACTTTCTTCTGAGGACTTGTCTTCATCCAGTTTGTTTTGGACTTTATTCTCTCTTGAGCCCGGTATGCATTGACCTTCCCCACCCTAATGGGAGTACAAACCCGCTGAGGGATGTTATTGTCTCTTGGTTGTAGGCATTCCTTCTTGGGAGTGCTAAATTTCTTCTGAGGGGTCTTGTCCCCTCTCTTTTGCTTCCTTCCATTCAGTTTGGAGCTCACTGAAAGAGATGGGCACCCGGTTGACTCCCTCACCGGGGCCCTCTGGAGTTTCCCGCCGGCTGGCGATTATCCATTTTCTTCTTCTTGGGACTGGAACACCTACTGGCAAAGTGACCACTGCCCCCGCAGTTGTAGCATAGCATCTCTTCTCGGTCCTGTATGGAGGCTGGTTCTGAGGTATTCGGGAACAACTCCTTTCTGGGGCTTGGTTTCTCTGCTCCACTTTGACCTTTCGCCTTTATAGCAGTCATCATCTCCATCATCTGGGACATCTGCAACTTCAAAGTGTCCACCTCCGCTCCCCTATCGGGAGTCATGGCCGGTGTAACTATTGCTACCGGCTGTTTGACGGGCTCTATCAGGCGTTCTTTTTTTTTTTCTTCCAATATAGCCTCTTCTTCTCTAATCATTCGGATGAGGTCAGGGTACTCCAGATTCTTCCCATCCTGCCGGGCACGCAGTGTCCATGCAATTGGATCCATGGGTTGAGCTCCCCTCACTACCTGTTGAGCACGGGCCTCATCTACTTTCCCTGGGCTTATCCCCTTCTTTAGGATCATCCTATGCAGTATTTTGTCCAGGCGTCCCATATAGTCTGATAGTTTCTCACCTTCCTTCTGGTAGCAATGCTCCAGCTGATAAGCAAGCTCCGTGACTTTCTCTGTCCCACCAAACACATTCTGCAACACATCGAGGCACTCTTGTGCAGTACAATCTGCCTTGCTCATCTTCAAGTTGCGTACGGCCTCTAGAGCAGGCCCTTTCAAACTTTCCACAACCCTCTGTTTCTTTCTGCGGTCCGGAACTTCCCATTCCTCTAGTGCCTGAGTTGCGCTGTCTAGCCACTCCTCAAATCCCTCTTCTTCCAAGGGTACTGGTTTCCTTCCTGAAAACATCCGGAGCTTCCTGTACCCCGACATCGGGTAATCTGTGGGCTCTTTCTTGCACTGAGCTACAATCTCCCCCAGAACAGCGCATAATTCTGCACTAAGAGTGCCGGGGCTTGTCCTGGGACTCTTTGTGTCCTTCTGTGGGGATGATGGGGAAGATGGCTGCGGTGACAGTGTTATTTTTGTCTGAGAGCTATCTCTTGTGCGCGGCAGCGCATGCAGCAAATGATAGACCTGATCGTCCTCATCTTGTATGCTGTTGCCTCTAAACTGTTCAGGAATTTCTGCCTGCCATTCCAGTAAGACATGTGAAAGTCCACCACTAGTTTTCACGTCTATCACCCATGGTTTGTGAATCGGTGATAGGGACATTATGAGTTGTATCATTGCTTGTGTCTGCCATATCCCCGGGAGTTCTATAACTGCGTCCTGGCTGGGTCTACGCCCCATCTCTTGTACCACTGTCCCACCTCTATCGGGTCCATGCCGGTAGCTTCTGGCGGTTTCACCGCTGTCTCAGTAATCCCGGATGTACGAGCCCCCACGTGTAGCGATACCTCCAACTAAGGAGGCCGCAGAATTTGATTTGGGCCCTGAGTGCAGCTCCGCCAACCCCCGGCAATAGGCTCTACCCCCTTCTGGCACAGCTAGTACTAACAATCAATGATATGTCCTATGCAATAGAATAACTAAGCAAGGACTCAGTAATGGATTGTAATAGGTAAAGTGTTTTACTCATCAATTCTCAATTATGAATAAAAAAGGGGTAACAATAATCACAGTTCTAGACAATCACTCCTGAGGGCAGCGTCCTGCCACTCTAACACACTATATAGTAACACACGCTACAAGTGCGCCATACGGGCGACCGTTAACTAAGTGCCCTATGGCGCAGCAATCAAACACGCTAGAATCCCCACCAGGCCTGGTTCTAATATTTAGCTTAGTCCTTCTTTCTTCACCGGCAGGTCTGTAATGGTGGTGCACTTAAACAGAGTATAACTTTGTAATCCAAGGGGTATGAAAATAACTTGTAGGCCACGGCAGTCTATAGGCCTATACACAGCAACAGTATCTTAGCTGGGCTTACGCCCTCTCACCCGCCGGACTACGAATCCAGTCCGGGAAACCTCCACCGGTCGTGTCGCACACACTCGATCTCTCCAACGATCGGGTCCCCGATCCGACAAGGCTGTAGCTCACAAAGTCAGATGCCACCCAGGCTCGCAGAGGGGAGGATGGAAGGCTCTTCGGTGCAGAGCAAGGCCTCAGGCTTCAGGCCTTGCCCCTCCGACACATCCGCACAGGAGGATCCGTCTGTGAAGTCTCGTGTCCCCAAAAAAAAAAAAAAAAAAAGAGCTAGGCCTCGCCCCCCTCCTTATATACCTTCCCCCATGAGTCTCTGGGGCATAACTCCAAACATCCTGGGACCCAGTGGGGTTCTGGGAACAGTAGTTCTGTCCTCTGCTTCTATTAACAAAACGTCTCTTTCCTCCTTCCTCCCGACTCCCCTCTCTCTGGAATTTCCTGTCTCTAATTAAAGGGGAACACCCCGCTACATATGCATTAAGGTAAAAAGCCTTCTGTGTGCAGCAGCCCCCTCCTAGCCCCCCCAGCCCCCTTAATACTTACCTGACCCCATCTCCATCCAGCGATGTTGCATGAGAGACTCTGCTGTCGGGGACTCTCCCTCCTGATTGGCTGAGACACACAGCGGGTGCCATTGGTTCCTGCTGCTGTCAACCAAAGTCAGTGAGCCAATGAGGAGAGAAAGGGGGCGGGACGGGGTTGGGCTGCGGCTCCATGTCTGAATGGACACAGGGAACTGCGGCTCAGCTCGGGTGCCCCCATAGCAAGCTGCTTGCAGTGGGGGGCACTCAACAGGAGAGAGGGACCAGGAGCACTGAAGAGGGACCCCGAGAAAAGGAGGATCGTGACTGCTCTGTGCAAATAGCATCAGCATCATGGCATCATGTGATCATGGCATCAGCAAAGCTCAGGCTGGATACAAACACTAAATTTAGACTAGGGACACTCCCAGATGAAAGAGGAACTTCATCACACTGCTGGAAGCCGCTGTAGCTGCTGACTTAAAAATCAGGTATTTACCAGTCCAGCGATTCCAATGCTGTCTTCCCACAGCCAACTCTTCCCAGTGCTGCAGGTCCCCAGCACCCCCATCTTGGATTTGGAAGCCAGCTGTCACTTCCCGATGAATCACAGTCATCTCCCCACTGCACACACCTGAGATTGTGTGGTGAAGGAAGATTGGTTCTGCACCTCCTGGGACATGTGACATCTCCCTGAGGGCTACAGGTGGGGAGTGGGGGCGTAACGGGTGACGTAATCCTTGCCTAGGCAAAGATTGAGGAAATGGGAAGTGGGTTACTGACAAAAAAATTACCCCCCCCCCCAACCACTCCTCTAAAAAATCTGCAAATCAGTTACAAGCTGGGGGAGGGAGAGCATGAGCAGTATATCAGTCCCTGCACTTATTTCTGCTGATTGAACAGTTCCTATTCCTTATTCCATTATTGGACGTCCTTCTCACCTTCCATGGTCCTAGAATATTAGACATCCTTCTCGCCTTCCATGGTCCTAGAATATTAGACATCCTTCTCGCCTTCCATGGTCCTAGAATATTAGACATCCTTCTTACCTTGCATGGTCCCAGAATATTAGACATCCTTCTCACCTTGCATGGTCCCAGAATATTAGACATCCTTCTCACCTTCCATGGTCCTAGAATATTAGACATCCTTCTCGCCTTCCATGGTCCTAGAATATTAGACATCCTTCTCGCCTTCCATGGTCCTAGAATATTAGACATCCTTCTCGCCTTCCATGGTCCTAGAATATTAGACATCCTTCTCGCCTTCCATGGTCCTAGAATATTAGACATCCTTCTCGCCTTCCATGGTCCTAGAATATTAGACATCCTTCTCGCCTTCCATGGTCCTAGAATATTAGACATCCCTCTTACCTTCCATGGTCCTAGAATATTAGACATCCTTCTCACCTTCCATGGTCCTATAATATTAGACATCCTTCTTACCTTCCATGGTCCCAGAATATTAGACATCCTTCTCACCTTGCATGGTCCTACAATATTAGACATCCTTCTCACCTTCCATGGTCCCAGAATATTAGACATCCTTCTCACCTTGCATGGTCCCAAAATATTAGACATCCTTCTCACCTTCCATGGTCCTAGAATATTAGACATCCTTCTCACCTTCCATGGTCCCAGAATATTAGACATCCTTCTCACCTTGCATGGTCCCAGAATATTAGACATCCTTCTCACCTTCCATGGTCCTAGAATATTAGACATCCTTCTCACCTTCCATGGTCCCAGAATATTAGACATCCTTCTCACCTTGCATGGTCCCAGAATATTAGACATCCTTCTCACCTTCCATGGTCCTAGAATATTAGACATCCTTCTTACCTTCCATGGTCCCAGAATATTAGACATCCTTCTCACCTTCTCACCTTCTCACTTTCCCTAATAAATCTCCCCTTCTCCCATATAAAGTTTTTCCACCTATAAGTGGCCCTCCATTCTTTCTTCCTTTTCCCTTGTTGAAATCATTAACATTCATCCTAAATATGAATAGTTAATTTTTTTCATGTTTTTAAAATGGTCCTAATATGCCAAAGTTTGAGGAAAGTGCAGAGATGCATTGTTTGTGACATTCATGAATATATATATATTTGTATGCTTTTGGTTAGTGGCATATATATATGGCTGTGCCAGAAATATATTATATATTTTTATATTTTACTTTCCTTATTAGATTTTAATTCTCATTCATATCTAGTTTTATATATATTTACATGTTTTATTTTTTGTTTACCATATATGTATTAATGCTGTGACTCCAACAGAGTTTCTTATATATCCATGATATAAGTCTAAAGCATATAAATCATAGAATGGATTTTCCAGCCCACGTTCAAATTAATGTATGCCTCAAACATACCTATGATTAAGGATGTGTTTTGTATCATACGCCGAACGGATGCAGTCGGTGGTATGATTGCATGGAATGGATATTTGGCATAAGATGTTTGGCTGGATTATCTGAACACCGGGGACGCAGGGTTTATCCCTGTGCTTCCGGTGTCATTCTATTGTAGTCTTCTATAAAGTGCGTGGAGTGTGACGTCCGGGTATTGCCTCCTTCCCTGTTGATGCCTTGTATAGGAGAAACGCAGCGTCGAGCAGAGCAATCACCTCTGACGTCACCACGCTCCAGCTTAGTGGCTTGAGCCGCGGCTGGCTGTCTCGTCTTACCGCTGATTTTTGAAAACGTTTGTGTCGAGACTCTGGATGTCAGCCTTTGTGATTTTAATAAAAGGATTTTTTTTACTATACTGCACCATGAGTCTCCCCTTATCTCTTTTTTGATACCCACACCCATCATTGGAAATCGATCGTGACTGCAAGGAAACTGTGCCCCTGAACGGTCTAAGGGAGAGAGCGGACCTGCTGAGGGACGGATGCCGAGATACCGTGGAGTCCTATGATGTGCTGAGCCTGTATGATCTCCGTAATAGAGATCCACCGGAGTCGGTAAGCCCCCACTCTTTCCATTTTGTCTCATCTGGCTGGAAAACTTTGGAGGAAGATATCAACTCTTCCCTGCAATCATCTCTTCTCTTATGCAGTTTTGAATGCAGCAAGTCACCTCACAGCCTGTTTGCAGTCACTTCACAGCCTGCTTGTGTTTATTAGGACACTATTTGATATTTTTTCACTTGGGACTTTTTTTGTATTAATTGTATCTAATGTTGCACTTTGTTTTTTTGCACACACATTTGTTGGTAGTGCATTTTTTTATTATTTTTGAACATCATTCTCGCCTCGCATGGTCCTACAATATTAGACATCCTTCTCACCTTCCATGGTCCTACAATATTAGACATCCTTCTCACCTTCCATGGTCCTACAATATTGGACATCCTTCTCACCTTCCATGGTCCTATAATATTAGATATCCTTCTCACCTTCCATGGTCCTAGAATATTAGACATACTTCTCACCTTCCATGGTCCTACAATATTAGACATCCTTCACACCTTCCATGGTCCTAGAATATTAGACATCCTTCTCACATTCCATGGTCCTACAATATTAGACATCCTTCTCACCTTCCATGGTCCTAGAATATTAGACATCCTTCCCACATTACATGCTCCTAGAATATTAGACATCCTTCTCACCTTCCATGGTCCTACAATATTAGACATCCTTCTCACCTTGCATGGTCCTACAATATTAGACATCCTTCTCACCTTGCATGGTCCTACAATATTAGATATCCTTCTCACCTTCCATGGTCCTACAATATTAGATATCCTTCTCACCTTCCATGGTCCTACAATATTAGACATCCTTCTCACCTTCCATGGTCCTACAATATTAGACATCCTTCTCACCTTCCATGGTCCTACAATATTAGATATCCTTCTCACCTTCCATGGTCCTACAATATTAGATATCCTTCTCACCTTGCATGGTCCTACAATATTAGACATCCTTCTCACCTTCCATGGTCCTACAATATTAGACATCCTTCTCACCTTCCATGGTCCTATAATATTAGACATCCTTCTCACCTTCCATGGTCCTACAATATTAGATATCCTTCTCACCTTCCATGGTCCTACAATATTAGATATCCTTCTCACCTTCCATGGTCCTACAATATTAGATATCCTTCTCACCTTCCATGGTCCTACAATATTAGACATCCTTCTCACCTTGCATGGTCCTAGAATATTAGACATCCTTCTCACCTTCCATGGTCCTACAATATTGGACATCCTTCTCACCTTCCATGGTCCTACAATATTAGATATCCTTCTCACCTTCCATGGTCCTAGAATATTAGACATCCTTCTCACCTTCCATGGTCCTACAATATTAGATATCCTTCTCACCTTCCATGGTCCTACAATATTAGACATCCTTCTCACCTTGCATGGTCCTACAATATTAGATATCCTTCTCACCTTGCATGGTCCTACAATATTAGACATCCTTCTCACCTTCCATGGTCCTACAATATTAGATATCCTTCTCACCTTGCATGGTCCTACAATATTAGACATCCTTCTCACCTTCCATGGTCCTACAATATTAGACATCCTTCTCACCTTCCATGGTCCTATATTATTAGACATCCTTCTCACCTTCCATGGTCCTACAATATTAGATATCCTTCTCACCTTCCATGGTCCTACAATATTAGATATCCTTCTCACCTTCCATGGTCCTACAATATTAGATATCCTTCTCACCTTCCATGGTCCTACAATATTAGACATCCTTCTCACCTTGCATGGTCCTAGAATATTAGACATCCTTCTCACCTTCCATGGTCCTACAATATTGGACATCCTTCTCACCTTCCATGGTCCTACAATATTAGATATCCTTCTCACCTTCCATGGTCCTAGAATATTAGACATCCTTCTCATCTTCCATGGTCCTACAATATTAGATATCCTTCTCACCTTCCATGGTCCTACAATATTAGATATCCTTCTTACCTTCCATGGTCCTACAATATTAGACATCCTTCTCACCTTCCATGGTCCTACAATATTAGATATCCTTCTCACCTTGCATGGTCCTACAATATTAGATATCCTTCTCACCTTGCATGGTCCTACAATATTAGACATCCTTCTTACCTTCCATGGTCCTACAATATTAGACATCCTTCTCACCTTCCATGGTCCTAGAATATTAGACATCCCTCTTACCTTCCATGGTCCTAGAATATTAGACATCCTTCTCACCTTCCATGGTCCTAGAATATTAGACATCCTTCTCACCTTCCATGGTCCTACAATATTAGACATCCTTCTCACCTTCCATGGTCCTATAATATTGGACATCCTTCTCACCTTCCATGGTCCTATAATATTGGACATCCTTCTCACCTTCCATGGTCCTACAATATTAGACATCCTTCTCACCTTCCATGGTCCTACAATATTAGATATCCTTCTCACCTTCCATGGTCCTACAATATTAGACATCCTTCTCACCTTCCATGGTCCTACAATATTAGACATCCTTCTTACCTTCCATGGTCCTACAATATTAGACATCCTTCTTACCTTCCATGGTCCTACAATATTAGACATCCCTCTTACCTTCCATGGTCCTACAATATTAGACATCCTTCTTACCTTCCATGGTCCTACAATATTAGACATCCTTCTCACCTTCCATGGTCCTAGAATATTAGACATCCCTCTTACCTTCCATGGTCCTAGAATATTAGACATCCTTCTCACCTTCAATGGTCCCAGAATATTAGACATCCTTCTCACCTTGCATGGTCCCAGAATATTAGACATCCTTCTGACCTTCCAAGGTCCTACAATATTAGACATCCTTCTTACCTTGCATGGTCCTACAATATTAGACATCCTTCTCACCTTCCATGGTCCTATAATATTGGACATCCTTCTCACCTTCCATGGTCCTAGAATATTAGACATCCTTCTCACCTTCCATGGTCCTACAATATTAGACATCCTTCTCACCTTCCATGGTCCTACAATATTAGACATCCTTCTCACCTTGCATGGTCCTAGAATATTAGACATCCCTCTTACCTTCCATGGTCCAACAATATTAGACATCCTTCTCACCTTCCATGGTCCTACAATATTAGACATCCTTCTCACCTTCCATGGTCCAACAATATTAGACATCCTTCTCACCTTCCATGGTCCTACAATATTAGACATCCTTCTTACCTTGCATGGTCCTACAATATTAGATATCCTTCTCACCTTCCATGGTCCTATAATATTGGACATCCTTCTCACCTTCCATGGTCCTACAATATTAGACATCCTTCTCACCTTCCATGGTCCTACAATATTAGACATCCTTCTGACCTTCCAAGGTCCTACAATATTAGACATCCTTCTTACCTTGCATGGTCCTACAATATTAGACATCCTTCTCACCTTCCATGGTCCTACAATATTAGACATCCTTCTCACCTTCCATGGTCCTACAATATTAGACATCCTTCTTACCTTGCATGGTCCTACAATATTAGATATCCTTCTCACCTTCCATGGTCCTATAATATTAGACATCCTTCTCACCTTCCATGGTCCTACAATATTAGACATCCTTCTTACCTTCCATGGTCCTACAATATTAGACATCCTTCTCACCTTCCATGGTCCTACAATATTAGACATCCTTCTCACCTTCCATGGTCCTAGAATATTAGACATCCTTCTCACCTTCCATGGTCCTACAATATTAGATATCGTTCTTACCTTCCATGGTCCTACAATATTAGACATCCTTCTCACCTTCCATGGTCCTACAATATTAGACATCCTTCTCACCTTGCATGGTCCTAGAATATTAGACATCCTTCTCACCTTCCATGGTCCTACAATATTAGACATCCTTCTCACCTTCCATGGTCCTACAATATTAGACATCCTTCTCACCTTCCATGGTCCTACAATATTAGACATCCTTCTTACCTTGCATGGTCCTACAATATTAGATATCCTTCTCACCTTCCATGGTCCTATAATATTAGACATCCTTCTCACCTTCCATGGTCCTACAATATTAGACATCCTTCTTACCTTCCATGGTCCTACAATATTAGACATCCTTCTCACCTTCCATGGTCCTACAATATTAGACATCCTTCTCACCTTCCATGGTCCTATAATATTGGACATCCTTCTCACCTTCCATGGTCCTATAATATTGGACATCCTTCTCACCTTCCATGGTCCTACAATATTAGACATCCTTCTCACCTTCCATGGTCCTACAATATTAGATATCCTTCTCACCTTCCATGGTCCTACAATATTAGACATCCTTCTCACCTTCCATGGTCCTACAATATTAGACATCCTTCTTACCTTCCATGGTCCTACAATATTAGACATCCTTCTTACCTTCCATGGTCCTACAATATTAGACATCCCTCTTACCTTCCATGGTCCTACAATATTAGACATCCTTCTTACCTTCCATGGTCCTACAATATTAGACATCCTTCTCACCTTCCATGGTCCTAGAATATTAGACATACTTCTCACCTTCCATGGTCCTACAATATTAGACATCCTTCACACCTTCCATGGTCCTAGAATATTAGACATCCTTCTCACATTCCATGGTCCTACAATATTAGACATCCTTCTCACCTTCCATGGTCCTAGAATATTAGACATCCTTCCCACATTACATGCTCCTAGAATATTAGACATCCTTCTCACCTTCCATGGTCCTACAATATTAGACATCCTTCTCACCTTGCATGGTCCTACAATATTAGACATCCTTCTCACCTTGCATGGTCCTACAATATTAGATATCCTTCTCACCTTCCATGGTCCTACAATATTAGATATCCTTCTCACCTTCCATGGTCCTACAATATTAGACATCCTTCTCACCTTCCATGGTCCTACAATATTAGACATCCTTCTCACCTTCCATGGTCCTACAATATTAGATATCCTTCTCACCTTCCATGGTCCTACAATATTAGATATCCTTCTCACCTTGCATGGTCCTACAATATTAGACATCCTTCTCACCTTCCATGGTCCTACAATATTAGACATCCTTCTCACCTTCCATGGTCCTATAATATTAGACATCCTTCTCACCTTCCATGGTCCTACAATATTAGATATCCTTCTCACCTTCCATGGTCCTACAATATTAGATATCCTTCTCACCTTCCATGGTCCTACAATATTAGATATCCTTCTCACCTTCCATGGTCCTACAATATTAGACATCCTTCTCACCTTGCATGGTCCTAGAATATTAGACATCCTTCTCACCTTCCATGGTCCTACAATATTGGACATCCTTCTCACCTTCCATGGTCCTACAATATTAGATATCCTTCTCACCTTCCATGGTCCTAGAATATTAGACATCCTTCTCACCTTCCATGGTCCTACAATATTAGATATCCTTCTCACCTTCCATGGTCCTACAATATTAGACATCCTTCTCACCTTGCATGGTCCTACAATATTAGATATCCTTCTCACCTTGCATGGTCCTACAATATTAGACATCCTTCTCACCTTCCATGGTCCTACAATATTAGATATCCTTCTCACCTTGCATGGTCCTACAATATTAGACATCCTTCTCACCTTCCATGGTCCTACAATATTAGACATCCTTCTCACCTTCCATGGTCCTATATTATTAGACATCCTTCTCACCTTCCATGGTCCTACAATATTAGATATCCTTCTCACCTTCCATGGTCCTACAATATTAGATATCCTTCTCACCTTCCATGGTCCTACAATATTAGATATCCTTCTCACCTTCCATGGTCCTACAATATTAGACATCCTTCTCACCTTGCATGGTCCTAGAATATTAGACATCCTTCTCACCTTCCATGGTCCTACAATATTGGACATCCTTCTCACCTTCCATGGTCCTACAATATTAGATATCCTTCTCACCTTCCATGGTCCTAGAATATTAGACATCCTTCTCATCTTCCATGGTCCTACAATATTAGATATCCTTCTCACCTTCCATGGTCCTACAATATTAGATATCCTTCTTACCTTCCATGGTCCTACAATATTAGACATCCTTCTCACCTTCCATGGTCCTACAATATTAGATATCCTTCTCACCTTGCATGGTCCTACAATATTAGATATCCTTCTCACCTTGCATGGTCCTACAATATTAGACATCCTTCTTACCTTCCATGGTCCTACAATATTAGACATCCTTCTCACCTTCCATGGTCCTAGAATATTAGACATCCCTCTTACCTTCCATGGTCCTAGAATATTAGACATCCTTCTCACCTTCCATGGTCCTAGAATATTAGACATCCTTCTCACCTTCCATGGTCCTACAATATTAGACATCCTTCTCACCTTCCATGGTCCTATAATATTGGACATCCTTCTCACCTTCCATGGTCCTATAATATTGGACATCCTTCTCACCTTCCATGGTCCTACAATATTAGACATCCTTCTCACCTTCCATGGTCCTACAATATTAGATATCCTTCTCACCTTCCATGGTCCTACAATATTAGACATCCTTCTCACCTTCCATGGTCCTACAATATTAGACATCCTTCTTACCTTCCATGGTCCTACAATATTAGACATCCTTCTTACCTTCCATGGTCCTACAATATTAGACATCCCTCTTACCTTCCATGGTCCTACAATATTAGACATCCTTCTTACCTTCCATGGTCCTACAATATTAGACATCCTTCTCACCTTCCATGGTCCTAGAATATTAGACATCCCTCTTACCTTCCATGGTCCTAGAATATTAGACATCCTTCTCACCTTCAATGGTCCCAGAATATTAGACATCCTTCTCACCTTGCATGGTCCCAGAATATTAGACATCCTTCTGACCTTCCAAGGTCCTACAATATTAGACATCCTTCTTACCTTGCATGGTCCTACAATATTAGACATCCTTCTCACCTTCCATGGTCCTATAATATTGGACATCCTTCTCACCTTCCATGGTCCTAGAATATTAGACATCCTTCTCACCTTCCATGGTCCTACAATATTAGACATCCTTCTCACCTTCCATGGTCCTACAATATTAGACATCCTTCTCACCTTGCATGGTCCTAGAATATTAGACATCCCTCTTACCTTCCATGGTCCAACAATATTAGACATCCTTCTCACCTTCCATGGTCCTACAATATTAGACATCCTTCTCACCTTCCATGGTCCAACAATATTAGACATCCTTCTCACCTTCCATGGTCCTACAATATTAGACATCCTTCTTACCTTGCATGGTCCTACAATATTAGATATCCTTCTCACCTTCCATGGTCCTATAATATTGGACATCCTTCTCACCTTCCATGGTCCTACAATATTAGACATCCTTCTCACCTTCCATGGTCCTACAATATTAGACATCCTTCTGACCTTCCAAGGTCCTACAATATTAGACATCCTTCTTACCTTGCATGGTCCTACAATATTAGACATCCTTCTCACCTTCCATGGTCCTACAATATTAGACATCCTTCTCACCTTCCATGGTCCTACAATATTAGACATCCTTCTTACCTTGCATGGTCCTACAATATTAGATATCCTTCTCACCTTCCATGGTCCTATAATATTAGACATCCTTCTCACCTTCCATGGTCCTACAATATTAGACATCCTTCTTACCTTCCATGGTCCTACAATATTAGACATCCTTCTCACCTTCCATGGTCCTACAATATTAGACATCCTTCTCACCTTCCATGGTCCTAGAATATTAGACATCCTTCTCACCTTCCATGGTCCTACAATATTAGATATCGTTCTTACCTTCCATGGTCCTACAATATTAGACATCCTTCTCACCTTCCATGGTCCTACAATATTAGACATCCTTCTCACCTTGCATGGTCCTAGAATATTAGACATCCTTCTCACCTTCCATGGTCCTACAATATTAGACATCCTTCTCACCTTCCATGGTCCTACAATATTAGACATCCTTCTCACCTTCCATGGTCCTACAATATTAGACATCCTTCTTACCTTGCATGGTCCTACAATATTAGATATCCTTCTCACCTTCCATGGTCCTATAATATTAGACATCCTTCTCACCTTCCATGGTCCTACAATATTAGACATCCTTCTTACCTTCCATGGTCCTACAATATTAGACATCCTTCTCACCTTCCATGGTCCTACAATATTAGACATCCTTCTCACCTTCCATGGTCCTATAATATTGGACATCCTTCTCACCTTCCATGGTCCTAGAATATTAGACATCCTTCTCACCTTCCATGGTCCTACAATATTAGACATCCTTCTCACCTTCCATGGTCCTACAATATTAGACATCCTTCTCACCTTGCATGGTCCTAGAATATTAGACATCCCTCTTACCTTCCATGGTCCAACAATATTAGACATCCTTCTCACCTTCCATGGTCCTACAATATTAGACATCCTTCTCACCTTCCATGGTCCAACAATATTAGACATCCTTCTCACCTTCCATGGTCCTACAATATTAGACATCCTTCTTACCTTGCATGGTCCTACAATATTAGATATCCTTCTCACCTTCCATGGTCCTATAATATTGGACATCCTTCTCACCTTCCATGGTCCTACAATATTAGACATCCTTCTCACCTTCCATGGTCCTACAATATTAGACATCCTTCTGACCTTCCAAGGTCCTACAATATTAGACATCCTTCTTACCTTGCATGGTCCTACAATATTAGACATCCTTCTCACCTTCCATGGTCCTACAATATTAGACATCCTTCTCACCTTCCATGGTCCTACAATATTAGACATCCTTCTTACCTTGCATGGTCCTACAATATTAGATATCCTTCTCACCTTCCATGGTCCTATAATATTAGACATCCTTCTCACCTTCCATGGTCCTACAATATTAGACATCCTTCTTACCTTCCATGGTCCTACAATATTAGACATCCTTCTCACCTTCCATGGTCCTACAATATTAGACATCCTTCTCACCTTCCATGGTCCTAGAATATTAGACATCCTTCTCACCTTCCATGGTCCTACAATATTAGATATCGTTCTTACCTTCCATGGTCCTACAATATTAGACATCCTTCTCACCTTCCATGGTCCTACAATATTAGACATCCTTCTCACCTTGCATGGTCCTAGAATATTAGACATCCTTCTCACCTTCCATGGTCCTACAATATTAGACATCCTTCTCACCTTCCATGGTCCTACAATATTAGACATCCTTCTCACCTTCCATGGTCCTACAATATTAGACATCCTTCTTACCTTGCATGGTCCTACAATATTAGATATCCTTCTCACCTTCCATGGTCCTATAATATTAGACATCCTTCTCACCTTCCATGGTCCTACAATATTAGACATCCTTCTTACCTTCCATGGTCCTACAATATTAGACATCCTTCTCACCTTCCATGGTCCTACAATATTAGACATCCTTCTCACCTTCCATGGTCCTATAATATTGGACATCCTTCTCACCTTCCATGGTCCTATAATATTGGACATCCTTCTCACCTTCCATGGTCCTACAATATTAGACATCCTTCTCACCTTCCATGGTCCTACAATATTAGATATCCTTCTCACCTTCCATGGTCCGACAATATTAGACATCCTTCTCACCTTCCATGGTCCTACAATATTAGACATCCTTCTTACCTTCCATGGTCCTACAATATTAGACATCCCTCTTACCTTCCATGGTCCTACAATATTAGACATCCTTCTTACCTTCCATGGTCCTACAATATTAGACATCCTTCTCACCTTCCATGGTCCTAGAATATTAGACATCCCTCTTACCTTCCATGGTCCTAGAATATTAGACATCCTTCTCACCTTCAATGGTCCCAGAATATTAGACATCCTTCTCACCTTGCATGGTCCCAGAATATTAGACATCCTTCTGACCTTCCAAGGTCCTACAATATTAGACATCCTTCTTACCTTGCATGGTCCTACAATATTAGACATCCTTCTCACCTTCCATGGTCCTATAATATTGGACATCCTTCTCACCTTCCATGGTCCTACAATATTAGACATCCTTCTCACCTTCCATGGTCCTACAATATTAGACATCCTTCTCACCTTCCATGGTCCTACAATATTAGACATCCTTCTCACCTTGCATGGTCCTAGAATATTAGACATCCCTCTTACCTTCCATGGTCCTAGAATATTAGACATCCTTCTTACCTTCAATGGTCCCAGAATATTAGACATCCTTCTCACCTTGCATGGTCCCAGAATATTAGACATCCTTCTGACCTTCCAAGGTCCTACAATATTAGACATCCTTCTTACCTTGCATGGTCCTACAATATTAGACATCCTTCTCACCTTCCATGGTCCAACAATATTAGACATCCTTCTCACCTTCCATGGTCCTACAATATTATACATCCTTCTTACCTTGCATGGTCCTATAATATTGGACATCCTTCTCACCTTCCATGGTCCTATAATATTAGACATCCTTCTCACCTTCCATGGTCCAACAATATTAGACATCCTTCTCACCTTCCATGGTCCTACAATATTAGACATCCTTCTCACCTTCCATGGTCCAACAATATTAGACATCCTTCTCACCTTCCATGGTCCTACAATATTAGATATCCTTCTCACCTTCCATGGTCCTATAATATTGGACATCCTTCTCACCTTCCATGGTCCTACAATATTAGACATCCTTCTCACCTTCCATGGTCCTACAATATTAGACATCCTTCTGACCTTCCAAGGTCCTACAATATTAGACATCCTTCTTACCTTGCATGGTCCTACAATATTAGACATCCTTCTCACCTTCCATGGTCCTACAATATTAGACATCCTTCTCACCTTCCATGGTCCTACAATATTAGACATCCTTCTTACCTTGCATGGTCCTACAATATTAGATATCCTTCTCACCTTCCATGGTCCTATAATATTAGACATCCTTCTCACCTTCCATGGTCCTACAATATTAGACATCCTTCTTACCTTCCATGGTCCTACAATATTAGACATCCTTCTCACCTTCCATGGTCCTACAATATTAGACATCCTTCTCACCTTCCATGGTCCTAGAATATTAGACATCCTTCTCACCTTCCATGGTCCTACAATATTAGATATCGTTCTTACCTTCCATGGTCCTACAATATTAGACATCCTTCTCACCTTCCATGGTCCTACAATATTAGACATCCTTCTCACCTTGCATGGTCCTAGAATATTAGACATCCCTCTTACCTTCCATGGTCCTAGAATATTAGACATCCTTCTTACCTTCAATGGTCCCAGAATATTAGACATCCTTCTCACCTTGCATGGTCCCAGAATATTAGACATCCTTCTGACCTTCCAAGGTCCTACAATATTAGACATCCTTCTTACCTTGCATGGTCCTACAATATTAGACATCCTTCTCACCTTCCATGGTTCTACAATATTAGACATCCTTCTCACCTTCCATGGTCCTACAATATTAGACATCCTTCTTACCTTGCATGGTCCTACAATATTAGATATCCTTCTCACCTTCCATGGTCCTATAATATTGGACATCCTTCTCACCTTCCATGGTCCTACAATATTAGACATCCTTCTCACCTTCCATGGTCCTATAATATTAGACATCCTTCTTACCTTCCATGGTCCTACAATATTAGACATCCTTCTCACCTTCCATGGTCCTACAATATTAGACATCCTTCTCACCTTCCATGGTCCTACAATATTAGATATCCTTCTCACCTTCCATGGTCCTACAATATTAGATATCCTTCTCAGGCGCATGCGCAGCCGGACGGAGCGGATGACCATCTGACCTGCTCCGCTCACCCCCCGGCGACTTCAGCCTTAAACAGCGGCCCCACACCTCGCCCGCAGCTGGAATTCGCCTGACCCTCCTGAGGAAAGATCCGGGCACACGCCGGATGGTTAGCAGGCCGCGCTATAAGCCTACATACGGCTCCCGGAGCTCGAGCCGCGCTACACAGCAAGGTTCCAAGATGGCGACCGGCTATATCACACGAGGTATGCAGGCGGCAGGGAAGGGGAAACCTCCACCTCCTAATCAAGCACAGGCCCCAGGGACTGAAGAAGTTGACTACCCAGCACTATGCTCCTCAAGATCTCCCCCAGATAAAGGTGAGCTGACAACTATAGAATGCCTGTCACCTAGCCCCCCTGCACTATCTCCCTCTCAGACTGCAGCCAAATCACCCAGCATGGACTCACACACATCCTGCCTTCTGGACAGGGAGATGGCAGAAGCTATATACAGCCAGCCTAGCAGCCAAGAATCTGCATCAAATAGCAATGCTGACTCTCCTGCTGTACCCCCTGTTCAGGGTCAATACTCAGGAGACCCAATCCTAATAGCACGCTTTGCTGACCTGCTTCAAAGGGAGCTAGCTAAAGCTAATGACAAACTAGCTTTGGACATAAAACGAGATTTCCAGGAAATGGGACATAGATTGGACAGTATTGAATCCAAGATGGACGACACAGTCCACAGAGTTTCCCAAAATTCAAACATGATTACTGATTTACAAGATCGACTTGAGGACGCTTACTCAAAGATTGACGACCTTGAAAATCGCGCCAGGCGCTATAACTTTCGCATCCGTGGCATACCGGAAAATATAAAAGATATTACTTCCATCACACAATCTCTGATGCAAGCTGCTGTACCCGATATTGATGAGATCCATATGGAGATTGATCGAATACATAGAGCTTTGACTGCCCCTAAACCTGATGGCCACCCCCGAGATGTGATTGTGAAGCCACATTTCTTCAAGATTAAGGAAGCAGTGATGCGGCATGCCCGAGAGAACCCAGACCTAGAAATAGATGGCTTCAAGATCCAAATATTTGCTGATATTTCCCAGGCCACGATCCAAAAGAGGCGATCGCTTAAACCTTTACTAGCACCACTGACCCAACGCAATATTCGATACAGAAGGAACTACCCTTTTAGACTCCAATTTTCTTTTAACAGCAAATCCTACTCTTTCTCATCATTTAATGAAGGTGAATCGATCCTGCTGAAATTGGGATTTATATCCCACAACCCATCTTCACGGAACCGACCTGGATCCAGAGAATCCCCTCCCCCTCCACTCTCCCACCTATGGTCATCAAAATCAACCAAGAAAAATGCCCATGCATCCCGTGCAACCTGAAGAATGGGCTTAGTGTTACTGACCTGGTCCAAACCCGCAGTGGTGTCTTCTCAGCGGTCCCCTGAAGGGACATTAGACGCCACACAGGGCGACTAAAATCCATTGGAACAAGATGTTCTTGTTACTATTGTTTGAAACGTTCAAGCCGACTTCTACATTTTTAAATTTTTCGAATTCCTGTATTTCTGGTACTGAATTGGTCCCCCTCCCCCTTTCCCTCCCCCCCCTCTCCCTCCCCTCCTCTCCCCCCCCCCCCCCCTTTTTTTTTCCTCTCTTCCTTCCCCTTTCCCCCCCTCCCCCCTCCCCCTTCCCCCTTCCCTCTTCTCCTCTCCCTCCTCCCCTCCCCTTCTTTTCCCTCTTCCCTTTCATCTTTATATAATCCACATTGTACGCTTGGTTAAATAACCCTACCAATATTTTAGGGCGAAACACTGGGGCCAAAGAAGAAGTTTTTTTTTTTTTAAACCTTATGACATATTTTGTGTCGCTGGGGGGTGGTCATGCGCACTCCTTATTTGAGGGACTCTCCCCATTACTTGCTATTGGCAGGAGACTCCTCCGAGCCTGGGGCTTATCCCCAGGATATTTTGACTGTTTACTGTTTGTAATATTGTTTGGTTGCATGCTTAAACTATGTCACTTGGTACCGGGAGTTCCCTGGTCCGACAGTTTGATTTTCTTTTTCTCTACTATTATTGTTTTCTTTACTATCCCTAACTCTGTTTTTTTTCTTTTACTCTCTTTCTTTCTTATTTCCAATTTTAACTTTTCCCACAACTGTTCTTTCCTGTGGGTCACCTGGAAAGTTCCTTGGCGCTTTTGGCCTCTGGATCCTACGGATCGGTGGGTGAGTCTGCTTATCGATGTTCATAACTATACCTCATGTCTTCCATAAAACCAACGCCCCGAAATGTCCGCCTGCTTTCACATAATGTCCAGGGTTTTGGGTCGCCTGTCAAGCGAATCAAGGCCCTCACACATTACAGTTCATTGGGAGCGGACATTGTAGCTCTCCAGGAAACACATTTTATTTCCTCATTTACCCCCCGCTATCTTCATAGAGATTACCCTCTTTGTTTCTACGCGAACGCTTCAGAGAAGAAAAGGGGTGTAGCCCTCTGCTTCTCCAAACATATATCGTTCGCAGAAACTAAAATCATTAAAGATAAGGACGGCCGCTATCTTTTGGTGAAGGGCCACCTAGGGGAAACCTTAATCACCATACTTGTCTACTATGCCCCCAATACTAATCAAACAGCCTTTTTTCACCCACTTCTGGCACTTTTAGAACCCAAACTTGAGGGTGTTGTAATTTTGGCAGGTGATTCTAACTTAGCTCTAGATCTAATTAAAGATAAATCACACACCTCAGGACTTCGGTCTCCCCCCGGACAAAGTCATAAATTCGCACAACTGCTATATAAGTATGACTTGGTGGATGCTTGGCGAGAGGCCAATCCTACCGATAGGGATTACTCCCACTATTCAAGGGCACATGGACACTACTCCCGCATAGATCACGTGTTTCTCCCCTCGGGGGTGATACCGAGATTGGGATCTGCAAAAATGTTGTCAACATCTTGGTCAGACCATGATCCTATTGTGATTCAATTAACTGATCTCACTAATAAACCTGTGGGATTCCATTGGCGACTAAATGAATCTCTCCTCAGTGACGAATCTCACTGCATAGAGATTTCCAGCCATATACAAACCTACTTTGAAAATAATATCCCTGGAGATACATCTCCTGCCACTAACTGGGCAGCACACAAAGCTACTATTAGGGGCTCTTTTATTCAGTTAGCTTCCAGACTATAAAAGGCTCGCACCGAGCTGATTTCTGCCAAGACCGAGGAGTTTGAGTCTCTAACCAAGCAACACAAACGCTCCCCTTCTCCCAACTTGTTTAAGAAATTGGAACAAACCCGATTAGAATTAAACATTTGCCTCATTACAAGGGCCGAGAAACAATTGCGGTGGACGAATCATAAATTCTTCACCTGGCGGGACCGCCCGGGATCCCTACTGGCGCACAAACTCGCTCCTAGACACTCCCACCGTGCACTCCCTAAAATAAAGGTATCCGGGGGCCACCTCTCACAGGATCCCCATAAAATCCTCGATGAATTCCATGATTTCTATGCAGACCTCTACAAGAAACCCCAGGATGTAGCTCCCCCGTCCATCAGGGAATTTCTGGGGGCTCTCCCCCTCCCAATCATCACTGATGACCACAGAGAATTGGTGGACCAACCATTCACAACTGAAGAGGTTACTGATGCTATCAACTCTCTCTCACTTCATAAATCTCCGGGCCCGGATGGGCTTCCTAACATTTACTATAAAAAATTTGCTACGCACCTGGTCCCACACCTGGCTCTTTATTTTAATTCCCTGAGGGACGGAGGAGTGGTCCCATCTGATGATAATAAAGCCTACATCAGCGTTATCCCCAAACCTGGCAAAGATTCCACTGATGTTCGCAACTATCGCCCAATCTCCTTAATTAACTGTGATCTAAAAATTTTGACTAAAATTTTAGCCCTCCGAATCAACTCCTTTTTGGAACACTACATACATAAAGACCAATCGGGATTTATCGCAGGACGTCAGACCTTGGATCAAATTCGCAGATCTATCGCTTTGATCTCAGCGGTACGCTCCAATTGGGATAACCTCCCAAATCGGGAACTCTTGCTCTTATCATTAGATCTTAATAAAGCTTTCGATAGCCTGAATTGGGACTATCTTTTTATTACCCTTGAAATTATGGGATTTGGCTCTACGTTTATCTCACTGATGAAAACACTCTATAGCTCCCCGATAGCTCAAATCTCTATCAGAGGACATAAATCATCCATATTCCCAGTCCAGCGAGGCACTAGACAGGGATGCCCGCTCTCTCCCCTACTATTTGCTTTAGCAATAGAACCCCTTGCAATGGCTATCCGCTCCCATCCCAACATCCATGGTGTTTATTGTGGTCAACAAGAACACAAATGTGCACTATTTGCTGATGATGTCCTTCTGTACATCACTAATCCCCAAACCTCACTCCCAGAACTCTTGTCCTTACTAGATCGCTTCTCGCTAATTTCGGGGCTAACCCTAAACTCACAAAAAACCCTGGCACTCAATATCTCACTATCTCCTATGGAGGTGCAGCTCCTCCAAAGCACATACAGCTTCAAGTGGGCTTCTCACTCCCTCCCATACTTGGGGGTTCATTTGACCCCTTCGATAGGGACGTTATACAAAGCAAACTATCCCCCTTTATTTAAAAAACTCAAGGCAGATCTTCGCTCCTGGGTGGAATACTCTCTCTCTTGGTTTGGCAGAATCAGTTCGGTGAAAATGACATTTTTGCCCAGACTCCTATATTATTTCCGGACATTACCGATAGCAATCCCTAGGGGAGACATGCAACATATACAAACTGAAGTTTTACGCTTCATATGGGGTAATAAGAAATCACGGATACAAAAAAAAACACTTTATACACCTAGGCCCATGGGAGGACTTGGTCTTCCCAATTTACAGGCTTATTATCACTCGGCTCAGATAGCCCAATTAGCTCACACGACAGTTGGAGGTTCGGTCCCTCTTTGGGTTGACATAGAAGCACTTGCGTGCCACCCACGGGCAATAGGAGCCTTGATGTGGCTTCCTAATCGTAAACGCTCATCTATTCTATGCCCTACCTTATCACATTCTCTAGCGGTATGGGACAGAACAAGACACAGAGCCTCCCTTATGTCACGCCACACACCTCTAGCGCCCATTTTTTGCAACCCGGAGTTTTCTCCTGGACTCGCTCCACAACAATTCCAATGGTGGCTCAATAAGGGACTAATGAGAATCGGGGACTTCCTTAACGGAAACCAAATGCATACAATAACATATTTCAAAGACAACTTCTCAATGCCTCCTATTGAGGTATTTCGATATAACCAAATTTCCTCATTCTTTATTTCCAAAATTAAACAGGGGGGGGGACCCACAACACTTACCGCATTTGAACTGACTTGCCGAAACAGAGGCACACAGAGGGGCCGAATCTCTACCATATACTCTTCTAAAACGGAACCTGACACTAAACTCACCTATATGACCCAATGGGAGAGGGACTTGAACCTCTCCCTTGAACTGACAGACTGGCAAGATATTGCCTACCAACTCTCAAAAATCTCTATTAACACTACCCTTATTGAAGCCAATTACAAAACATTATTACGCTGGTACTTAGTTCCCACAAGAATAGCTAAAATGCATCCTTCCTCCTCACCTAATTGTTTTCGACAATGTGGACAGATGGGTACCATGCACCATATTTGGTGGCAGTGTCCACTAGTGGTCAGGTTTTGGATAAGAATCTTTAATCTAATTAACTCAGTGGCGGGTATCAATATCCGTCGGTCCCCAGAGAGCGCACTTTTCCATAGACTTCCCGACGGGATTCCCAAAAACTCAATACGCCTCATAACCTACATCTTGTTGGCAGCGAGAATAATAATTGCAAGGAACTGGAAAAGCTCAAGAATACCCCTAGAACAAGTTAAGGATAAACTCAATTGGATTATGATTAATGATAAGCTCACTTACACCCTTCACAATAAAGCTGTTCAACAAGATATGGGATCCATGGATTGATTATTTTTCCGTTTGCTGAGGAAATCCAGGTGACCCTCTCTCCCTCTCTCTCCTCTCTCTCTTCTTCTCTTATCTTTCCTTCTCTTTTCTGCTTTTTTCCCTTCTCCCTTGTCCTCCCTTTCTTTCTATCTTTGGTGATATACCTTCTGTATACCTTGGTTATCAAAATACCGTGACAGAATGTTACTAATGAGGCAGGAAACCCTATCATAGTGGAGATCCACGGCTAACCCCGAATCTTTGATCGAGGTTCACTGAAGCCCTGGACCCTCCCCCTAGTGCTTGTGCAGTTTAATGTTACTGGTCTGGACGCTTGCACTCGTACTATGCCCTACTTGAGGGTTTGCATAACCCATAACCTTTATGATGATACTATGCATATGTCTCCTACCTCCTGACAGGCTCGGGTGGGTTAAAAATAAATTATCAAAACATTTACATATTTGGCCGAATGTAACCTGGCTATTTGCTCGTTATTGTTTGTTTTTGTTTCTTTTTTTTTATTTCCTTTTATTCCTCTCCTGTATTGTATTTATTTCAATAAACATATTGCAATATAGATATCCTTCTCACCTTCCATGGTCCTACAATATTAGACATCCTTCTTACCTTCCATGGTCCTAGAATATTAGACATCCTTCTTACCTTCCATGGTCCTACAATATTAGACATCCTTCTCACCTTCCATGGTCCTAGAATATTAGACATCCTTCTTACCTTCCATGGTCCTACAATATTAGATATCCTTCTCACCTTCCATGGTCCTACAATATTAGATATCCTTCTCACCTTCCATGGTCCTACAATATTAGATATCCTTCTCACCTTCCATGGTCCTACAATATTAGACATCCTTCTTACCTTCCATGGTCCTACAATATTAGACATCCTTCTCACCTTCCATGGTCCTAGAATATTAGACATCCTTCTTACCTTCCATGGTCCTAGAATATTAGACATCCTTCTCACCTTCCATGGTCCTACAATATTAGATATCCTTCTCACCTTCCATGGTCCTACAATATTAGATATCCTTCTCACCTTCCATGGTCCTACAATATTAGACATCCTTCTTACCTTCCATGGTCCTAGAATATTAGACATCCTTCTTACCTTCCATGGTCCTACAATATTATACATCCTTCTTATCTTCCATGGTCCTAGAATATTAGACATCCTTCTTACCTTCCATGGTCCTACAATATTAGATATCCTTCTCACCTTCCATGGTCCTACAATATTAGATATCCTTCTCACCTTCCATGGTCCTACAATATTAGACATCCTTCTTACCTTCCATGGTCCTAGAATATTAGACATCCTTCTTACCTTCCATGGTCCTACAATATTATACATCCTTCTCACCTTCCATGGTCCTAGAATATTAGACATCCTTCTTACCTTCCATGGTCCTACAATATTAGACATCCTTCTCACCTTCCATGGTCCTACAATATTAGACATCCTTCTCACCTTCCATGGTCCTACAATATTATACATCCTTCTCAACTTCCATGGTCCTACAATATTAGACATCCTTCTCACCTTCCATGGTCCTACAATATTAGACATCCTTCTCACCTTCCATGGTCCTACAATATTAGACATCCTTCTCACCTTCCATGGTCCTACAATATTAGACATCCTTCTCACCTTCCATGGTCCTAGAATATTAGACATCCTTCTCACCTTCCATGGTCCTAGAATATTAGACATACTTCTCACCTTCCATGGTCCTACAATATTAGACATCCTTCACACCGTCCATGGTCCTAGAATATTAGACATCCTTCTCACATTCCATGGTCCTACAATATTAAACATCCTTCTCACCTTCCATGGTCCTAGAATATTAGACATCCTTCTCACATTACATGCTCCTAGAATATTAGACATCCTTCTCACTTTCCATGGTCCTACAATATTAGACATCCTTCTCACCTTCCATGGTCCTAGAATATTAGACATCATTCTCACCTTACATGTTCCTAGAATATTAGACATCCTTCTCACCTTCCATGGTCCTACAATATTAGACATCCTTCTCACCTTCCATGGTCCTAGAATATTAGACATCCTTCTTACCGTCCATGGTCCTACAATATTAGATATCCTTCTCACCTTCCATGGTCCTACAATATTAGATATCCTTCTCACCTTCCATGGTCCTACAATATTAGACATCCTTCTTACCTTCCATGGTCCTAGAATATTAGACATCCTTCTTACCTTCCATGGTCCTACAATATTAGACATCCTTCTCACCTTCCATGGTCCTAGAATATTAGACATCCTTCTTACCTTCCATGGTCCTACAATATTAGATATCCTTCTCACCTTCCATGGTCCTACAATATTAGATATCCTTCTCACCTTCCATGGTCCTACAATATTAGACATCCTTCTTACCTTCCATGGTCCTAGAATATTAGACATCCTTCTTACCTTCCATGGTCCTACAATATTATACATCCTTCTTATCTTCCATGGTCCTAGAATATTAGACATCCTTCTTACCTTCCATGGTCCTACAATATTAGATATCCTTCTCACCTTCCATGGTCCTACAATATTAGATATCCTTCTCACCTTCCATGGTCCTACAATATTAGACATCCTTCTTACCTTCCATGGTCCTAGAATATTAGACATCCTTCTTACCTTCCATGGTCCTACAATATTATACATCCTTCTCACCTTCCATGGTCCTAGAATATTAGACATCCTTCTTACCTTCCATGGTCCTACAATATTAGACATCCTTCTCACCTTCCATGGTCCTACAATATTATACATCCTTCTCAACTTCCATGGTCCTAGAATATTAGACATCCTTCTCACCTTCCATGGTCCTACAATATTAGACATCCTTCTCACCTTCCATGGTCCTACAATATTAGACATCCTTCTCACCTTCCATGGTCCTACAATATTAGACATCCTTCTCACCTTCCATGGTCCTAGAATATTAGACATCCTTCTCACCTTCCATGGTCCTAGAATATTAGACATACTTCTCACCTTCCATGGTCCTACAATATTAGACATCCTTCACACCTTCCATGGTCCTAGAATATTAGACATCCTTCTCACGTTCCATGGTCCTACAATATTAGACATCCTTCTC
Source organism: Rana muscosa (assembly GCA_029206835.1). Taxonomy (NCBI): domain Eukaryota; kingdom Metazoa; phylum Chordata; class Amphibia; order Anura; family Ranidae; genus Rana; species Rana muscosa. The sequence continues at coordinate 399,520,325 of CM055118.1, forward strand.
ACCTTCCATGGTCCTAGAATATTAGACATCCTTCTCACATTACATGCTCCTAGAATATTAGACATCCTTCTCACTTTCCATGGTCCTACAATATTAGACATCCTTCTCACCTTCCATGGTCCTAGAATATTAGACATCATTCTCACCTTACATGTTCCTAGAATATTAGACATCCTTCTCACCTTCCATGGTCCTAGAATATTAGACATCCTTCTCACCTTGCATGGTCCTAGAGTAGTAGACGTCCTTCTCACCTTGCATGGTCCTAGAATATTAGACATCCTTCTCACCTTCCATGGTCCTATATTATTAGTTATCATTCTCACCTTACATGTTCCTAGAATATTAGACATCCTTCTCACCTTCCATGGTCCTACAATATTAGACATCCTTCTCACCTTCCATGGTCCTAGAATATTAGACATCCTTCTCACCTTCCATGGTCCTAGAATATTAGACATCCTTCTCACCTTCCATGGTCCTATAATATTAGACATCCTTCTCACCTTCCATGGTTTTAGAATATTAGACATCCTTCTCACCTTCCATGGTCCTATAATATTAGACATCCTTCTCACCTTCCATGGTCCTAGAATATTAGACATCCTTCTCACCTTCCATGGTCCTACAATATTGGACATCCTTCTCACCTTCCATGGTCCTATAATATTGGACATCCTTCTCACCTTCCATGGTCCTAGAATATTAGACATCCTTCTCACCTTCCATGGTCCTAGAATATTAGACATCCTTCTCACCCTGCCTGGTCCTAGAATATTAGACATCCTTCTGACCTTCCAAGGTCCTAGAATATTAGACATCCTTCTCACCTTCCATGGCCCTAGAATATTAGACATCCTTCTCACCTTCCATGGTCCTAGAATATTGGACATCCTTCTCACCTTCCATGGTCCTACAATATTAGACATCCTTCTCACCTTCCATGGTCCTACAATATTGGACATCCTTCTCACCTTCCATGGTCCTACAATATTAGACATCCTTCTCACCTTCCAGGGTCCTACAATATTGGACATCCTTCTCACCTTCCATGGTCCTACAATATTAGACATCCTTCTCACCCTGTCTGGTCCTAGAATATTAGACATCCTTCTGACCTTCCAAGGTCCTAGAATATTAGACATCCTTCTCACCTTCCATGGTCCTAGAATATTAGACATCCTTCTCACCTTCCATGGTCCTAGAATATTAGACATCCTTCTCACCTTCCATGGTCCTAGAATATTAGACATCCTTCTCACCTTCCATGGTCCTAGAATATTAGACATCCTTCTCACCTTCCATGGTCCTAGAATATTAGACATCCTTCTCACCTTCCATGGTCCTAGAATACTAGACATACTTCTCACCTTCCATGGTCCTACAATATTAGACATCCTTCTCACCTTCCATGGTCCTAGAATATTAGACATCCTTCTCACCTTCCATGGTCCTACAATATTAGACATCCTTCTCACCTTCCATGGTCCTAGAATATTAGACATCCTTCTCACCTTCCATGGTCGTAGAATATTAGACATCCTTCTCACCTTCCATGGTCCTAGAATATTAGACATCCTTCTCACCTTCCAAGGTCCTAAAATATTAGACATCCTTCTCACCTTCCATGGTCCTACAATATTAGACATCCTTCTCACCTTGCATGGTCCTAGATTTTTGCACATTCCTTCTATAGACGTTGTATGCACATATAACTCTGTAAATAAAAATTCCCACCACGATGAGTACTAAGTGCTGCCTCACCTGAAGCTCCCCAGGTCTACAATCACTTGGAGGTGACACCTGCTGTCAGGTGGAGACCACCATAGGGTGGGGTGTGAATTGGAGGGTCCATCCTGGAGAATGTTGTGAGATGTGATCAGCAGGCCAAACAATGACAGAAGAAAAAATATGAAAAGAGCAATCTGAGAACTTCAAAGGGAAAGTATACCGTTTTTTCCCTTTTTGACATTTTTATTGATTTATATAAAATCTATCAAATAAAAAAAAATGATTGTGGGTTTTCTCTTATAGCTGCAATTTTTATGATGAGTGAAGTTCTGTAGAACTTTCCTCTTTACTGCGAAGTGAGGAAGCAATGAAGTCGGGGGGGGGGGGGAGGGAGGGATGGCTCAGTGGGGAGAGTACCATATATAAAAGAAGGAAGCTTTATATCCAGAGCCACAAACCACAGAGTGACACAGAGAGGACAACATCCAGACTATCAGGTGAGACCGAGTGGGGGGAGCACGAGAGGGACAGACAGAGAGAGATGGAGAGGGGGAGATGGGGGAGAGCAGGAGGGAGGAGAGATAGAGAGGGGGAGATAGGGGAGAGAGAGCAGGAGGGAGGAGAGATAGAGAGGGGGAGATAGGGGAGAGAGAGCAGGAGGGAGGAGAGATAGAGAGAGGGAGATGGGGGAGAGCAGGAGGGAGGAGAGATAGAGAGAGGGAGATGGTGGTGAGCAGGAGGGAGGAGAGATAGAGAGGGGGAGATAGGGGAGAAAGAGCAGGAGGGAGGAGAGATAGAGAGGGGGAGATAGGGGAGAGAGAGCTGGAGGGATGAGAGATAGAGAGAGGAAGATGGGGGAGAGAGGAGAGATAGAGAGGGGGAGATGGGGAGAGAGAGCTGGAGGGAGGAGAGATAGAGAGAGGAAGATGGGGGAGAGAGGAGAGATAGAGAGGGGAGATGGGGAGAGAGAGCAGGAGGGAGGAGAGATAGAGAGAGGAAGATGGGGGAGAGAGGAGAGATAGAGAGGGGGAGATAGGGGAGAGAGAGCAGGGGAGGAGAGATAGAGAGAGGGAGATAGGGGAGAGAGAGCAGGAGGAAGGAGAGATAGAGAGAGGGAGATAGGGGAGAGAGAGCAGGAGGGAGGAGAGATAGAGAGGGGGAGATGGGGAGAGCAGGAGGGAGGAGAGATAGAGAGAGGGAGGTGGGGGAGAGAGGAGAGATAGAGAGGGGGAGAAAGGGGAGAGAGAGCATGAGGGAGGAGAGGACACCAAGAGGACAACATCCAGACTACGAGGTGAGACCGAGGGGGGGAGCAGGAGAGTGACAGACAGAGACCGTTAGAGAGGGGGAGATGGGGGAGAGAAGGAGGGAGGAGAGATAGCGAAGGGGAGATGGGGGACAGCAGGAGGGAGGAGAGATAGAGAGGGGAAGATGGGGGAGGGAGGAGAGATAGAGAGAGGGTGTGACAGGATGGTCACTTTGGACACAGGGTGAGGCAGGAAATAATGGACATTAAGAAATATATCTTGGGCTACCTAAAATGGGTCTGTAATATTTATCCACCATATCCCCAAGGATATCTGTAAAGGACTATTTACTGTTTCTGAACTCAACAGGTTAATTGAGAGATACTGGGGTGTTCAGCCTCAATCACCTGTCTGCCTAGTGTAATGCTAATCCCAGTCTCTAAAAGACCTGTTCATTGTTTGTGGTGATTTACATTCTATTGTCCATTGTGGTTTGGGGGAATTAAAGTGGTTGTAAACCCTATATTATTTTTTTTCATAACCACCTGCAAGACAAAGGCATAATGAGCTAACATGACTAGCATAATAGCTCATTATGCATCACTTACCTTAGATCGGGGCCCCCAAAGCCGTCCTCGTCTCCCTCTTCAGCCGCATCCATCGCTGCGGCGATAGCCGGAAGGTTACTTCCGGCTATCGCCGCACCAGCCAATCACAGCGCCGCTCCGGCGCTGTGATTGGCCGGAGCGGCGGAGACGTCACTCTGCGCATGCGCGCGAGAGCTGTGACATTCGGCTACGCCCAGCGATTGCTGGGAAGTAGCCGATTTTGTGAATGGGATTAACCCCATGAATGCGCCGTTGTCTACGGCGCGCATGCGCCGTAGACAGCGGCGCCTGTAATTTTTAGTAAATATCTCCTAAACCGTGTAGGTTTAGGAGATATTTCTTGCACCTACAGGTAAGCCTTAATCTAGGCTTACCTGTAGGTGCAAGTTGAAAAAGTGGGTTTACAACCACTTTAAGCCTATAATTATAGGTTGTGGAACCAGCAGCAGACGGGTTAATTGAAGAGATGTTGATGAATCACCTGCATACTTGTGTTTTGGGTCTGTTATGTTGTGGGTGGAGCTGGACCATTGTTCATTTTAGGTTAATGCAGTATTGGATGGTTATAAAAGTTACAATGTTTTTCTCAATAAATTAATTCGATGCTAGGAAGATACAGAGTGTGTCTCGTTCTTCCAGAAGGATTAATTCCTATGGGAAGTGGTCGTCTGGCTGTGGAGGATCAACAGTGAATTTGTGTCCAGGAGAGGGAAGGGATCTAAACGGCGTTAACCCCTTTCGTATTAGGGGTGCCGTTACAGGGGGAGATGGGGGAGAGGGGAGAGATAGAGAGAGGAAGATGGGGGAGAGCATGAGGGAGGAGAGATAGAGAGAGGGAGAGAGAGCAGGAGGGAGAAGAGAGAGGGAGATGGGGGGAGCAGGAGGGAGGAGAGATAGAGAGGGGGAGATAGGGGAGAGCATGAGGGAGGAGAGACAGAGAGAGGGAGATAAGGGAGAAAGAGTAGGAGGTAGGGGAGAGAGGGAGATGGGGGAGAGCAGGAGAGAGGAGAGATTGAGGGGGGGAGATAGGGGAGAGAGAGCAGGAGGGAGGAGAGGACACCAAGAGGACAACATCCAGACTACGAGGTGAGACAGAGGGGGGGAGCAGGAGAGGGACAGACAGAGAGATGGAGAGGGTGAGATAGGGGAGGAGAGAGCAGGAGGGATGAGAGATAGAGAGTGGGAGATGGGGGAGAGCAGGAGGGAGGAGAGATAGAGAGAGGGAGATGGGGGAGAGCAGGAGGGAGGAGAGATAGAGAGAGGGAGATGGTGGTGAGCAGGAGGGAGGAGAGATAGAGAGGGGGAGATAGGGGAGAAAGAGCAGGAGGGAGGAGAGATAGAGAGGGGGAGATAGGGGAGAGAGAGCAGGAGGGAGGAGAGATAGAGAGAGGAAGATGGGGGAGAGAGGAGAGATAGAGAGGGGGAGATGGGGAGAGAGAGCAGGAGGGAGGAGAGATAGAGAGAGGAAGATGGGGGAGAGAGGAGAGATAGAGAGGGGGATATAGGGGAGAGAGAGAAGGGGAGGAGAGATAGAGAGAGGGAGATAGGGGAGAGAGAGCAGGAGGGAGGAGAGATAGAGAGAGGGAGATAGGGGAGAGAGAGCAGGAGGGAGGAGAGATAGAGAGGGGGAGATGGGGAGAGCAGGAGGGAGGAGAGATAGAGAGAGGGAGGTGGGGGAGAGAGGAGAGATAGAGAGGGGGAGAAAGGGGAGAGAGAGCATGAGGGAGGAGAGGACACCAAGAGGACAACATCCAGACTACGAGGTGAGACCGAGGGGGGGAGCAGGAGAGTGACAGACAGAGACCGTTAGAGAGGGGGAGATGGGGGAGAGAAGGAGGGAGGAGAGATAGTGAAGGGGAGATGGGGGACAGCAGGAGGGAGGAGAGATAGAGAGGGGAAGATGGGGGAGGGAGGAGAGATAGAGAGAGGGTGTGTCAGGATGGTCACTTTGGACACAGGGTGAGGCAGGAAATAATGGACATTAAGAAATATATCTTGGGCTACCTAAAATGGGTCTGTAATATTTATCCACCATATCCCCAAGGATATCTGTAAAGGACTATTTACTGTTTCTGAACTCAACAGGTTAATTGAGAGATACTGGGGTGTTCAGCCTCAATCACCTGTCTGCCTAGTGTAATGCTAATCCCAGTCTCTAAAAGACCTGTTCATTGTTTGTGGTGATTTACATTCTATTGTCCATTGTGGTTTGGGGGAATTAAAGTGGTTGTAAACCCTATATTATTTTTTTTCATAACCACCTGCAATACAAAGGCATAATGAGCTAACATGACTAGCATAATAGCTCATTATGCATCACTTACCTTAGATCGGGGCCCCCGAAGCCGTCCTTGTCTCCCTCTTCAGCCGCATTCATCGCTGCGGCGATACCGGAAGGTTACTTCCGGCTATCGCCGCACCAGCCAATCACAGCGCCGCTCCGGCGCTGTGATTGGCCGGAGCGGCGGAGACGTCACTCTGCGCATGCGCGCGAGAGCTGTGACATTCGGCTACGCCCAGCGATTGCTGGGAAGTAGCCGATTTTGTGAATGGGATTAACCCCATGAATGCGCCGTTGTCTACGGCGCGCATGCGCCGTAGACAGCGGCGCCTGTAATTTTTAGTAAATATCTCCTAAACCGTGTAGGTTTAGGAGATATTTCTTGCACCTACAGGTAAGCCTTAATCTAGGCATACCTGTAGGTGCAAGTTGAAAAAGTGGGTTTACAACCACTTTAAGCCTATAATTATAGGTTGTGGAACCAGCAGCAGACGGGTTAATTGAAGAGATGTTGATGAATCACCTGCATACTTGTGTTTTGGGTCTGTTATGTTGTGGGTGGAGCTGGACCATTGTTCATTTTAGGTTAATGCAGTATTGGATGGTTATAAAAGTTACAATGTTTTTCTCAATAAATTAATTCGATGCTAGGAAGATGCAGAGTGCGTCTCGTTCTTCCAGAAGGATTAATTCCTATGGGAAGTGGTCGTCTGGCTGTGGAGGATCGACAGTGAATTTGTGTCCAGGAGAGGGAAGCGATCTAAACGGCGTTACCCCCTTTCGTATTAGGGGTGCCGTTACAGGGGGAGATGGGGGAGAGGGGAGAGATAGAGAGAGGAAGATGGGGGAGAGCATGAGGGAGGAGAGATAGAGAGAGGGAGAGAGAGCAGGAGGGAGAAGAGAGAGGGAGATGGGGGGAGCAGGAGGGAGGAGAGATAGAGAGGGGGAGATAGGGGAGAGCATGAGGGAGGAGAGACAGAGAGAGGGAGATAAGGGAGAAAGAGCAGGAGGTAGGGGAGAGAGGGAGATGGGGGAGAGCAGGAGAGAGGAGAGATTGAGAGGCGGAGATAGGGGAGAGAGAGCAGGAGGGAGGAGAGGACACCAAGAGGACAACATCCAGACTACGAGGTGAGACCGAGGGGGGGAGCAGGAGAGGGACAGACAGAGACCGTTAGAGAGGGGGAGATGGGGGAGAGCAGGAGGGAGGAGAGATAGCGAAAGAGAGATGGGGGAGAGCAGGAGGGAGGAGAGATAGAGAGGGGGAGATGGGAGAGAGCAGGAGGGAGGAGAGATAGAGAGGGGGAGATGGGGGGAGCATGAGGGAGGAGAGATAGAGAGCAGGAGGGAGGAGAGATAGAGAGCAGGAGGGAGGAGAGATAGAGAGAGGGAGATGGAGGAGAGCAGGAGGGAGGAGAGATAGAGAGAGGAAGATGGGGGAGAGAGGAGAGATAGAGAGGGGGAGATAGGGGAGAGAGCATGAGGGAGGAGAGGACACCAAGAGGACAACATCCAGACTACGAGGTGAGACCGAGGGGGGGGGGGAGCAGGAGAGGGACAGACAGAGACCGATAGAGAGGGGGAGATGGGGGAGAGCAGGAGGGAGGAGAGATAGCGAAAGGGAGATGAGGGAGAGCAGGAGGGAGGAGAGATAGAGAGGGGCAGATGGGAGAGAGCAGGAGGGAGGTGAGATAGAGAGGGGGAGATGGGGGAGAGCAGGAGGGAGGAGAGATAGAGAGGGGAAGATGGGGAAAGCTGGAGGGAGGAGAGATAGAGAGGGGGTGATGGGGGAGAGAGGAGAGATAGAGAGGGGGAGATGGTGGGGGAGAGCATGAGGGAGGAGAGATAGAGAGAGGGAGATAAGGGAGAGAGAGCAGGAGGGAGGAGAGAGAGGGAGATGGGAGGAGCAGGAGGGATGAGAGATAGAGAGGGGAGATGGGGGGAGAGCAGGAAAGAGGAGAGATAGAGAGGGGGAGATAGGGGAGAGAGAGCAAGAGGGAGGAGAGGACACAAAGAGGACAACATCCAGACTACCAGGTGAGACCGAGGGGGGGGCAGGAGAGGGACAGGCAGAGAGAGATGGAGAGGAGGAGATAGGGGAGAGAGAGAGAGCAGGAGGGAGGAGAGATAGAGAGGGGAGATGGGGGAACATGAGGGAGAAATAGAGAGAGGGAGATGGGGGAGAGAGCGCAGGAGGGAGGAGGGATAGAGAAAGGGATATGGAGGAGAGAGAGCAGGAGGGAGGAGAGATAGAAAGAGGGAGATGGGGAGAGAGAGCAGGAGGAGAGATAGAGAGGGGGAGATGGGGGGAGCAGGAGGGAGGAGAGATAGAGAAAGGGAGATGGGGGGAGCAGGAGGGAGGAGAGATAGAGAGAGAGAGATGGGGAGAGAGAGCAGGAGGGAGGAGAGATAGAGAGAGGGAGATGGGGGAGAGAGAGCAGGAGGGAGGAGGGATAGAGAAAGGGATATGGAGGAGAGAGAGCAGGAGGGAGGAGAGATAGAAAGAGGGAGATGGGGAGAGAGAGCAGGAGGAGAGATAGAGAGGGGGAGATGGGGGGAGCAGGAGGGAGGAGAGATAGAGAAAGGGAGATGGGGGGAGCAGGAGGGAGGAGAGATAGAGAGAGGGAGATGGGGAGAGAGAGCAGGAGGGAGGAGAGATAGAGAGAGGGAGATGGGGGGAGAGAGCAGGAGGGAGGAGAGATAGAGAGGGGGAGATGGGGAGAGCAGGAGGGAGGAGAGATAGAGGGGGATGGGGTGGAGCAGGAGGGAGGAGAGATAGAGAGGGGGAGATGGGGTAGAGCAGGAGGGAGGAGAGATAGAGAGGGGGAGATGGGGGTGGAGAGAGAGAAGATTGGAAAAGAAGAGGTGGGGGAAGGATGAGAAAGACAGAAGGATGGATACAAATGGGGTGGGGTGGACTAGGGGAAGGAAAAAGAAGAAAAGAAGGGCGAGGAGGATGAAAGAGAGAATGGGTCATAGAGGGGGGAGGGGAAGAAAGATGTGGTGTTAGAAGAGACAAGGAGATAGAAAGAGAGGGAAGTAGAGGGGGTGATAAAGTCAAATGATTATAGGTGTTACCAATCGTTAAGTGGCACTACTGTCTAGTAATTAGTGCTTATATGCTAATGTTAGGTTCTTTGTATAATACCGGGTTCACTTAATAGAATGACTTTGGAGAAAAATGTTATTAGAACAAATGCTAGTTCTCTGGATCCTCGAAATGTCCTTCTGTGTAACATGGAGACATTTAATCTCTTTGTTCTACAGCGAGGAGGGAGTCTGGGGGTCGGTCAAGTTACAAAGGGGTTCCAAGATAACAAGTGTAGCGCTCATCCACTTTTAGGGGTCCCATATCCCAAATTTAGGGGGCTGGTCTGAGCTAGTAGTTGGGCTCAGACCGTTCTCATTGATAGGTTATGCTACTTTGTTCTGCAGGTGGTATACTGGTGTGCAGTCCCCTGTGGCCTGTAGATGGCACTGTCATGACAAGTCAGGGTTGAACCACTAGTAATAGTGCTGTGCCTTAGGGTGTCCTCTCTCGGCAGCGGTACAGTGGGCGTGGTTGGCCTGCTGTGCATGCTGGGAGAGGATACATAAGGGGCAGACGCCGCCTGGAGAGGGAGTTCCGGGGTTCCCGTTGGGAGTCCAGAGTCCGAGTTCAAGTGCGCGGCGCCCAGCCCTCCAGGCCATGGGGCCGCATGCACATCAGTCCCAGGCACCTTTAGCCCTGGGGCTGCAACTTCAGCACTGGGCCCAGCACTTTTAGCTGGAGATCACTTCTGGAAAGAGGAATCCCAGGGTGCCCCTTGCGAGGGGACCCGCTCTAAGAAGAGGAGGCTGGGGGAGGACCTTTCTGAGGGACCAGTGAGAGTTCACGGTGAAAGAAGGGGCCCGGTAACTTTCGGAGGGATTCATCTATCCACCAAAGGTCTAGTAGTGTGCTGCTGCTGGCACCTGTCCTTATATTGCAAGAGCTGAGAAGTTCGGGCGTGATAGATTCTGTGGCAGAGTCTCCCGATCATATCTAAGAAAATAACCTAATTGAGCGTCCGAGCATCACTCCGGCTGCTAGGATCCACTTTTACGGGAGACTATCCGGGTGAGCTGAACCCACTCGGTGATTGAGTGGTGATTGTAATATTTACTTGTGCCTGGACCTACCTCCCAAAACCTTGCTGTCCTGTCTCTCATCCAGCCTTTCCTATATGCTGAACATTGAAAAATAAACTCAACGTTGGAATTACTTGGGGGGGGAAAACAGAGACTTGTCCCTATATCCTAGGAGATGAGAAACAACCGATGGAGAACCTAGCTGTGGGACCCGAATACATACCACCGCTTAACCTCCTCAACCAGGAGGGTACGGGCATATAGTACGGTGTGCCCCTTTCCTGCAAGTGAGCCAAATGTGGGAGAAAAGGGTCCGTGTGCTACACAAGAATTAATGTCTCTTATAACTATTGATGGGGGTTTCGGGGATGAAGAGAAAGGAGGATATTTGTCTATAATGGAGTCTTCTACAGGACATGTCAGTGCGCTACAAGGACATAGAGCTTCTTCAAGAGGACCCAACACCCAACAAGAGTCCCGCTGGAAACCATTCAACTTAACGAGGTACAAATCACCATACATAACACCACAGATACCGAGAATTACACCCGACATACCGGACAAGAGAAGTAGTACTGTGCAGAGTCCATACATACAGAATAAGAACAGATACTGAGAATTACACCCGACATACAGGACAAGAGAAGAAGTACTGTGCAGAGTCCATACATACAGAATAAGAACAGATACCGAGAATTACACCCGACATACAGGACAAGAGAAGTAGTACTGTGCAGAGTCCATACATACAGAATAAGAACAGATACCGAGAATTACACCCGACATACAGGACAAGAGAAGTAGTACTGTGCAGAGTCCATACATACAGAATAAGGACAGATACTGAGAATTACACCCGGCATACCGGACAAGAGAAGAAGTACTGTGCAGAGTCCATACATACAGAATAAGAACAGATACCGAGAATTACACCCGACATACAGGACAAGAGAAGTAGTACTGTGCAGAGTCCATACATACAGAATAAGAAGAGATACCGAGAATTACACCCGACATACAGGACAAGAGAAGAAGTACTGTGCAGAGTCCATACATACAGAATAAGAAGAGATACTGAGAATTACACCCGGCATACAGGACAAGAGAAGTAGTACTGTGCAGAGTCCATACATACAGAAAAAGAACAGATACCGAGAATTACACCCGACATACAGGACAAGAGAAGTAGTACTGTGCAGAGTCCATACATACAGAATAAGAACAGATACCGAGAATTACACCCGACATACAGGACAGGAGAAGTAGTACTGTGCAGAGTCCATACATACAGAATAAGAACAGATACTGAGAATTACACCCGACATACAGGACAAGAGAAGTAGTACTGTGCAGAGTCCATACATACAGAAAAAGAACAGATACCGAGAATTACACCCGACATACAGGACAAGAGAAGTAGTACTGTGCAGAGTCCATACATACAGAATAAGAACAGATACCGAGAATTACACCCGACATACAGGACAGGAGAAGTAGTACTGTGCAGAGTCCATACATACAGAATAAGAACAGATACTGAGAATTACACCCGACATACAGGACAAGAGAAGTAGTACTGTGCAGAGTCCATACATACAGAATAAGAACAGATACCGAGAATTACACCCGACATAGAGGACAAGAGAAGTAGTACTGTGCAGAGTCCATACATACAGAATAAGAACAGATACCGAGAATTACACCCGACATACAGGACAAGAGAAGTAGTACTGTGCAGAGTCCATACATACAGAATAAGAACAGATACCGAGAATTACACCCGACATACAGGACAAGAGAAGTTACTGTGCAGAGTCCATACATACAGAATAAGAACAGATACCGAGAATTACACCCGACATACAGGACAAGAGAAGTAGTACTGTGCAGAGTCCATACATACAGAATAAGAAGAGATACCGAGAATTACACCCGACATACAGGACAAGAGAAGTAGTACTGTGCAGAGTCCATACATACAGAATAAGAAGAGATACCGAGAATTACACCCGACATACAGGACAGGAGAAGTAGTACTGTGCAGAGTCCATACATACAGAATAAGGACAGATACTGAGAATTACACCCGACATACAGGACAAGAGAAGTAGTACTGTGCAGAGTCCATACATACAGAATAAGGACAGATACTGAGAATTACACCCGACATACAGGACAGGAGAAGTAGTACTGTGCAGAGTCCATACATACAGAATAAGAACAGATACCGAGAATTACACCCGGCATACAGGACAAGAGAAGTAGTACTGTGCAGAGTTCATACATACAGAATAAGAAGAGATACCGAGAATTACACCCGACATACAGGACAGGAGAAGTAGTACTGTGCAGAGTCCATACATACAGAATAAGAACAGATACTGAGAATTACACCCGACATACAGGACAGGAGAAGTAGTACTGTGCAGAGTCCATACATACAGAATAAGAACAGATACTGAGAACTACACCCGACATACAGGACAAGAGAAGTAGTACTGTGCAGAGTCCATACATACAGAATAAGAAGAGATACCGAGAATTACACCCGACATACAGGACAAGAGAAGTAGTACTGTGCAGAGTCCATACATACAGAATAAGAACAGATACCGAGAATTACACCCGACATACAGGACAGGAGAAGTAGTACTGTGCAGAGTCCATACATACAGAATAAGGACAGATACCGAGAATTACACCCGACATACAGGACAAGAGAAGTAGTACTGTGCAGAGTCCATACATACAGAATAAGAAGAGATACCGAGAATTACACCCGACATACAGGACAGGAGAAGTAGTACTGTGCAGAGTCCATACATACAGAATAAGAACAGATACTGAGAATTACACCCGACATACAGGACAAGAGAAGTAGTACTGTGCAGAGTCCATACATACAGAATAAGGAGAGATACTGAGAATTACACCCGGCATACAGGACAAGAGAAGTAGTACTGTGCAGAGTCCATACATACAGAATAAGAACAGATACTGAGAATTACACCCGACATACAGGACAAGAGAAGTAGTACTGTGCAGAGTCCATACATACAGAATAAGGAGAGATACTGAGAATTACACCCGGCATACAGGACAAGAGAAGTAGTACTGTGCAGAGTCCATACATACAGAATAAGAACAGATACCGAGAATTACACCCGACATACAGGACAGGAGAAGTGGTACTGTGCAGAGTCCATACATACAGAATAAGAACAGATACCGAGAATTACACCCGACATACAGGACAGGAGAAGTAGTACTGTGCAGAGTCCATACATACAGAATAAGGAGAGATACTGAGAATTACACCCGGCATACAGGACAGGAGAAGTAGTACTGTGCAGAGTCCATACATACAGAATAAGAACAGATACCGAGAATTACACCCGACATACAGGACAAGAGAAGTAGTACTGTGCAGAGTCCATACATACAGAATAAGGACAGATACTGAGAATTACACCCGACATACAGGACAAGAGAAGTAGTACTGTGCAGAGTCCATACATACAGAATAAGGAGAGATACTGAGAATTACACCCGGCATACAGGACAGGAGAAGTAGTACTGTGCAGAGTCCATACATACAGAATAAGAACAGATACTGAGAATTACACCCGACATACAGGACAAGAGAAGTAGTACTGTGCAGAGTCCATACATACAGAATGAGAACAGATACCGAGAATTACACCCGACATACAGGACAGGAGAAGTAGTACTGTGCAGAGTCCATACATACAGAATAAGGACAGATACTGAGAATTACACCCGACATACAGGACAAGAGAAGTAGTACTGTGCAGAGTCCATACATACAGAATAAGAACAGATACCGAGAATTACACCCGACATACAGGACAGGAGAAGTGGTACTGTGCAGAGTCCATACATACAGAATAAGAACAGATACCGAGAATTACACCCGACATACAGGACAGGAGAAGTAGTACTGTGCAGAGTCCATACATACAGAATAAGAACAGATACTGAGAATTACATCCGACATACAGGACAGGAGAAGTAGTACTGTGCAGAGTCCATACATACAGAATAAGAACAGATACCGAGAATTACACCCGACATACAGGACAAGAGAAGTAGTACTGTGCAGAGTCCATACATACAGAATAAGAACAGATACCGAGAATTACACCCGACATACAGGACAAGAGAAGTAGTACTGTGCAGAGTCCATACATACAGAATAAGAACAGATACCGAGAATTACACCCGACATACAGGACAGGAGAAGTAGTACTGTGCAGAGTCCATACATACAGAATAAGAACAGATACCGAGAATTACACCCGACATACAGGACAAGAGAAGTGGTACTGTGCAGAGTCCATACATACAGAATAAGAACAGATACCGAGAATTACACCCGACATACAGGACAAGAGAAGTGGTACTGTGCAGAGTCCATACATACAGAATAAGAACAGATACCGAGAATTACACCCGACATACAGGACAGGAGAAGTAGTACTGTGCAGAGTCCATACATACAGAATAAGAACAGATACTGAGAATTACATCCGACATACAGGACAGGAGAAGTAGTACTGTGCAGAGTCCATACATACAGAATAAGAAGAGATACTGAGAATTACACCCGGCATAAATTAATGTCATCCTATTCTTCCCACAATGGGATTTAATGCAATTTTCTCTTTCAGGAATCACCATGAACAGGTGGATCCCCCAACCCTCTTCCGGCCTGACCTGCTCTCTGTCAGCACTTTGCACTGGCCTCCTCTTCATCATCACCATCACACGTGAGTTCACTCTCACTGTCCCTCCACACAAACACCTCACATTCCATCCACACTTATCATAGGTCACCCCTGTCTTTATTCCCCACTTAATACTGCCCACACTATACATTCTCTGGAAGATTCCCCTCCCCCCACCACCACCACCACCATCTACTCTACATTCTCTGGAAGATCTCCCCCCACTGTCCACACTAAATTCCCTGGAAGATCTCCCCCCACTGTCCGCACTACATTCTCTGGAAGATCTCCCCCCACTGTTCACACTACATTCTCTGGAAGATCTCCCCCCACTGTCCGCACTACATTCTCTGCAAGATCTCCCCCCACTGTCCACACTACATTCTCTGGAAGATCTCCCCCCACTGTCCACACTACATTCTCTGGAAGATCTCCCCCCACTGTCCACACTACATTCCCTGGAAGATCTCCCCCCACTGTCCGCACTACATTCTCTGGAAGATCTCCCCCCACTGTTCACACTACATTCTCTGGAAGATCCCCCCCCCCCCACTGTCCACACTACATTCTCTGGAAGATCTCCCCCAATGTCCACACTACATTCTCTGGAAGATCTCCCCCCACTTTCCACACTACATTCTCTGGAAGATCCCCCCCCCACTGTCCACACTACATTCTCTGGAAGATCTCCCCCCACTGTCCGCACTACATTCTCTGGAAGATCTCCCCCACTGTTCACACTACATTCTCTGGAAGATCCCCCCCCCACTGTCCACACTACATTCTCTGGAAGATCTCCCCCAATGTCCACACTACATTCTCTGGAAGATCTCCCCCCACTTTCCACACTACATTCTCTGGAAGATCCCCCCCCCCCACTGTCCACACTACATTCTCTGGAAGATCTCCCCCCAATGTCCACACTACATTCTCTGGAAGATCTCCCCCCAATGTCCACACTACATTCTCTGGAAGATCCCCCCCCCCACTGTCCACACTACATTCTCTGGAAGATCCCCCCAATGTCCACACTACATTCTCTGGAAGATCCCCCCCCCACTGTCCACACTACATTCTCTGGAAGATCTCCCCCAATGTCCACACTACATTCTCTGGAAGATCTCCCCCCACTGTCCACACTACATTCTCTGGAAGATCTCCCCCACTGTTCACACTACATTCTCTGGAAGATCTCCCCCCACTGTCCACACTACATTCTCTGGAAGATCTCCCCCACTGTTCACACTACATTCTCTGGAAGATCTCCCCCAATGTCCACACTACATTCTCTGGAAGATCTCCCCCACTGTTCACACTACATTCTCTGGAAGATCTCCCCCCCCACTGTCCACACTACATTCTCTGGAAGATCTCCCCCACTGTTCACACTACATTCTCTGGAAGATCCCCCCCCCACTGTCCACACTACATTCTCTGGAAGATCTCCCCCCACTGTCCACACTACATTCTCTGGAAGATCTCCCCCCACTGTCCACACTAAATTCTCTGGAAGATCTCCCCCCACTGTCCACACTACATTCTCTGGAAAATCTCCCCCCACTGTCCACACTACATTCTCTGGAAGATCTCCCCCCACTGTCCACACTACATTCTCTGGAAGATCTCCCCCCACTGTCCACACTACATTCTCTGGAAGATCTCCCCCCACTGTCCACACTACATTCTCTGGAAGATCTCCCCCCACCGTCCACACTACATTCTCTGGAAGATTTCCCCCCACCATCCACACTACATTCTATGGAAGATCTCCCCCACCATCCACACTACATTCTCTGGAAGATCTCCCCCCAATGTCCACACTACATTCTATGGAAGATCCCTCCCCATTGGTCACAATGTCCATCCTCAGCTCTGGTGAGGTGTTATATGTGATCCATGTCATTATAATATGCCTACAGTTAAATTGCCATTTTATTGAGAAGAAATACTTACATGTACCGTATATACTCAAGTATAAGCCAAGTTTTTCAGCACATTTTTTTGTGCTGAAAATGCCCCCCTCGGCTTATATTCGAGTCACCTTTTTGTGCCTGATCTTCGGGAATTTGGGGATCCGGTACTGGCCGGGTCCCCAAACTTGGCACACATGTAGCCCCACTCTTCCTCTACAAGTGTGCAAAGTTTGTTGTCCAGGGGAAGTATGGCCGGGAAGCACCGATTTTTCAAACCCGGGCACCCCTTCCATAGACTCCTATATTAAACGGTCATTTCTTCTGTGATTTTGGGGACCTGGTACCGGCCGGTCGTAAGTCCTCTGGACGTGAAACTTGGCACACATGTAGCCGCATTTCTCCTCTACAAGTGTACAAAGTTTGTTGTTTGGGGGACCTACGGTCAGGGAGCGCCGATTTTTCAAAGCTGGGCACTCCTTCCATCGATTCCCATGTTAAGCGTCAGTCTAGTCATGGACACAGTGAGGCATGGGCACAGTGAGGCATGGACATGGACACCCTAGGCTTATACTCAAGTCAATACGTTTTCCCATTTTTCTGTGGTAAAATTAGGTGCCTCGGCTTATATTTGGGTCGGCTTATACTCGAGTATATACAGGTATGTTATATTTCACTCAGTAGCCTGAAAAACACTCACTTTTAAGTACCCCAGAAAAAGCAAATGAAGATATTAAGAACATATGTAGCGGGTATTTGAATTATGTGAGGACTCTGGTGGTGTGAGGTTCCTTGGGGTCCCTGGGTGGCGCTGTTGCTTTGGGCCGGAGCTAAACTCACACCTCAAACTGTGCCTTTTTGTCCTCCCCTGGAGCTGGTACAGCGGGGCGGGGAACCCGCTGTGATGCAAAGGGAGAGGTCATAAAAGGGGCGGAGGCCCTGAGTTTTGGGGAGAGAGTCGGAGGACGTGGCCGCACCCAGGCACCTTCAGCTTGGGTGCTGGTGTTCCGGTGTTCCAGGCCTAGGCGCCCTTGGCCTAGCTGGAGCGGAGATGGAGTCAATCTCAGGCACCTTTAGCCTGGGGTGAGGTACTATGGCGGATGCCTGGGGCTCAGTACCTTCGACTGAGTTCCGCCAGGGTGGAGGAATCCCAGGGGGCCCTAACGCCTTGGGTGCCCGTGTCTGAGTTCGTGAGGACTGGTGCGCAGTAACTTCTCCGAAGAGTCCGGCGCAGCTTTGCTGGTGACATAGAGGCCTCCACTTCTCCCTTGGACGGATTTCTTCCTCTGACAGGGGCAAAGTGAGCGAAGGTAATTCACGTTCTATATTACCTAGTCAGTGGCAGTGACTATTCACCACTGGTGACAGCACAGTGGGCAGCAGCAAGAAGGGAAAGGATTGTGCCTCGATCTGTCCCCCATTTTCCAAAGAAGGAAAATTTGTTTTATTGCTTGGCAAGAAGAATAAAACTGAGTTGTACCTATTCACTGTGTGGAACTTGGGTTACTAAAGCAAAGGAGTCAGGGACGAAGGACTGGACTTGACTCTAGGACACCTACACAAAAGCCCAATCTTCTGGCCTTCACCTCTTAGCTACGAGAGGACATGGGCCGTGGTGTGTCTCATATCTCTCTCCCAGGTACCCCTAGACAACAGCCATACAACCGATAAAGCAAGGGAGAGGGGTGAGGCCGCTACACATAATTCATAAAAAGGAACATATTTGCTAGTAGAAGTAATTGGTCCACCTTCCCCTGATATGACATTGACATTAGATGAAATCTGCCATCAGGGTAGTTGAATGATAATTGGGGAACCCAGGGTGGTTATAGGATCCTCTTCAGTATCCTTCATCTGTTGGAATAAATTCTGGTTCTTTCTCTCTGGCAGGTCAGGGGGTGGTTCAGACAGAGCAGAATATGGAGGTGAAGCTGAGGAACCTGAGTCTAGGATTGGATTCCAAAGTGGAGAAACTGTCCCAGAATGGTAAGATGGACCTCTGAGGGTAGACACTATGTGATGGGGGTCTGGTCTAGGATGGTAAGATGGACCTCTGAGGGTAGACACTATGTGATGGGGGTCTGGTCTAGGATGGTAAGATGGACCTCTGAGGGTAGACACTATGTGATGGGGGTCTGGTCTAGGATGGTAAGATGGACCTCTGAGGGTAGACACTATGTGATGGGGGTCTGGTCTAGGATGGTAAGATGGACCTCTGAGGGGTGACACTATGTGACGGGGGTCTGGTCTAGGATGGTAAGATGGACCTCTGAGGGTAGACACTATGTGACGGGGTCTGGTCTAGGATGATAAGATGGACCTCTGAGGGTAGACACTATGTGATGGGGGTCTGGTCTAGGATGGTAAGATGGACCTCTGAGGGTAGACACTATGTGATGGGGGTCTGGTCTAGGATGGTAATATGGACCTCTGAGGGTAGATACTATGTGATGGGGGTCTAGTCTAGGATGGTAAGATGGACCTCTGAGGGTAGATACTATGTGACGGGGGTCTGGTCTAGGATGGTAAGATGTACCTCTGAGGGTAGACACTATGTGATGGGGGTCTGGTCTAGGGTGGTAAGATGGACCTCTGAGGGTAGACACTATGTGATGGGGGTCTGGTCTAGGATGGTAAGATGGACCTCTGAGGGTAGACACTATGTGATGGGGGTCTGATCTGGGATGGTAAGATGGACCTCTGAGGGTAGACACTATGTGACGGGAGTCTGGTCTAGGATGGTAAGATGGACCTCTGAGGGTAGACACTATGTGATGGGAGTCTGGTCTAGGATGGTAAGATGGACCTCTGAGGGTAGATACTATGTGACGGGGGTCTGGTCTAGGATGGTAAGATGGACCTCTGAGGGGTGACACTATGTGATGGGGTCTGGTCTCCTCACCTTATGGATGTTCTCCTCCTCTAGATTCCAGGATGATGGAGACACTGGCCAACATTGAAACCTTTGTAAAGGGCATGAGAGGTGAGCTGGGGCGGCATTGAAGAGTGGAGGGTAGAAACTGCACTGAGAAACCAGAGAATGTGATCTCTTCAGGTGATCTGGACAAACAGATACGTGTATGCAACACAGGTCTATATAGTCATGTAGGTGAATGAATATACAGAATATGTTTATAATGGTTCTGCTCCTCGAAGCTGTCGGAGTAGATACTGAAAATAAATGGGGTGTGAACCAAATTTTATCTGATGATGTAACAGGCATGAGACATGAAATATGTATTTTGAGGGGCAGTAGATTATTTTTATGACGATCTCCAAACCATTGACCCAACCTTGGACTCTAAAAGGGGTGGGAATTACATGGGAATGGGAGTGGTTTCTGGAATATGGGCGTGTTTGGACACTTTTTGGGCTTTGCTTGGATTCCTCAGTACAGGGGGTTAAACTTTTCTTACTGGATATGCAGAACGTAGGACAATATACTTAGAGGATCCAGAAGTTTCATTTATTTTAGTAAGGAAAGACTGCAGCTTTCTATGGTGATCATTGGCCAAGTTTTTGGTTTATTTACACCATGCGAAATCAGAAAGTGGACTTTCCCTTAGCTGCTAAATGGTGGTTCCTACCAAGACCAAACTGGATTTAGTTTTTTTTTTTTGGTTCAGGCTCCATTTTCTACGCCAAACCCATACACAATGTTGATGAACTAGAGTTGTGCTGAAAAACCCCATATGGAGATTCTTCATGAGTCATGATTTCAGTCGGGGGTTGGGTTTGGCATTTGAAGTTTGGGGAACCCTGCTCAAACAAATCTCAGAGCAGTTCGGCTCCTCCTTACACCAGACTAGAGGGACCCAATAGTGTTTAACATTGTCTAATGCCGCGTACACACGATCGGAAATTCCGACAAGAAAACCGTGGATTTTTTTCAGACGGAATGTTGGGTCAAACTTGTATTGCCTACACACGGTCACACAAATCTTGTCGCAAATTCCGAAGGTCAAGAACGCGGTGACGTACAACACGTATGACGAGCCGAGATCAATGAAGCTCCATAGGCGGTTCGGCACTTCTGCTTGATTCTGAGCATGCGTGTTTTTTTTTTCGTGTCGGAATTGCATACAGACAATCGGAATTTCCTATAGGAACTTTTCCCGTCAGAAAATAGAGAACCTGCTCTCAATATTTTGTTGGTGGAAATTCCGACAGCAAATGTCCGATGGAGCCTACACACCGTCGGAATTTCTGACCAAAAGCTCACATCGGACTTTTCTTGTCGGAATTTCTGATCGTGTGTACGCAGCATTAGATGTTCTGTATTAGCTGCTCCACAGACCTGCTGAACTTGGTCTCTGCCACAGACCTGGTGAACTTGGTCTCTGCCACAGACCTGCTGAACTTGGGTCTCTGCCACAGACCTGGTGAACTTGGTCTCTGCCACAGAACCGGTGAACTTGGGTCTCTGCCACAGACCTGGTGAACTTGGTCTCTGCCACGGACCTGGTGAACTTGGTCTCTGCCACAGACCTGCTGAACTTGGTCTCTGCCACAGACCTGGTGAACTTGGTCTCTGCCACAGAACCGGTGAACTTGGGTCTCTGCCACAGACCTGGTGAACTTGGTCTCTGCCATGGACCTGGTGAACTTGGTCTCTGCCACAGACCTGGTGAACTTGGTCTCTGCCACGGACCTGGTGAACTTGGTCTCTGCCACAGACCTGCTGAACTTGGTCTCTGCCACAGACCTGGTGAACTTGGTCTCTGCCACAGACCTGCTGAACTTGGTCTCTGCCACAGACTTGGTAAACTTGGTCTCTGCCACAGACCTGGTGAACTTGGGTCTCTGCCACAGAACCGGTGAACTTGGGTCTCTGCCACAGAACCGGTGAACTTGGGTCTCTGCCACAGACCTGGTGAACTTGGTCTCTGCCACGGACCTGGTGAACTTGGTCTCTGCCACAGACCTGCTGAACTTGGTCTCTGCCACAGACCTGCTGAACTTGGTCTCTGCCACAGACCTGGTGAACTTGGGTCTCTGCCACAGACCTGGTGAACTTGGGTCTCTGCCACAGAACCAGTGAACTTGGGTCTCTGCCACAGACCTGGTGAACTTGGTCTCTGCCACAGACCTGGTGAACTTGGTCTCTGCCACAGACCTGCTGAACTTGGTCTCTGCCACAGACCTGGTGAACTTGGTCTCTGCCACGGACCTGGTGAACTTGGTCTCTGCCACAGACCTGCTGAACTTGGTCTCTGCCACAGACCTGGTGAACTTGGTCTCTGCCACGGACCTGGTGAACTTGGTCTCTGCCACAGACCTGCTGAACTTGGTCTCTGCCACAGACCTGGTGAACTTGGTCTCTGCCACGGACCTGGTGAACTTGGTCTCTGCCACAGACCTGCTGAACTTGGTCTCTGCCACAGACTTGGTGAACTTGGTCTCTGCCACAGACCTGGTGAACTTGGGTCTCTGCCACATACCTGGTGAACTTGGTCTCTGCCACGGACCTGGTGAACTTGGTCTCTGCCACAGACCTGCTGAACTTGGTCTCTGCCACAGACTTGGTGAACTTGGTCTCTGCCACAGAACCGGTGAACTTGGGTCTCTGCCACAGACCTGGTGAACTTGGTCTCTGCCACGGACCTGGTGAACTTGGTCTCTGCCACAGACCTGCACCAGTCCCTCGGAACGGTTCCTCTCCCGGCCTCCTCATCTAGGATACAGGTCCCCTCGCAAGGCGGCACCCTGAGATTCCTCGATCCCCGGTGGGCTCCAGCTGAAGGTGCTGGGCCCAGGCCTTTGCCGCAGCCCCAGGACTAAAGGTGCCTGGGACTGATCCACCGACCTCCGCCCCTGGGTCAAAGGTGCCCAGGACGGACAGGAACGCACACACACCCTGGGGTAGGACCCCTGACAACGAACCCTAAACAGGCAGTGTCTGCCCCTTTTATATCCTCTCCCAGCATGCACAGCAGGCCTACCACACCCACCATACGGCTGCCGAGAGGGGACACACAAGGTACAGCACTGGATTAGCGGTTCAACCCTGGCCTACTATGGCAGCGCCACTTGCAGGCCACAGGGAACTATACACCAATGTTCTCCCTGTAGACAAAAATGGTTGCATCAACTCTAACAATTAGGGTGTTTGGGTATAACTACCACCCAACATTTCCCCTAAATTTAGCACCTCGCTACAGGTGCAATAAGACAAATGAGCATATTTACAATACATTTAGAGTTGGGGGGAAGATTAACATTTAAAGCGGTGGTTCGGCCATAAAATTTTTATTTTTTGTTTTACACTATCAACATAATTACTCTATCCATTCTCTAAAACATATTAATATCTCCCGATCGCTAAAGTAATCAGTTCAAAAACGTGCCTTATATCTTCTCAGCGTTCTTGAGGCCGTTTCCATGATGGGTAAGGGTTTATGAAGTCCAGTTGATTATTCTTCCTGGTTTTTCAGCTAGAGGTGTATGCTGGGTAACCAGCATGCACCTCTCGATCTCGCGCATGCGCAGTTAAAAGGCGCTCGCAGCGCCGTTAGTTTGTTTGTTGCCATGACAACGGGCGGCGATGGAGGAACGTCCCGTTGTTATGACAACGAAGATCTCGCGCATGCGCAGTAAACGGGGCTCATAGCACTGTAATGCCCACAGACTCCTGGGAAACGATGACACTCATTTCCCCGGAGGCCAGGCGAGTTAGGAGGTAGATCCACCGCGGAAGAGGAACTAAGCTAGGACTATGAAATCTGCCTAGTAACAGCCATTTGCAGGCAAGAAAAAACGATTTTTTTTTTACAAAATGTTTTTATTTAAATGAAAGGGAAGCTAGTGAGCTGAAGTTTGTTTTTAGGGGGGAACTCTGCTTTAAGTCCAGGGTTAAGAGAAGATTAGGACTTTTTTTTAGGAATGACAAATTCTGTTTTTTTAATATGAAAATTTTGTGGTGGTGGAATTGGTGGATCCAAAACTACCAGGGAAATTTCAGTTTGCAGAAATTGAATGTCTCCAGGTAGAAGTTCCATAATATAGAGCGGTCTGGAGGACATGTACACAGCAGACTGAGGTGACTTTCTATTACAGGTTCTTATGCCAATGACATCCAGAAGGTTCTGGGAGCCGTGGCGAGACTGACAGAGGAGATCCGGAAAGGGAACAGTAAGTTTAATTTCAGAAATAGGAACCTTTGATCCAATCTGCACCTCCTGGGTTCGTAAGTCTGTCTGTGCCACCCTAATTCAATTCTCAGGCTGTGGGTGTTGAGTCTGTATGGACTTAGGATGAGTCCTTGAGGTTTGGTAATATTTCCAGGAACAGGGCCAGTCTGTATTCTCTCTATGGAGGGTAATTGGTTGCTCTCTTGGAGTTTATTTCTATATTCACTGATATATTTCTCTTTGGATTTGTTTATTACTCCCTTTCTGTGAGAATTTGTCAGGATAGTTCCTTGGAGTGTTGGCTGGAGAGAATCCTGATGGGTTGATGGGAGTGTTTTGTGGGAGAGGGTAATTATGGGTTGTTATTAGTGTTGGGTGGATGGGGTGTTGATGGGTAGTTGTTGGTAGTGTTGGGCAGATGGGTTGCTGGGACTGTGGAGTGAGTGGGGAGTGGAGGAGTTATGGGCAGTGTTAAGCGAATGGAATGTTGATGGGATATTGGTAGTGTTGGGCGGGTGCTGATGGTTTGTTGGTATTGTTGGGTGGATGGGCTACTAATGGGTTGTTAGTAGTGTTGTTTGGTGGACGGGTTACTTATAGGTAGGGATGAGCTTCGAGTTCGAGTCAAACTCATGTTCGACTCGAACATTGCCCGTTCACCCGTTTGCCGAACGGCGAACAAACTGGGGTATTCGCGGCAAATTCGAAAAGTCTATGGGAGAAATCTAAAGTGCTAATTATAAAGGCTAATATGCAAGGTATTGTCCTAAAAAGTGTTTGGGGACCCGGGTCCTGCCCCAGGGGACATGTATCAATGCAAAAAGAAGTTTTAAAAACGGCCGTTTTTTCGGGAGCAGTGATTTTAATAATGCCTAAAATGAAAAAATAAAAGTGAAATATTCCTTTAAATTTCGTACCTGGGGGGTGTGTATGATACGCATGTGAAGTGGCGCATGTTTCCCGTGCTTAGAACTGTCCCTGCAAAAAATGTCATTTCTGAAGGAAAAAAAGTCATTTAAAACTGACTCGCGGCTATTAATGAATTGTCGGCTCCCGGCAATACATAGAAAAGTCATTGATAAAAAATAAAAAAAAGTGTGGGGGTTTCCCAGAATTCAATTACCAGGCCCTTCAGATCTGGCATGGATTTTAAGGGGAACTCCACCCCAAATTTTAAAAAAAATGGCGTGGAGTCCCCCTAAAAATCCATACCAGACCCCTTATCCGAGCACGCAACCTGGCCGGCCGCAGGGGAAGAGGGGGGGACGAGAGAGCGGTCCCCCCCCTCCTGAACCGTACCAGGTCACATGCCCTCAACATGGGGAGTAGTGATGAGCCGAACACCCCCGGGTTCGGTTCGCACCAGAACCCGCGAACGGACCGAAAGTTCGTACGAACATTAGAACCCTATTAAATACAATGGATGCGAACGTTCGAATTCTAAAGTGCTAATTATAACAACTATTATGCATGTTATTGTCCTAAAAAGGGTTTGGGAACCCGGGTTGTGCACCAGGGGACATGTATCAATGCAAAAAGAAGTTTTAAAAACGGTCGTTTTTCGGGAGCAGTCATTTTAATGATGCATAAAGTGAAAAAAAAAAGTCAAATATTCCTTTAAATATCGTACCTGGGGGGTGTCTAAAGTATGCCTGTGAAGTGCCACGTGTTTCCCGTGTTTAGAACTGTCCCTGCACAAAATGACACTTCTAAAGGAAAAAAGCCATTTAAAACTGCTTGCGGCTTTAATGTAATGTCTGGTCCCGGTAATATGGATGAAAATCTTTAAGAAAAATGGCATAGCTACCCCATCACCCCCCCCCCCTACCCCAGCCCATTACCAGCCCCTTTGGGTCTTGTATGGATATTAAGGGGAACCCCGCACATAAAATAAAAAAGGCCCTATATACTCTGAACAGCCGTATACAGGCGGTGCATACAAGACAGGGACTGTAGGTTTGTTCTTATGTAGAATCTGTTTGTAATTTTGAACAGGTACATTGTTTAAGTGGAGCTCCAGCCAAAAAATCTATTTTTAAGCTTTTTGGAAAACATAGGGAAGGGTTATCACCCCTGTAACATTTGTTTTGCTGTCTGTGCCCCTGTTCAGAACATTTCACCTCACTTTCCGTCCCAATGACAAATGTTTTTGAAATGTGGTGTTTTTCTTGAAACAAGGATTGCTGATAAAGCATCAGTAGAGAGGAGACACCTTTCTCCCATATTAATTCTTACAGGAGAGAATTTTCCTTCCTAGGGGTAGATTTCCTCTCACTTCCTGTTGTCTTCTTTCGTTTGCAAGTAGGAGTCGTTTGTAAGTTGGATGTTTGAAAGTAGGGACCTGCCGTATATACTCTGCAGAAATAGGCCCCTTAGTTGTTGGTGTTGGCACAACACTGTAAGCACTCACAGTTACTCTTGGTTGGTGCTGGAACGCCCTGCTGTCAACTATTATATCAGGAATTTTAATTGCATATAATTGTTGAACAGTGGTAGTAAAAATTGGGCCTTTGATGGTGGTGCTGGTGCCACAACACTGTAAGCCCTGACAGTTACTCTTGGTGGGTGCAGCAATGGGCCCTGCTGTGAATTATTAGATCAAGAATTGTAATTGCATGCCCCTGTTGAACAGGGGCTGAAAAACTGGGCCTTTCGTGGTGGTGGTGGTGGTGGCGTTGCCACAACACTGTAAGCCCTCAGAGTTACTCTTGGTGGGTGCAGGAATGGGCCCTGCTGTGAATTATTAGATCAAGAATTGTAATTGCATGCCCCTGTTGAACAGGGGCTAAAAAATTGGGCCTTTCGTGGTGGTGGCGGTGGTGGCGTTGCCACAACACTGTAAGCCCTCAGAGTTACTCTTGGTGGGTGCAGGAATGGGCCCTGCTGTGAATTATTAGATCAAGAATGGTAATTATATGCCCCTGTTGAACAGGGGCTGAAAAATTGGGCCTTAGGCACTGGTGGCACAACACTACAACCCCTCACAGATACTGTACTTGGAGCACAGCAATGAGCCCTGTTGCAAAGTATTGCTTCAAAAATTGTAATGACACGCCCCTGTTAAACAGGGGCTGAAAAATTGGGCCTTAGGCACTGGTGCCACAACACTCCAACCCCTCACAGATACTGTACTTGGAGCACAGCAATGAGCCCTATGGCAAATTATTGCTAAAAAAATTGTAATTACACGCCCCTGTAAAACAGGGGCTGAAAAATTGGGCCTTAGCCACTGGTGGCGGCACCCATATACAAAAATGATCTTCCAAGCTATCATCATCAATCGTATCATTGAGGACTCGGAGGAGGAGGATAGCCAGTCAACATAACAGCACAGGCACTCAGCATCAGCATCAGTCTTGAAGGGATGTGACATGTTAAAATCAATTAGTCTGTTATATCAGCATCAGGTGTGTGGTAGCTGGTGGTGATCCAAGACTGGTTCATCTTGATGAAAGTCAGTCGATCAACCGAGTCGGTGGACAGGCGCACCCTGTGATCCGTGACAAATCCTCCAGCAGCACTGAATGTGCGTTCCGAAAGAACGCTGGATGCAGGACAGGCCAGTAGCTCAATTGCATACTGTGCAAGCTCTGGCCAGTGATCCATCCTCAAGACCCAGTAAGCCAGAGGATTTTCGGTGGGGAAGGTGTCCAAGTCTGACCTTGCCCCTAGATATTCCTGCACCATGTTTATCAGACGCTGGCGATGGTTGCTGGAACCGATCATACTTTGGGGCTGCGGACTAAAGAATTGTCTGAACGCATCGGTCAGACGGCCACCTTCCCCACCGCTCCTTCTTTGACTGGCCGAAGCCTCAGCAACTCGTTGTCCTGGACCAGGAGTTTGTAACCTCCCAGTCTTTGGGAACGCGTTGCACAGACCTTTCTGCAAGGCCTCCCGGAGTTGTCTCATCCTCTGCTCCCTCTGCGACGGTAACATAAGGTCCGCAACCTTACCCTTGTACCGTGGATCAAGGAGAGTGGCCAGCCAGTAATGGTCCCTCTCCTTGATCCGAAGAATACGAGGATCCTTCCGCAGACTTTGCAGGATCAGGGAGGCCATGCAGCGTAGGTTTGCTGAGGCATTCGCTCTGGAGTCCTCTGGGTCACTAAGGACGACATGATCCGCAGCCACCTCCTCCCAGCCACGTACAAGTCCACTGGTTTCTTGGGACTGTAAATCATCCCTAAAAGACTGCTGCTGATGATGCTGAGTGCCAGCCTCCACCTCCATGCTGACACAATCCTCCTCCTCCTCCTCCTCCTCTTCCTGTGCGATGGGTGGGACAGAAGGAACACTGTCTGGGTAAAGGGGGCCTTGAGAGGCAAGGAAGTCCTCCTCTTCCTGCCTCTGTTCTGCCTCAAGTGCCCTGTCCATTATTCCACGCAGCGTGTGCTCCAACAGGTGGACAAGAGGTACAGTGTCACTGATGCATGCACTGTCACTGCTCACCATCCTCGTGGCCTCCTCAAATGGTGCCAGGACAGTGCATGCATCCCTGATCATGCCCCACTGGCGTGGAGAAAAAAACCAAGCTCCCCTGACCCTGTCCTGGTGCCGTAGTCGCACAGGTACTCATTGATGGCCCTCTGCTGCGTGTGCAGCCGCTGCAGCATGGCCAACGTTGAGTTCCACCTGGTGGGCATGTCACATATAAGGCTGTTCTTGGGCAGGTTCAACTCCTTTTGCAGCTCAGCCAGGCGAGCACTGGCATTATAAGATCTGCGGAAATGCACACAGACTTTCCTGGCCTGCCTCAGGACATCCTGTAAGCCCGGGTACCTGCCCAAGAACCGCTGCACCACCAGGTTAAGGACGTGAGCCACACAGGGCACATGGGTCAGTTGTCCCTGTCGGAGGGCGGAGAGGAGGTTGGTGCCATTGTCGCAAACCACCATTCCTGGCTTAAGCTGGCGTGGCGTCAACCACCTCTCGGCCTGGCCCTGCAGAGCAGACAGGACCTCTGCCCCAGTGTGGCTTCTGTCCCCCAAACACACCAGCGCAAGCACGGCATGGCATCTTTTTGCCTGCGTACTTGCGTAGCCCCTTGAACGCCTACGGAGCACCGCTGGTTCCGAGGACAAACCACAGGAAGAGGCCATGGAGGAAGAAGAAGAGGAGGGGGTGGAGGAGAGAGGTGTGTCACAACCAGTAGTAGCATTTTGGAGGCGTGGCGGTGGAACAACCTCCAACACTACTGCACCTTGTCCTGCATCCTTCCCAGCTGCCAAAAGAGTGACCCAATGGGCCGTGAAAGAAAGGTAACGTCCCTGTCCATGCCTGCTGGACCATGAGTCAGCGGTAATATGCACCTTACCGCTGACCGCCCTGTCCAGCGAGGCCAAGACATTGCCTTCCACATGCCGGTAGAGAGCCGGAATAGCCTTCCGTGAGAAAAAGTGGCGTTTGGGAACCTGCCACTGAGGAACCGCACATTGCACAAACTCACGGAAGGGGGCCGAGTCTACCAACTGAAAAGGCAGCAGTTGAAGCGCTAGCAATTTAGCCAAGCTAGCATTCAACCGCTGGGCATGTGGATGGCTGGGAGTGAACTTCTTTCGACGGTCCAGCAGCTGGGGCAGGGAAATTTGCCTGCTAGAATCGGACGTCGGTGTACTGCTAGCAGAGTGGCCGCAAGTACTTGGCTGTGACACACCTAATTCTACACCTTCATTCCTCTCAGTGCATGTTTCTGAGAGGACTGAAGTTATAGTGGGGTTGGAGATCCCAGCTGATGCGGTGCAAGGAGAGGTCCGCTTTGTTCTTTGGTGTGGGTCTTTGAGGTAGGCTTGACAACGAGCTGCATGGCAGGTCAACATATGTCTGGTCAGGCATGTGGTACCCAAGCGGCTGATGTTTTGGCCACGCGATATACGCTTGAGACATATGTTGCAAACAGCAGCTGTGCGATCTGATGCACTAGCCTCAAAAAAGGCCCACACCAAAGAACTTTTTGAATGAAGGGCAGAGGCAGCGCCCTGCACAGGCGGAGCTCTGCGGTGTGATTCCGTCGGTGTACTGCCCTTACGCTGGCCACCAAAGGGCATCCTGCCTCGTTGGAGATGTGCCTCCTCCTCATCCTCCTCCTCCTCCTCTCTCCTATTAGGCACCCACGTGGAGTCAGTGACCTCATCATCCCCTCCCTCCTCATCACTGGAGCCAATCTGGCAGTATGCT
This sequence comes from Rana muscosa, assembly GCA_029206835.1. NCBI lineage: Eukaryota > Metazoa > Chordata > Amphibia > Anura > Ranidae > Rana > Rana muscosa. Next base: position 399,550,264 of record CM055118.1, read on the forward strand.
GCAGCTGCTGGAACATGACTGCCAGATTGGTGTCCTTCTTGAGCATCCCCTCTGTCTGCTCTCACGCTACTGCCTTCCTGTAGCTGGGTTTCATCATCAGACCCTTCGAAACGCTGGGCATCCTCCTGGAGCATGTACCCAACACTGTGCTCAAACAGTTCGGGGGACTCCTCAGGAGGAGGACATGGTGGGTCTAGGGAAGGAGTGACTGATGATGAGTCTGACATTGATACCAGGGAAGAGGACGCTTTGGCAGCTGCTTTTCCAGTACCCTGAGCCTGGGTGAGAGAGGATGAGGAGGAGGAGGAGGGCTTGGTCATCCACTCTACCAAGTCTTCGGCATGATGTGGCTCAACATGTCCAGCTGCCGAAAAGAAGGACAAGCGTGTCCCATGGCCATGTGCTGATGACAATGCACCGCGTCCACGACCAGCACTGTTGCCCCCAGACACAGAGCCTGCTTGCCCTCTTTTATTGCCTCCTGACTGTCTGCCTCTCCTTGTTTGCCTTCCAGACATTCTAATAGATGGCCTGCAGGGAGATGGGAAAAAAGCAATAAGGGCTACCTTCAGGTGTCCTTCTCTGTCCCTTTACTTAAGGATTTCTAAATATGGTTGAGGATGATTGCTTTTGCACAGAATAGCACAACGACAATTTCCCTGACTGTCTAAAAAACAAGGATTTCAAAGATGGTTGATGAGGAATGCTTTAGCACAGTATAGCACAAGGAGAATTTCCCTCACTGTCCTTCCCTGTCCCTAGAAACAAGGATTATCACAGTGAAAGAAACTGACACTCTTCCTACCTATAGTTTTCTGTCCCTAGAAAAAATGTTTTTTTAAAGCTGATTGATGATCAATGCTTTAGCACACTATAGCACAAGGAGAATTTCCCTCACTGTCCTTCCCTGTCCCTAGAAACAAGGATTATCACAGTGAAAGAAACTGACACTCTTCCTACCTAGAGTTTTCTGTCCCTAGAAAAAATGTTTTTTTAAAGCACACTATAGTACAAGGAGAATTTCCCTCACTGTCCTTCCCTGTCCCTAGAAACAAGGATTCGCACAGTAAAACACACTGACACTCTCCCTACCTATAGTTTTCTGTCCCTAGAAAAAATGTTTTTTTAAAGCACACTATAGCACAAGGAGAATTTCCCTCACTGTCCTTCCCTGTCCCTAGAAACAAGGATTATCACAGTGAAAGAAACTGACACTCTTCCTACCTATAGTTTTCTGTCCCTAGAAAAAATGTTTTTTTAAAGCACACTATAGTACAAGGAGAATTTCCCTCACTGTCCTTCCCTGTCCCTAGAAACAAGGATTCGCACAGTAAAACACACTGACACTCTCCCTACCTATAGTTTTCTGTCCCTAGAAAAAATGTTTTTTTAAAGCACACTATAGTACAAGGAGAATTTCCCTCACTGTCCTTCCCTGTCCCTAGAAACAAGGATTCGCACAGTAAAACACACTGACACTCTCCCTACCTATAGTTTTCTGTCCCTAGAAAAAATGTTTTTTTAAAGCACACTATAGCACAAGGAGAATTTCCCTCACTGTCCTTCCCTGTCCCTAGAAACAAGGATTATCACAGTGAAAGAAACTGACACTCTTCCTACCTATAGTTTTCTGTCCCTAGAAAATTTTTTTTTTAAAGCACACTATAGCACAAGGAGAATTTCCCTCACTGTCCTTCCCTGTCCCTAGAAACAAGGATTATCACAGTGAAAGAAACTGACACTCTTCCTACCTATAGTTTTCTGTCCCTAGAAAAAATGTTTTTTTAAAGCACACTATAGTACAAGGAGAATTTCCCTCACTGTCCTTCCCTGTCCCTAGAAACAAGGACTCGCACAGTAAAACACACTGACACTCTCCCTACCTATAGTTTTCTGTCCCTAAACTAAAGGAATCCAGGTTAAGCAAGAAATAAATAAATGTCACTGTCCCTGCCTATGCTTCTCTTTCCCTGCTCCGGAACACACTACACTAGGCCGCCGTGCTGGCGGCCTTTTATAGTGTGGGGCGTGTACTAAACACCCTCAGCAATAATTGGCCACAGGCATCCTGCCTGTGGCCAATCATTGCTCTCCTCGCTGCCGGCGCTGTGATTGGCCAAGCATGCGGGGTCACAGTGCATGCTTGGCCAATCACAGCGCCTGGATGACACTGCGATGGCGTAGTGCATTGTGGGCCGTTCGCGTCACTCGAATTAGGCGCGAACGGCCCAAATCGTTCGATCTTCGTCGAACGATCGAACAGCCGATGTTCGAGTCGAACGTATGTTCGACTCGAACACCGAGCTCATCCCTAATGGGGAGGATGTCCCCATGTTGATGGGGACAAGGGCCTCATCCCCACAACCCTTGCCCGGTGGTTGTGGGGGTCTGCGGGCGGGGGGCTTATCGGAATCTGGAAGACCCCTTTAACAAAGGAGACCCCAGATCCCGGCCCCCCCTATGTGAATTGGTAAGGGGTACATCATTCCCCTACCATTTCACGAAGAAAGCGTAAAAAAATGTTAAAAAAAACACACAAACACCTTGAAAAAGTCCTTTATTAAAAAAATAAAAAAAATAAAAAAATAAAAAAACATTCCAGCGGTGAAATCCAGTGTCCCGCGGCGATCCCGATGTCCAGCGCTGTCCGTCATTGGTTGTGCTTGAGCGGACCTGATGGGGAACTTCCTCCTCAGTGTTTTAAATGTATAGACCCGCCCCTTCTAAAGTTCCCCATCAGGTCCGCTCAGCGGACCAGATGCGGAACATGACAAGGGGCGGGTCTATACATGTATTACCAAAGTGAGAGCAGTCCCCCATCAGGTCCGCCCCCTCGGTATGTCGGACCCGCCTACGTCATTGGCCTGAGCGGGGAACTTCCTTCACTGTGTAATTTAAATTTACACAGTGAAGGAAGTTTCCCGCTCAGGCCAATGACGTAGGCGGGGTCCGACATACCGAGGGGGCGGACCTGATGGGGAACTTCCTTCACTGTGTAATACATGTATAGACTCTCCATGTTGAGGGCATGTGGCCTGGTACGGTTCAGAAGGGAGGGGGGGCCGCTCTCTCATCCCCCCCTCTTCCCCTGCGGCCGGCCAGGTTGCGTGCTCGGATAAGGGTCTGGTATGGATTTTTAGGGGGACTCCACGCCATTTTTTTAAAAATTTGGGGTGGAGTTCCTCTTAACCACTTCTCTACTGTGCACGAAAACCCCCTTCCTGCCCAAGCCATTTTTCAGCTTTCAGCGCTGTCACACTTTGAATGACAATTGCGCGGTCGTGCGACGTGGCTCCCAAACGAAATTTGTGTCCTTTTTTTCCCACAAATAGAGCTTTCTTTTGGTGGTATTTGATCACCTCTGCGGTTTTTATTTTTTGTGCTATAAACAAAAGAAGAGCGTCCAGTTTGGAAAAAAAAACACTATTTTTTACTTTTTGCTATAATAAATACCCTTTTTTTTTTTTTAAATAAAATTTTCCTCAGTTTAGGCCGATACGTATTCTTCTACATATTTTTGGTAAAAAAAAGAATCGCAATAAGCGTGTATTGATTGGTTTGCGCAAAAGTTATAGCGTGTACAAAATAGGGGATAGATTTATAGCATTTTTATTTTTTTGGTTTTTTATTAGTAATGGCGGCGATCTGCGATTTTTTTATTGTGACTGCGATATTGCGGCGGACACATCGGACACTTTTGACACATTTTTGGGACCATTCACATTTATACAGCGATCCCTGCTATAAAAATGCATTGATTACTGTATAAATGTGATTGGCAGGGAAGGGGTTAACCACTAGGGGGCGGGAAGGGGTTAAATATGTTCCCTCAATGTGTTCTTACTGTGGGGGGAGGGGACTGACTGGGGGAGGTGACCGATGGTTGTCCCTATGTACAAGGGACACACCATCGGTCCCCTCTCCCTCACAGGACGTGGATCTCTGTGTTTACACACAGAGACCCACTTTCCTGCTCGTTTCCCGGGCAATCGCGGGTGCCCGGCGGCAATCGCGGCCGCCGGGCACGCGCACCGGGGCCTCGTGCGCGCGCCTCCTAGCTCGTTTTAAAGGGAGGACGTCATATGACGTCCTCCCAGAACGAGAGTATCCTCCGCCCGCCGTCAATTGACAGTGGGCGGGGGACAAGTGGTTAAAATCCATACCAGATCTGAAGGGCCTGGAATGGATATTTGGGGGAACCCCACGTCATTTTTTTTTAAATTTGCGGCTGGGTTCCCCTTAGTATCCATTCCAGACCTGAAGGGCCTCGTAATTGAATTTTGGGGAACCCCCACGCTTTTTTTTATTAATAGCCGCGAGTCAGTTTTAGATGACTTTTTTTCCTTCAGAAATGACATTTTTTGCGGGGACAGTTCTAAGCACGGGAAACATGCGCCACTTTACATGCATATCATACACACCCCCCAGGTACGAAATTTAAAGGAATATTTCACTTTTATTTTTTCATTTTAAGCATTATTAAAATCACTGCTCCCGAAAAAACGGCCGTTTTTAAAACTTTTTTTTGCATTGATACATGTCCCCTGGGGCAGGACCCGGGTCCCCAAACACTTTTTAGGACAATAACTTGCATATTAGCCTTTATAATTAGCACTTTAGATTTCGAACGTTCGAGTCCATTGTATTTAATAGGGTTCTAAAGTTCACACAAACATTTTGTCTGTTCGCAGGTTCTGGTGTGAACCGAACAGGGGGGTGTTCGGCTCATCCCTGCTTATAGGTTGTTAGTAGCGTTGGGTGGATGGGTTACTGATGGGTTATTGGGAGTATTGAATGAGTGGGGAGTGGATGGGTTGTGGGCAGTGTTGAGTGGATGGAATGTTGATGGGTTATTATTGGTAGTGTTGGGTGAATGGATGCTGATAGGTTCTTGTTTGAGTTGGGTGGATGAGCGCTGATGGGTTTTTGTTGTTGTTTGTGTTGGGTGGATGGGTTACTGGTGGGTTATTGGCAGTGTTGAGTAAGTGGGGAGTAGATGGGTTGAGGGAAGTGTTGCATGGATGGAATGTTGATGGGTTGTTGGTAGTGTTGGGTGAACTGGTGCTGATGGGTTGTTGGTAGTGTTGAGTAGATAGAATGTTGATGGGTTTTGGTAGGGCTAGGTAGATGGGTTACTAATGAATTGTAGGGGGTGCTGGGTGTGCAAGATGCTGATGGGTTGTTGAGATGTTGCATGGACAGAGTGATGGTGGGTTGTTGGGAGTGTTGAATGGATAGGGTGCTGATGGGTAGTTGTTGGTAGTGTTGGGCAGATGGGTTGCTGGGACTGTGGAGTGAGTAGAGAGTGGATGGGTTATGGGCAGTGTTAAGCAGATGGAATGTTGATGGGTTATTGGTAGTGTTGGATGGGTGCTGATGGGTTGTTGGTATCGTTGGGTGGGTGGGATACTAATGGGTTGTTAGTAGTGTGGGGTGGACGGGTTTTTCATGGGTTGTTAGTAGTGTTGGGTGGATGGGTTATTGATGGGTTATTGGGAGTATTAAGTGAGTGGGAAGTGGATGGATTGTGGGCAGTGCAAGATGCTGATGGGTTGTTGAAATGTTGCATGGACAGAGTGATGGTGGGTTGTTGGGAGTGTTGAATGGATAGGGCGCTGATGGGTTGTTGGAAGTGTTGGGTGGAATGGGATGCTGATAGATTGCTTGTAGTGTTGGATGGATATGGTTTTGATGGGTTGTTGGAGAGTTCAATGGATAGGGTGCTGATGAGTTGCAGGGAGGTTTGGGTGGACAGAGAGCGCTGATGCATTTTAAAGTGTTAGGTGGACAGGGTGCCGATGTGTTGTTTGGAATGTCGGATAAATGGGATGCTAGTGGATTACTGAGATTGTTGGGTGGATGTGGGGCTTATAATGAAGTGCTAATACGTTTTTGGGATTCTTTGGTCGATGGAATTCTAAAGGTTTGTTGGGATTTTTGGGTGGACAGGGGACTTATGGGTTGTCAATGTTTGAAGGACAGGGTGCTGATTAGTTGTGGGGAGTGTTGAATAAATGGGGTGTTGATGGGTTGTTGGGAGTGTGGGGTGGAGAGATGCCTTATGCGTTATTGGGGTATTTGGGTGGATGGAGTGTTTACGAGATGTTGGGTGCGTCAGGTGGGCAGGGTGTCATGAGTTTGGGGTGGAGAGATGTCTGATGGGTTATTGGGGGATTTGGGTGGATGGAGTGTTGATGAGATGTTGGGTGTGTCAGGTGGGCAGGGTGTTGGGAGTTTGGGGTGGAGAGATGTCTGATGGGTTATTGGGGTATTTGGGTGGATGGAGTGTTGATGAGATGTTGGGTGTGTCAGGTGGGCAGGGTGTTGGGAGTGTGGGGTGGAGAGATGTCTGATGGGTTATTGGGGTATTTGGGTGGATGGAGTGTTGATGAGATGTTGGGTGTGTCAGGTGGGCAGGGTGTTGGGAGTGTGGGGTGGAGAGATGTCTAATGGGTAATTGGGGTATTTGGGTGGATGGAGTGTTGATGAGATGTTGGGTGTGTCAGGTGGGCAGGGTGTTGGGAGTGTAGGGTGGAGAGATGTTGATGGGTTATTGGGGTATTTGGGTGGATGGAGTGTTGATGAGATGTTGGGTGTGTCAGGTGGGTAGGGTGTTGGGAGTGTGGGGTGGAGAGATGTCTGATGGGTTATTGGGGTATTTGGGTGGATGGAGTGTTGATGAGATGTTGGGTGTGTCAGGTGGGCAGGGTGTTGGGAGTGTGGGGTGGAGAGATATCTGATGGGTTATTGGGGTATTTGGGTGGATGGAGTGTTGATGAGATGTTGGGTGTGTCAGGTGGGCAGGGTGTTGGGAGTGTGGGGTGGAGAGATGTCTGATGGGTTATTGGGGTATTTGGGTGGATGGAGTGTTGATGAGATGTTGGGTGTGTCAGGTGGGCAGGGTGTTGGGAGTGTAGGGTGGAGAGATGTTGATGGGTTATTGGGGTATTTGGGTGGATGGAGTGTTGATGAGATGTTGGGTGTGTCAGGTGGGCAGGGTGTTGGGAGTGTGGGGTGGAGAGATGTCTAATGGGTAATTGGGGTATTTGGGTGGATGGAGTGTTGATGAGATGTTGGGTGTGTCAGGTGGGCAGGGTGTTGGGAGTGTAGGGTGGAGAGATGTTGATGGGTTATTGGGGTATTTGGGTGGATGGAGTGTTGATGAGATGTTGGGTGTGTCAGGTGGGCAGGGTGTTGGGAGTGTAGGGTGGAGAGATGTCTGATGGGTTATTGGGGTATTTGGGTGGATGGAGTGTTGATGAGATGTTGGGTGTGTCAGGTGGGCAGGGTGTTGGGAGTGTGGGGTGGAGAGATATCTGATGGGTTATTGGGGTATTTGGGTGGATGGAGTGTTGATGAGATGTTGGGTGTGTCAGGTGGGCAGGGTGTTGGGAGTGTGGGGTGGAGAGATGTCTGATGGGTTATTGGGGTATTTGGGTGGATGGAGTGTTGATGAGATGTTGGGTGTGTCAGGTGGGCAGGGTGTTGGGAGTGTAGGGTGGAGAGATGTTGATGGGTTATTGGGGTATTTGGGTGGATGGAGTGTTGATGAGATGTTGGGTGTGTCAGGTGGGCAGGGTGTTGGGAGTGTGGGGTGGAGAGATGTCTAATGGGTAATTGGGGTATTTGGGTGGATGGAGTGTTGATGAGATGTTGGGTGTGTCAGGTGGGCAGGGTGTTGGGAGTGTAGGGTGGAGAGATGTTGATGGGTTATTGGGGTATTTGGGTGGATGGAGTGTTGATGAGATGTTGGGTGTGTCAGATGGGCAGGGTGTTGGGAGTTTGGGGTGGAGAGATGTCTGATGGGTTATGGGGGTATTTGGGTGGATGGAGTGTTGATGAGATGTTGGGTGTGTCAGATGGGCAGGGTGTTGGGAGTTTGGGGTGGAGAGATGTCTGATGGGTTATGGGGGTATTTGGGTGGATGGAGTGTTGATGAGATGTTGGGTGTGTCAGATGGGCAGGGTGTTGGGAGTTTGGGGTGGAGAGATGTCTGATGGGTTATGGGGGTATTTGGGTGGATGGAGTGTTGATGAGATGTTGGGTGTGTCAGATGGGCAGGGTGTTGGGAGTTTGGGGTGGAGAGATGTCTGATGGGTTATGGGGGTATTTGGGTGGATGGAGTGTTGATGAGATGTTGGGTGTGTCAGATGGGCAGGGTGTCGGGAGTGTCGGGTGGAAAGGGTGCTGATAGGATGCTGAGAGTTTTTAGTGAACAGGCTGCTGGTGTGTTGGAAGCTTTTTGTGAATAAGGTGCTGATTGGTTGTTGGTATTGTTTGGCAGATTGGGTGTTGATGGGATTTTTTCTGGGGTGTTCTGGGCCTTGATGACCAGTAAAGTCTTATTATAGACGCTGTCATAAGAGTTCCCTGTGAGACAGGCTCAGCGCCCTCTTCTTGAAGGCATGTGGTAGAGGGAATGTTTAAATCTCTGCCCATCACAACTTGTGGAGGTAATTTATTGGTCTTGCAGAATTCAAAAGGGTATATTCCTGCTGATCTAGGGTCCAATTTCGATCAGTCTATGTAGGTGACAGGACCCCACAGTGTACTGCTATAAAGGAGGATCTTGGTGATGACATTATCAGAGATTATAAATCAGACTGTCCTTGATGTAAGGTGGCAAAGATGTCTCCTGATGGCACACAGATCTTGGTGGGCTTCGTCTTTCACAGACTCTGGGATTAAGCTGAGGTGTGTGTGGCTTTCAGTTTCATTAGCGAATAAACTACACCATTGTCTCTCTCTACCTCCCTCAGACTCTACGGATCTATTGTGTGAGGTGGGCTGGAGACACTATGCCTTCAGCTGTTACTATTTATCCCAGAATATGCGGACATGGGAGAGCGCAAAGAAAGATTGCGAAACAAGGGAAGCTCATTTGGTGGTCATTAATGGCGAGGAAGAAAATGTGAGAATTCCGGGAGCCCCAAAGCCCTTGGGTGTGCCATGGTGGGAGGGCTTCCTGCCAATCTAGGCAAAGGGGTGGGGCCATATTTTTCATTGTCTGGTCTCTAAAGATATGTACTATAGTCAGCAATGGGCTGTACCATATATCCAATGAAAAATTATATTAAGATTTAGATCTCTCTGTATGTGTGGGTCTATAGAATATTGTACCTGGTGATATGGAAATTTGGCTGTACGCTGTGCGTAAACCATATCTCCTGTGCTAATAAGCACACATTCCGTCTAATGGTTAATGCATCTTACCTATCACTCTATTTCCCGTATATCCCCATGTAAACAGACATCCCCACAGCTTACATTCTCAGCATCATGCTCTTCTGGGCCTCTCCCCAGCACTGCACTTTATTCAAACACAACAAAAACAATGGCAAAAAGTGATGGCTCCAACAGCCAATCGCTTCCTCAATGGGAAATGACCACACAGGAAATTACCTCCGCGCAGGAAATGACCTCCCCACAGGAAATGACCTCCACACAGGAAATGACCTCACAGGATGAGTTTATACAAACAACCAAGGAATAATGGCTAGGGGAGTATTATGGGCGTGTCTGGGCAGGGACAGTGTGTAGGTTTTCCTGTCCCCTGTACCTGGAAGCTAAACAAAGGAAGCCGCATGGCTTTCAAACATGGAAGCTCTCCCTGACCATGACAATTCAAAAGCTCCCGTATTACCGCTGGTATGAATCCTTATTCTGCGTTATTCAGAGAACAACGCATACCTGGATTATACTACCGTTCCTGTGGATGGGAGATTATCTGCAGGTGTACGCTACGAGTCCTGCCATGTGCTGATCAGACACACAGAAAGACAAGAGCGCCCATCCCCCATAACCGATAATGTCCTTGCAGAGTGAACACATCCCCCACAGATGATCGTTCTGTGCATCGCACAGGGGCCCTTCGCTGGCGGACATATCCCCACTTCTTTCACTACCACACGGGACTCAACCAGCGTCAGTCTGCCCCAGTTAGCTCTTTAGAGCGGGCTGCGGGAGTACTAATAAAAACTGTAAAAATATGTAAAACGGTGCAGCGCAATATGGTATAGTCCATACACTTGGCAATGAAAAATATAGTAAAGCGATGTAGATGAGAAGAGTACACCGCGTGATAATGAAAGGATTTTCAGCTGATACGAAGTATTCAAAGTGACAAATCCTCCACCGTCAAAAGTGTAGACTCTTACCAGATGTGATGGACCACTGGGTGAACAGATGGTCAAACTCACTTGTTACCACACATGGGGTAAAGACGATGGATCAATCAGGCAGAGTGGCAGACAGGATACAATCGTGTGGATAAATGCAGGGACCAAAAAATGAACACGATCTAAGTGCAGACTTAAAAGATTGTTTTATTTAAAAAAAAGGTGGCATGATACAGTGATAAAAGCCAAATGTTAGGCACAATAGCCGTAAATAAGATAAAAAATAGCGGCGAGAGAGCCGCATACAACAGACAGATGGACTGCGGGTGACGTCCACAAACAATAGCTCCCCCCCCCCCCGTACGCACATTACGTCGTTACGCACGTTACGTCCTGTATGGACATCGTCAGTGGTGGGTGGAGCTAACGCGTCACCCGATCACAATAAATAGCGGCCTGGTAACCATGGAGAGCGTCGGATGTGCAGGGAATGCCACGACCGGAAATCCGGAAGCTAAGCTATCCTGTGCATGCAATCAGACACCTTCTCCTACGGGGAAACACTCGTGAGCCTCAATGAACCTCAAATACAAGGATTGTATTTAATATGCATTGTCATAGTGTCTCCCAGTGTTAGTACTCCCGCAGGTTCATTTACAAAAGGGCTACTACCTTGAGAGACGTTTTAGCCCCAAGTGTAGTGGACCCCCCTGTTATATGTCAGAGCTATATGAATGTATAATAATAATAATAGTGTGTGACTGTGGGGGAGGGGACATTAGAGTGTAAGCTCCTATGGTACAGAGACTGATGTGACTGTGGGGGGAGGGGACATTAGAGTGTAAGCTCCTATGGTACAGAGACTGATGTGACTGGCTCAGTGGTCTCTGTACATTATTTCGGAACCTTTTAGAGCTGTACTATAGAAGTAGACATTATCACTCTATCATTATCAATTTTTTTGTCTTTCTAAAGAGATTTGTAAGTGAACTTTCTAAAACTCAGACGGCGTGGATCGGTCTCACAGATGCGGACGGATCCTGGAAATGGGTGGACGGGACTTCTTATGATGATACCCCAAAGTAAGACACTGACCCACCCCCACCAGTTATGAACTTCCCTCTGACTTTGCTTTATAAACTGAACGCTCTCGTTGTTTGTCAGCTGTGTCTTCTCTACCTTTTTTGGGATTATTCTTGGTGATTCTCTTTAGGTTGATATGTTCTTTAAGACTTCTTTTCTATGTTGGTCCTACCATTGGTTCTGTCAGCCAACAGGCTTGATTTGTTCACTATTTCTCTTGGTTCCTGTAGATTCTGGATGCCCGGTCAGCCTGATGCATGGATAAATCCCATTCATTCACAAGGAGAAGATTGTGCTGAGCTGCAAAGCCCAAGTGGCTGGAATGATGGTCATTGTTCTCAGGTGTTTGTATATACGGTATCTGTGAGAAGAAATTACTTTGACCTTATGAACAGAAGGACACCTGATATCTTCATCCCCTAATCATTCCTTATCCTCTCCTACGCTATATTGATGTAGAATCTTTTAACAAAATACTTAAATGATCCTGGGGGGCATGCTGGGATTTATAGTTGTTGATAGCAACAGCATTTTCGACTCTACAACCACAATAGAGTAATGAGGAGATGGGTTCTCGCACTTTCTAGACTTCAGAGAATATACAGAATGAAGATGAACTCCTCAGGGGCGGGCGCTTACTATAGTTTTCCTTTTATGTTTTTTTATTAGTATGAAAATTTGTTCTGTGTGGATGATCAGTATTAATAAATTCCTGCAGATAATGACTCTCTGTGTATATAAAGTTAATAAAGTGTTAATCTCTGTGAAGCAGTCAACATCCTATATGTAAATCTCTACTAATATATTGAGCACTAGGGATGAGCCGAACACCCCCGGGTTCGGTTCGCACCAGAACCCGCGAACGGACCGAAAGTTCGCACGAACGTTAGAACCCTATTAAATACAATGGACGCGAACGTTCAAAATCTAAAGTGCTAATTATAACGACTATTATGCATGTTATTGTCCTAAAAAGGGTTTGGGGACCCGGGTTCGGCACCAGGGGACATGTATCAATGCAAAAATAAGTTTTAAAAATGGCAGTTTTTCGGGAGCAGTCATTTTAATGATGCATAAAGTGAAAAAAAAAGTCAAATATTCCTTTAAATATTGTACCTGGGGGGTGTCTAAAGTATGCCTGTGAAGTGCCACGTGTTTCCCGTGTTTAGAACTGTCCCTGCACAAAATGACACTTCTAAAGGAAAAAAAAGCCATTTAAAACTGCTTGTGGCTTTAATGTAATGTCTGGTCCCGGTAATATGGATGAAAATCTTTGAGAAAAATGGCATAGCTACCCCATGACCCCCCCCTACCCCACCCCACTACCAGCCCCTTTGGGTCTTGTATGGATATTAAGGGGAACCCTGCACCCAAAATAAAAAAAGCCCTATATACTCTGAACAGCCGTATACAGGCGGTGCATACAAGACAGGGACTGTAGGTTTGTTCTTATGTAGAATCTGTTTGTAATTTTGAACAGGTACATTGTTTAAGTGTAGCTCCAGCCAAAAAATCTATTTTTAAGCTTTTTGGAAAACATAGGGAAGGGTTATCACCCCTGTAACATTTGTTTTGCTGTCTGTGCCCCTGTTCAGAACATTTCACCTCACTTTCCGTCCCAATGACAACTGTTTTTGAAAAGTGGGGTTTTTAGTGAAACAAGGATTGGTGATAAAGCATCAGTGGAGAGGAGACACCTTTTTCCCATATTAACTCTTACAGGAGAGAATTTCCCTTCCTAGGGGTAGATTTCCTCTCACTTCCTGTTGTATCCTTTCGTTTGCAAGTAGGAGTCGTTTGTAAGTTGGATGTTTGAAAGTAGGGGCCTGCCGTATATACTCTGCAGAAATTTGCCCCTTACATGTTGGTGTTGGCACAACACTGTAAGCCCTCACAGTTACTTTTAGTGGGCGTATGAATGGGTCCTGCTGTGAATTATTAAATCAAGAATTGTAATTGCATGCCCCTGTTTAACAGGGGCTGAAAAATTGGGCCTTTGGTGGTGGTGGTGTTGACACAACTCTGTAAGGCCTCACAGTTACTCTTGGTTGGCGCAGGAATGGGCCCTGCTGTGAATTATTAGATCAAGAATTGTAATTACATGCCCCTGTTAAACAGGGGCAGAAAAATTGGGCCTTAGGCACTGGTGCCACAACACTGCAACCCCTCACAGATACTGTACTTGGAGCACAGCAATGAGCCCTGTTGCAAAGTATTGCATCAAAAATTGTAATTACACGCCCCTGTTAAACAGGGGCTGAAAAATTGGGCCTTGGGCACTGGTGATGGTCCCACGACACTGCAACCTCTCCCAGATACTCTAGTTGGAGTGCAGGAATGAGCCCTGCTGCAAAGCATTGCATAAAAAAATGTAATTACATGCCCCTGTTAAACAGGGGCTGAAAATTTGGGCCTTAGGCACTGGTGCTGGTGCCACGACACTGCAACCTCTCCCAGATACTCTAGTTGGAGTGCAGGAATGAGCCCTGCTGCAAAGCATTGCATAAAAAATTGTAATTACATGGCCCTGTTAAACAGGGGCTGAAATTTGGGCCTTAGGCACTGGTGGCGGCACCCAGAAACAAAAATGTTCTTCCAAGCTATCATCATTAATCGGATCATTGAGGAGGAGGAGGACAGTCAGTCAACATAACAGGACAGTCACTCAGCATCAGCATCAGTCTTGAAGGGATGGGACATTTGAAAATAAATTAGTCTGTTATATCAGCTTCAGGTGTGTGGTAGCTGGTGGTGATCCAAGACTGGTTCATCTTTATGAAGGTCAGTCGATCAACCGAGTCGGTGGACAGGCGCACCCTGTAATCCGTGACAAATCCTCCAGCAGCACTGAATGTGCGTTCTGAAAGAACGCTGGATGCAGGACAGGCCAGTAGCTCAATTGCATACTGTGCAAGCTCTGGCCAGTGATCCATCCTCAAGACCCAGTAAGCCAGAGGATTTTCGGTGGGGAAAGGTGTCCAAGTCTGACCTTGCCCCTAGGTATTCCTGCACCATGTATATCAGACACTGGCGATGGTTGCTGGAACCGATCATACCTTGGGGCTGCGGGCTAAAGAATTGTCTGAACGCATCGGTCAGACGGCCACCTTCCCCACCGCTCCTTCTTTGACTGACCGAAGCCTCAGCAACTCATTGTCCAGGACCAGGAGTTTGTAACCTCCCAGTCTCTGGGAACGCGTTGCACAGACCTTTCTGCAAGGCCTCCCGGAGTTGTCTCATCCTCTGCTCCCTCTGCGACGGTAAGATAAGGTCCGCAACCTTACCCTAGAACCGTGGATCAAGGAGAGTGGCCAGCCAGTAATGGTACCTCTCCTTGATCCGAAGAATATGAGGATCCTTCCACAGACTTTGCAGGATCAGGGAGGCCATGCAGCGTAGGTTAGCTGAGGCATTCGGTCCGGAGTCCTCTGGGTCACTAAGGACGACATGATCCGCAGCCACCTCCTCCCAGCCACGTACAAGTCCACAGGTTTCTTGGGACTGTAAATCATCCCTAAAAGACTGCTGTTGATGATGCTGAGTGCCAGGCTCCACCTCCATGCTGACACAATCCTCCTCCTCCTGCTCTTCCTGTGCGATGGGTGGGACAGAAGGAACACTGTCTGGGTAAAGGGGCCTTGAGAGGCAAGGAAGTCCTCCTCTTCCTGCCTCTGTTCTGCCTCAAGTGCCCTGTCCATTATTCCATGCAGTGTATGTTCCAACAGGTGGACAAGAGGTACAGTGTCACTGATGCATACACTGTCACTGCTCACCATCCTCGTGGCCTCCTCAAATGGTGCCAGGACAGCGCATGCATCCCTGATCATGCCCCACTGGCGTGGTGAAAAAAAACCGAGCTCCCCTGACCCTGTCCTGGTGCCGTAGTCACACAGGTACTCATTGATGGCCCTCTGCTGCGTGTGCAGCCGCTGCAGCATGGCCAACGTTGAGTTCCACCTGGTGGGCATGTCACATATAAGGCGGTTCGTGGGCAGGTTCAACTCCTTTTGCAGCTCAGCCAGGCGAGCACTGGCATTATATGATCTGCGGAAATGCACACAGACTTTCCTGGCCTGTCTCAGGACATCCTATAAGCCCGGGTACCTGCCTAAGAACCGCTGCACCACCAGGTTAAGGACGTGAGCCACACAGGGCACATGGGTCAGTTGTCCCTGTCGGAGGGCGGAGAGGAGGTTGGTGCCATTGTCGCAAACCACCATTCCTGGCTTAAGCTGGCGTGGCGTCAACCACCTCTCGGCCTGCCCCTGCAGAGCAGACAGAACCTCTGCCCCAGTGTGGCTCCTGTCCCCCAAACACACCAGCGCAAGCACGGCATGGCATCTTTTTGCCTGCGTACTTGCGTAGCCCCTTGAACGCCTACGGAGCACCGCTGGTTCCGAGGACAAAGCACAGGAAGAGGCCATGGAGGAAGAAGAGGAGGGGGTGGAGGAGAGAGGTGTGTCACAACCAGTAGTAGCATTTTGGAGGCGTGGCGGCGGATCAACCTCCAACACTACTGCACCTTGTCCTGCATCCTTCCCAGCTGCCAAAAGAGTGACCCAATGGGCCGTGAAAGAATTGTAACGTTCCTGTCCATGCCTGCTGGACCATGAGTGAGCGGTAATATGAACCTTACCGCTGACCGCCCTGTCCAGCGAGGCCAAGACATTGCCTTCCACATGCCGGTAGAGAGCCGGAATCGCCTTCCGTGAGAAAAAGTGGCGTTTGGGAACCTGCCACTGAGGAACCGCACATTGCACAAACTCACGGAAGGGGGCCGAGTCTACCAACTGAAAAGGCAGCAGTTGAAGCGCTAGCAATTTAGCCAAGCTAGCATTCAACCGCTGGGCATGTGGATGGCTGGGAGTGAACTTCTTTCGACGGTCCAGCAGCTGGGGCAGGGAAATTTGCCTGCTAGAATCGGACGTCGGTGTACTGCTAGCAGAGTGGCCGCAAGTACTTGGCTGTGACACACCTAATTCTACACCTTCATTCCTCTCAGTGCAGGTTTCAGAGAGGACTGAAGGTATAGTGGGGTTGGAGATCCCAGCTGATGCGGTGCAAGGAGAGGTCCGCTTTGTTCTTTGGTGTGGGTCTTTAAGGTAGGCTTCCCAACGAGCTGCATGTCAGGTCAACATATGTCTGGTCAGGCATGTGGTACCCAAGCGGCTGATGTTTTGGCCACGCGATATACGCTTGAGACATATGTTGCAAACAGCAGCTGTGCGATCTGATGCACTCGACTCAAAAAAGGCCCACACCAAAGAACTTTTTGAATAACGGGCAGAGGCAGCGCCCTGCACAGGCGGAGCTCTGCGGTGTGATTCCGTCGGTGTGCTGCCCTTACGCTGGCCCCCGAGGGAATCCTGCCTCGTTGGAGATGTGCCTCCTCCTCATCCTCCTCCTCATCCTCTCTCCTATTAGGCACCCATGTGGAGTCAGTGACCTCATCATCCCCTCCCTCCTCATCACTGGAGGCAATCTGGCAGTATGCTGCAGCTGCTGGAACATGACTGCCAGATTGGTGTCCTTCTTGAGCATCCCCTCTCTCTGCTCTCACGCTACTGCCTTCCTGTAGCTGGGTTTCATCATCAGACCCTTCGAAACGCTGGGCATCCTCCTGGAGCATGTACCCAACACTGTGGTCAAACAGTTCGGGGGACTCCTCAGGAGGACATGGTGGGTCTAGGGAAGGAGTGACTGATGATGATATTGATACCAGAGAAAAGAGAAGGTTGAGACTTTATATGAAACACAGCACTTGGGTGGAATGAATCAATCAATATAGTATAAACAATATTTAATGTCGCAATTGAGCATAGTAAAGTACATAATGGTCATCATTAAGCAGTGGACACAATACAAATTAAATAAGAACATGATTGGTAAATCACAAATGTTCATAATCAATTGCACAGTATACATAATAACATATAATCATTGATAAGACCAGCAGTATACCCAAAAATATATAAAATAATAAAAACGTAATTGGTAGTATATTAATTTGATTGATGATTCAAACAACGTAAAACCCATGGTATGTACATGATTGATGTGACATGGCAACACTTGTGTAGGCTCTATGCGTTTCGTGGATGTGTGGTCCACTCTTCAGGAGCAATTAAAACTGGGAATACCTAGAGTAAAGAATAATTTCATAATCAATGGTAATTGATTAGAAGGAAAGAGGGGGAGCAAATAATTTGGTCCTAACACTCTTACCTATGGGTAGCTTAAAAACGTATAGGAGATAACGTTGGTAATGAAAGACGCTGGGCGATGAAGGACATCCTCCCGGGAGCTGAGGTGCAGGCAATGCGGCGGCAGGGGGGGACTCGACCCTGGGGTGAAGGATTGCATTACAAAATCCCCTTTGTAGTTCCATAGCTGCAGTACTTGTACTGAGCCCAAGAAAGGCTTCTGTAATAAATGGTAATATAGAAATTGGTAAGCATAAAGGTAATACTACTGAGCTAATAAAGGAAAGGGGGGATTGTAAGACCTATAAGTAGGAAAAGGTGAAGATAGGAGCATAGAAAACGACCATCCTATTGGTGTGAGTGAGATAGCATGATGAAGCATAATGGATATTAATGGTGGGTTAGTGAAGGGAAACAATAAAGGACCAATATGTGTGGGTATATACATGAAAAATAAGGGTCAGACATCCTATTAAGTAGGTAATTTAGCAGGGTGGTCTTTCATTACCAACGTTATCTCCTATACGTTTTTAAGCTACCCATAGGTAAGAGTGTTAGGACCAAATTATTTGCTCCCCCTCTTTCCTTCTAATCAATTACCATTGATTATGAAATTATTCTTTACTCTAGGTATTCCCAGTTTTAATTGCTCCTGAAGAGTGGACCACACATCCACGAAACACGTAGAGCCTACACAAGTGTTGCCATGTCACATCAATCATGTACATACCATGGGTTTTACATTGTTTGAATCATCAATCAAATTAATATACTACCAATTACGTTTTTATTATTTTATATATTTTTGGGTATACTGCTGGTCTTATCAATGATTACAGGTCCTTCTCAAAAAATTAGCATATTGTGATAAAGTTCATTATTTTCTGTAATGTACTGATAAACATTAGACTTTCATATATTTTAGATTCATTACACACAACTGAAGTAGTTCAAGCCTTTTCTTGTTTTAATATTGATGATTTTGGCATACAGCTCATGACAACCCAAAAATCCTATCTCAAAAAATTAGCATATTTCATCCGACCAATAAAAGAAAAGTGTTTTTAATACAAAAAAAGTCAACCTTGAAATAATTATGTTCAGTTATGCACTCAATACTTGGTCGGGAATCCTTTTGCAGAAATGACTGCTTCAATGCGGC
Organism: Rana muscosa; assembly: GCA_029206835.1. Lineage (NCBI taxonomy): Eukaryota > Metazoa > Chordata > Amphibia > Anura > Ranidae > Rana > Rana muscosa. Next base: position 399,568,830 of record CM055118.1, read on the forward strand.
GTGGCATGGAGGCAACCAGCCTGTGGCACTGCTGAGGTGTTATGGAGGCCCAGGATGCTTCGATAGCGGCCTTAAGCTCATCCAGAGTGTTGGGTCTTGCGTCTCTCAACTTTCTCTTCCCAATATCCCACAGATTCTCTATGGGGTTCAGGTCAGGAGAGTTGGCAGGCCAATTGAGCACAGTAATACCATGGTCAGTAAACCATTTACCAGTGGTTTTGGCACTGTGAGCAGGTGCCAGGTCGTGCTGAAAAATGAAATCTTCATCTCCATAAAGCTTTTCAGCAGATGGAAGCATGAAGTGCTCCAAAATCTCCTGATAGCTAGCTGCATTGACCCTGCCCTTGATAAAACACAGTGGACCAACACCAGCAGCTGACATGGCAGCCCAGACCATCACTGACTGTGGGTACTTGACACTGGACTTCAGGCATTTTGGCATTTCCCTCTCCCCAGTCTTCCTCCAGACTCTGGCACCCTGATTTCCGAATGTACTTTGGACCACTGAGCAACAGTCCAGTGCTGCTTCTCTGTAGCCCAGGTCAGGCGCTTCTGCCGCTGTTTCTGGTTCAAAAGTGGCTTGACCTGGGGAATGCGGCACCTGTAGCCCATTTCCTGCACACGCCTGTTCACGGTGGCTCTGGATGTTTCTACTCCAGACTCAGTCCACTGCTTCCGCAGGTCCTCCAAGGTCTGGAATCGGTCCTTCTCCACAATCTTCTTCAGGGTCCGGTCACCTCTTCTCGTTGTGCAGCGTTTTCTGCCACACTTTTTCCTTCCCACAGACTTTCCACTGAGGTGCCTTGATACAGCACTCTGGGAACAGCCTATTCGTTCAGAAATTTCTTTCTGTGTCTTACCCTCTTGCTTGAGGGTGTCAATGATGGCCTTCTAGACAGAAGTCAGGTCGGCAGTCTTACCCATGATTGTGGTTTTGAGTAATGAACCAGGCTGGGAGTTTTTAAAAGCCTCAGGAATCTTTTGCAGGTGTTTAGAGTTAATTAGTTGATTCAGATGATTAGGTTAATAGCTCGTTTAGAGAACCTTTTCATGATATGCTAATTTTTTGAGATAGGAATTTTGGGTTGTCATGAGCTGTATGCCAAAATCATCAATATTAAAACAAGAAAAGGCTTGAACTACTTCAGTTGTGTGTAATGAATCTAAAATACATGAAAGTCTAATGTTTATCAGTACATTACAGAAAATAATGAACTTTATCACAATATGCTAATTTTTTGAGAAGGACCTGTAAGTGCTGCAAATGCCTGTTAGTGTAACAGAAAAGAAAAAAAGCTCGAGCAATAAGAGCTAGCTTCAGGTGTATAATGTGCAGGAGGCACACTCCGCCCGCTGTAAGTGCTGCAAATGCCTGTTAGTGTAACACCAGGAAAACACAGCAATAAGGGCTAGCTTCAGGTGTATATTTAGCAGGAAGCACACTCTGCCCGCTGTAAGTGCTGCAAATGCCTGTTAGTGTAACACAAATACTAAAAAATGCGCTACCAACAAATATGTGCAAAAATCAAAGTGCAGACTGAAATACAATTAATACAAAAAAAGTCCCAAGAAAAAATATCAATTGGTGTCCCAATAAACACAAAAAGAAAAAACTGTGAAGTGACTGTAAATAGGTTGTGAGGTGACTCGCTGCATTCAAAACTTCATACAAAAGGAAATTGTAGCAGGGAAGGGTAGGAATCTTCTTCCAACAATAGAAACTGTGAAGTGACTGTAAATAGGTTGTGAGGTGACTCGCTGCATTCAAAACTTCATAAAAAAGGAAATTGTAGCAGGGAAGGGTTGGAATCTTCCTCCAAAGGTTATCCGGCCAGATGGCAGAAAATGGAAAGAGTGGGGGCTTACCGACTCCGGTGGATCTCTATTACGGAGATCATACAGGCTCAGTCAGCACATCAGAAGCATCCGTCCTGCAGCAGGTCCGCTCTCTCCCTTGGATCGTTCAGGGACACGATTTCCTTGTGATCAGGATCGATTTCCCAATGTTTCAGTGTGGATATCTCCTCTGCTGCCTCTTCCAGCAACGCTTTACAATGTTAGTGTAACACACCAGGAAAACACAGCAATACGGGCTAGCTTCAGGTGTATAATGTGCAGGAGGCACACTACGCCCGCTGTAAGTGCTGCAAATGCCTGTTAGTGTAACACACCAGGAAAACACAGCAATACGGGCTAACTTCAGGTGTATAATGTGCAGGAGGCTTAGCAACAATGACACTGACACTCTCCCTGCCTATCCTTCTCTCTCCCTGCACACAAGGTTTATCAAAGAATATGACACTGACACTGTCCCTGCCTATCCTTCTCTCTCCCTGCACACAAGGTTTAGCAAAGAATATGACACTGACACTGTCCCCTGCCTATCCTTCTCTCTCCCTGCACACAAGGTTTAGCAAAGAATATGACACTGACACTCTCCCTGCCTATCCTTCTCTCTCCCTACACACAAGAATAGCACAAAGAATATCAACACTGTCCCTGCCTATCCTTCTCTTTCCCTGCGCCAGAACACACTACACAAGGCCGCCGCGCTGGCGGCCTTTTATAGTGTGGGGCATGTGCTAAACCCCTTGAGCTGTAATTGGCCACAGGCAACCTGCCTGTGGCCAATTATGGCTCTCCTAGCTGCCGGCGCTGTGATTGGCCAAGCATGCGGGGCCACAGTGCATGCTTGGCCAATCACAGCGCCGGGATTGCACTGCGATGGCGCAGTTTATTGTGGGCCGTTCACGTCACTCGAATTTGGCGCGATGTTCGAGTCGAGCGTATGTTCGACTCGAACACTGAGCTCATCCCTATTGAGCACCTGTCACAGCATTACATTAACCAGAAGATGGGAGGAGGGGAGAAGAGAAACACAAGAGAAGGGGGGAAAAGAGCAGGGAAGAGGGGTGAACATGGCAGAATGTGAAGGAGAGAAATAGAATGAACGGTGACAGAAAGATGGGAGAAATTAGAGAACTGGGGGAGGGAGGCTGGGAGGAGATAGTATAGATAGCTGGGAGGAAGGAAGGTGAGTGCTGGGGGAAGAGGGAGCTGGAAAGAGGGGAGAAGAGTGCTGGGAGAAGAGGGCAAGAGGGAGCAGAGAGTGTTGGGAGAAGAGGGGAAGAGGGAGCGGAGAGTGTTGGGAGAAGAGGGGAAGAGGGAACAGAGAGTGTTGGGAGAAGAGGGGAAGAGGGAGCGGAGAGTGTTGGGAGAAGAGGGGAAGAGGGAGCGGAGAGTGTTGGGAGAAGAGGGGAAGAGGGAGCGGAGAGTGTTGGGAGAAGAGGGGAAGAGGGAGCGGAGAGTGTTGGGAGAAGAGGGGAAGAGGGAGCGGAGAGTTTTGGGAGAAGAGGGGAAGAGGAAGCGGATAGTGTTGGGAGAAGAGGGGAAGAGGGAACAGAGAGTGTTGGGAGAAGAGGGGAAGAGGGAGCGGAGAGTGTTGGGAGAAGAGGGGAAGAGGGAGCGGAGAGTGTTGGGAGAAGAGGGGAAGAGGGAGCAGAGAGTGTTGGGAGAAGAGGGGAAGAGGGAACAGAGAGTGTTGGGAGAAGAGGGGAAGAGGGAGCGGAGAGTGTTGGGAGAAGAGGGGAAGAGGGAGCGGAGAGTGTTGGGAGAAGAGGGGAAGAGGGAACAGAGAGTGTTGGGAGAAGAGGGGAAGAGGGAACAGAGAGTGTTGGGAGAAGAGGGGAAGAGGGAGCGGAGAGTGTTGGGAGAAGAGGGGAAGAGGGAGCGGAGAGTGTTGGGAGAAGAGGGGAAGAGGGAGTGGAGAGTGTTTGGAGAAGAGGGGAAGAGGGAGCGGAGAGTGTTGGGAGAAGAGGGGAAGAGGGAGCGGAGAGTGTTGGGAGAAGAGGGGAAGAGGGAGCAGAGAGTGTTGGGAGAAGAGGGGAAGAGGGAACAGAGAGTGTTGGGAGAAGAGGGGAAGAGGGAGCGGAGAGTGTTGGGAGAAGAGGGGAAGAGGGAGCGGAGAGTGTTGGGAGAAGAGGGGAAGAGGGAACAGAGAGTGTTGGGAGAAGAGGGGAAGAGGGAGCGGAGAGTGTTGGGAGAAGAGGGGAAGAGGGAGCGGAGAGTGTTGGGAGAAGAGGGGAAGAGGGAGCGGAGAGTGTTGGGAGAAGAGGGGAAGAGGGAGCGGAGAGTGTTGGGAGAAGAGGGGAAGAGGGAACAGAGAGTTTTGGGAGAAGAGGGGAAGAGGGAGCGGAGAGTTTTGGGAGAAGAGGGGAAGAGGAAGCGGATAGTGTTGGGAGAAGAGGGGAAGAGGGAACAGAGAGTGTTGGGAGAAGAGGGGAAGAGGGAACAGAGAGTGTTGGGAGAAGAGGGGAAGAGGGAGCGGAGAGTGTTGGGAGAAGAGGGGAAGAGGGAGCGGAGAGTGTTGGGAGAAGAGGGGAAGAGGGAGTGGAGAGTGTTTGGAGAAGAGGGGAAGAGGGAGCGGACAGTGTTGGGAGAAGAGGGGAAGAGGGAGCGGAGAGTGTTGGGAGAAGAGGGGAAGAGGGAACAGAGAATGTTGGGAGAAGAGGGGAAGAGAGGGTTGGGAGAAAAGTGGAAGATGGACCTGGAAGGAGGGGGAGGAGAGTGTTGGGAGAAGAGAAGAGGGAGCTAGGAGAAGTGGAGAAGAGGAAGCGGGAAAGAGGGGAAGGAGAATGCTGGGAGAAAAATGGAAGAGGGAGCTGGGAGGGGAGTGTTGGGTGAAGAGGGGGGGAGGAAGCTTGGAGGAGATTATTGGGACAAGAGGGAAAGAGGAAGCTAGAAGGAGTTGGAAGAGAATACTGGGAAAAGAAGAGAAAAGGGGTCTGGGAGGAGAGCGTTAGGAGAATGTTGGGAGGAGCGTTAGGAGAATGTTGGGTGGAGCGTTAGGAGAATATTGGGTGGAGCATTAGGAAAATGTTGGGTGAAGTGGTTGGAGAATGCTGGGTGGAGTTGGAGGAAAATGATGGGTGGAGCATTAGGAGAATGTTGGGTGGAGCGTTAGGAGAATGCTGGGAGGAGCGTTAGGAGAATGCTGGGTGGAGCGTTAGGAGAATGCTGGTTGGAGCGGTTGGAGAATGCTGGGTGGAGTATGAGGAAAATGTTGGGTGGAGCATTAGGAGGATGCTGGGTGGAGCGTTAGGAGAATGTTGGCAGAGCGTTAGGAGAATGCTGGGAGGAGCGTTAGGAAAATGTTCGGTGGAGCTTTAGGAAAATGCTGGGTGGAGTGGGAGGAGAATGCTGGGAGGAGTGGGAGGAGAATGTTGGGTGGAGCATTAGGCAAATGTTGGGTGGAGCATTAGTAGAATGCTGGGTGGAGTGGAAGGAGAATGCTGGGTGGAGTGGGAGGAGAATGTTGGGTGGAGCATTAGGCAAATGTTGGGTGGAGCATTAGGAGAATGTTGGGTGGAGTGGGAGGAGAATGATGGGTGGAGTGGGAGGAGAATGATGGGTGGAGTGGGAGGAGAATGCTGGGAGGAGCGGTGGGAGAACGTTGCATGGAGCGTCAGGAGAATGTTGGGTGGAGCGTTAGAAGAATGCTGGGTGGAGCGGTTTGAGAATGCTGGGTGGAGAGGTAGGAGAATGATGGGTGGAGTGGGAGGAGAATGATGGGTGGAGTGGGAGGAGAATGCTGGGAGGAGCGGTGGGAGAACGTTGCATGGAGCGTCAGGAGAATGTTGGGTGGAGCGTTAGAAGAATGCTGGGTGGAGCGGTTTGAGAATGCTGGGTGGAGTGGGAGGAGAATGCTGGATAGAGTGAGAGGAGTATGCTGGAAGGAGAATTTTTGGTGGAGTAGGAGGAGAATGCTGGGTGGAGTGGGAGGATAATGCTGGGTGGAGTGGGAGGAGAATGCTGGGTGGATAGGGAGGAGAATGATGGGAGGAGAATGATGGGAGGAGTGGGAGGAGAATGTTGGGTGGAGTGGGAGGAGAATGATGGGAGGAGTGAGAGGAGAATGTTGGGTGGAGTGGGAGGAGAATGATGGGAGGAGAGGGAGGAGAATGTTGGGTGGAGTGGGAGGAGAATGATGGGAGGAGTGGGAGGAGAATGATGGGAGGAGAATGATAGGAGGAGTGGGAGGAGAGTGTTGGGTGGAGTGGGAGGAGAATGATGGGAGGAGTGGGAGGAGAATGTTGGGTGGAGTGGGAGGAGAATGCTGGGTGGATAGGGAGGAGAATGATGGGAGGAGAATGGTGGGAGGAGAATGTTGGGTGGAGTGGGACGAGAATGATGGGAGGAGTGGGAGGAGAATGTTGGGTGGAGTGGGAGAAGAATGTTGGGTGGATAGGGAGGAGAATGATGGGAGGATGGGTGGACAGAGGTTGGTAAAGGGAAGGAGATCCCTGGGAGAAGGTTGATGTATTTTTAATGTTGCTATTTAAGCCAAATGTAAAGAGCCTCCCCCACCCGGGACATTTTGGGGGGGGGGGGGTGTTTGCGTTGGTATGTGCCCCACATGCCAGTACTGAACTTTCCATGCTCATTTTTATCTATGTCTTGCCTATTTTGCTAGAAGACTTCCAGAAAACACAGCTGGTTTTGCCTCCAGTAGACTTCAGTGGGGTTTGGTGCCACCTTGAGGTTTGTGAGTTTTTTGCAGAGATTGGTGAACTTCGCTCACACTGAACCCAGCCAGGTTCAATCATCCTGAGCTGTATGGCAGGGGTGCCTGGAGTGAAGAACAGCCAATGAGCGATAGAATACGTTGCGGTGACAGATTTGTATATTTGTGTAGCTGATCTTGTGGTTTGAATTGTCATTATTCACATTTGTAAGGATTCTGAGTTCCTGAGCTTTTCTGGGGGGAACTTATCCTCTCTTCATTCCTGTTATTAAGCATCCCCCCCACCCCAAGGATCGAGAACGAACACCAGAGTCTGATTGGACAATGAGTTATCCCTGGGCTCTCCTGGATGGTTGTCTTATTTTGTATTATGTCTTCTCTCCCTTCCCTGCGCTGTGCTTGGCGTTTCCCCTCCAGATATGGGGGATGTTTTCCTCCAATTTCCACAACACCAGTCTTCCATGTCATCAATCTGCAACACTCAACTAAGCTTCCTGTTTTCCATCAAAATTCACCTTACTGTGCAAACTTCTCCCAAATTGACCTTATCTGCTTCCACTTCCCTGAATACAAGGAGAGGCGAGAGGCCCCAGAAGTGGATGTTATTCGTCTACGTGACTGTGATGACCCTGCTCATCCAATCGACCCATGACTACTGATAACCGAGAATTTCCTACCGTGAGGACTCTGTGAAGGCACCGAAGTGACGGCCATGATAGTTCATCCACATTGCATGCTCAGCAATGAGCACCCAAGGAAATTCTATCCAGAACACGTAATATAGAGGATATCCAATCGCGTGACAGCGCAGTGGGCCCCCGAATTCGAGAAACGATGGACCTCGGTACCAAGCCCAACAAGTCCTTCACGGTGTGTGTCTGCAGATCCTTGTCTTGGGAGCCGTGTCCTCCCTATGCTCAATCACTGAACATTAAACCAGTCACATCAGTCTCTGTACCACAGGAGCTTACACTCTAATGTCCCCTCCCCCCACAGTCACACACCATTAATATTATACATTTATACAGGGCTTTTTTTCAGCAGGAACGCAGGGGGAACGCAGTTCCAGCACCTCCAGCTCTGAATGTATGTAATGGCAAGGGCTGCTGGGGTGTACTGGAGGGTCTATTAATGCTGTCTGCTGGGGGGATCTATTGTTGCTGGAGGGGATCTATTTTTACCGGGGGAGGATCTATTGTTGCTGGGGAGGTGAGTTGTCGCTGGTAGGGGATCTATTGTTGCTGGGGGGGCTCTTATGCTACTGGGAGACAATTGTTGCTGTGAGACATCAACTGTTGAGGAAGGTGTCTATTGTTGTTAGCTGTTCAGAGTCAATTGTTGCTGGGGGAGCTCAATTGTTGCTGGCTACAGGGGATCTATTTTACTTCCTATCCTATACAAATTTCTTAACACCACAAATTGATACTTGGTTCTGTATCCATTACTGAGAGGTGGGTAGGGGTGGAACCAAGGAATGGTGCTCAGAGGTGGGTAGGGAGTGAAACCAAAGAATGGTGCTCGGAGGTAGGTGGGGGGGTGGAACCAACGAATGGTGCTCAGAGGTGGATAGGGAGTGGAACCAAGAACTGGTGCTCGGTGGTGGGTAAGGAGTGTAACCAAGGAATGGTGCTTGGAGGTTGGTAGGAAGTGGAGCCAAGAAACTGTGCTCAGAGGTGGGTAGGGAGTGGAACCACAGAATGGTGCTCAGAGGTGGGTAGGGAGTGGAACCAAGGAACGGTGCTCAGAGGTGGGTAGGGAGTGGAACCAAGGAATGGTGCTCGGAGGTGGGTAGGGAGTGGAACCAAGGAATGGTGCTCGGAGGTGGGTAGGAAGTGGAACCAAGGAATGGTGCTCGGAGGTGGGTAGGGAGTGGAATCAAAGAATGGTGCTCGGAGGTAGGTAGGGGGGTGGAACCAACAAATGGTGCTCAGTAGGTGGGTAGGGAGTGGAACCAAGGAATGGTGCTCGGAGGTGGGTAGGGAGTGGAACCAAGGAATGGTGCTCGGAGGTTGGTAGGGAGTGGAACCAAGAAATGGTGCTCGGAGATGGGTAGGGAGTGGAACCAAGAAAAGGTGCTCGGAGGTTGGTAGGGAGTGGAACCAAGAAATGGTGCTCAGAGATGGGTAGGAAGTGGAACCAAGAAATGGTGCTCAGAGCTGGGTAGGGAGTGGAACCAAGGAATGGTGCTCGGAGGTGGGTAGGGAGTGGAATCAAAGAATGGTGCTCGGAGGTAGGTAGGGGGTGGAACCAACGAATGGTGCTCAGTAGGTGGGTAGGGAGTGGAAACAAGAAATGGTGCTCGGAGGTGGGTAGGGAGTGGAACCAAGGAATGGTGCTCGGAGGTGGGTAGGGAGTGGAACCAAGGAACAGTGCTCAGAGGTGGGTAGGGAGTGGAACCAAGGAATGGTGCTCGGAGGTGGGTAGGGAGTGGAACCAAGGAACGGTGCTCAGAGGTGGGTAGGGGTGGAACCAAGGAATGGTGCTCGGAGTTGGGTAAGGAGTGGAACCAAGAAATGGTGCTCGGAGGTGGGTAGGGAGTAGAACCAAGGAATGGTGCTCGGAGGTGGGTAGGGGGGGGAACCAAGAAATGGTGCTCGGAGGTGGGTAGGGAGTAGAACCAAGGAATGGTGCTCAGAGGTTGGAAGGGAGTGGAAACAAGAAATGGTGCTCGGAGGTGGGTAGGGAGTGGAACCAAGAAATGGTGCTCGGAGGTGGGTAGGGAGTGGAACCAAGGAATGGTGCTCGGAGTTGGGTAAGGAGTGGAACCAAGAAATGGTGCTCGGAGGTGGGTAGGGGGTGGAACCAAGAAATGGTGCTCAGAGGTGGGTAGGGGGTGGAACCAAGAAATGGTGCTCGGAGGTGGGTAAGGAGTGGAACCAAGAAATGGTGCTCGGAGGTGGGTAGGGAGTGGAACCAAGAAATGGTGCTCGGAGGTGGGTAGGGGTGGAACCAAGGAATGGTGCTCGGAGTTGGGTAAGGAGTGGAACCAAGAAATGGTGCTCGGAGGTGGGTAGGGGGTGGAAGCAAGAAATGGTGCTCAGAGGTGGGTAGGGGGTGGAACCAAGAAATGGTGCTCGGAGGTAGGTAAGGAGTGGAACCAAGAAATGGTGCTCGGAGGTGGGTAGGGAGTAGAACCAAGGAATGGTGCTCGGAGGTGGGTAAGGAGTGGAACCAAGAAACGGTGCTCGGAGGTGGGTAGGGAGTGGAACCAAGAAACGGTGCTCGGAGGTGGGTAGGGAGTGGAACCAAGGAACAGTGCTCAGATGTGGGTAGGGGGTGGAACCAAGAAATGGTGCTCGGAGGTGGGTAGGGAGTAGAACCAAGGAATGGTGCTCAGAGGTTGGTAGGGAGTGGAAACAAGAAATGGTGCTCGGAGGTGGGTAGGGAGTGGAACCAAGAAATGGTGCTCGGAGGTGGGTAGGGAGTGGAACCAAGGAATGGTGCTCAGAGGTGGGTAGGGAGTGGAACCAAGGAATGGTGCACGGAGGTTGGTAGGGAGTGGAACCAAGGAACGGTGCTCAGAGGTGGGTAGGGAGTGGAACCAAGGAATGGTGCACGGAGGTTGGTAGGGAGTGGAACCAAGGAATGGTGCTCAGAGGTGGGTAGGGAGTGGAATCAAAGAATGGTGCTCGGAGGTAGGTGGGGGGGGGTGGAACCAACGAATGGTGCTCAGAGGTGGGTAGGAAGTGGAACCAAGGAATGGTGCTCGGAGGTGGGTAGGGGGTGGAACCAAGGAATGGTGCTCGGAGGTGATTAGGGAGTGAAATCAAATAATGGTGCACAGAGGTTGGTAGGGAGTGGAACCAAGTTTGGTGCTCAGAGGTGGGTAGGGAGTGGTACCAAGCAATGGAGCACGGAGGTTGGTAGGGAGTGGAACCAAGGAGTGGTGCTCAGAGGTGGGTAGGAAGTGGAATCAAAGAATGGTGCTCGGAGGTAGGTGGGGGGGGTGGAACCAACAAATGGTGCTCGGAGGTGGGTAGGAAGTGCAACTAAGGAATGGTGCTCAGAGATGGGTAGGGGTGGAACCAAGGAATGGTGCTCGGAGGTGGGTAGGGGGTGGAACCAAGGAACGGTGCTCGGAGGTGGGTAGGGAGTGGAATCAAAGAATGGTGCTCGGAGGTAGGTAGGGGGGGTGGAACCAACGAATGGTGCTCGGAGGTGGGTAGGAAGTGGAACTAAGGAATGGTGCTCGGAGGTGGGTAAGGAGTGGAACCAAGAAATGGTGCTCAGAGGTGGGTAGGGAGTGGAACCAAGGAATGGTGCTCAGAGGTGGGTAGGGAGTGGAATCAAGGAATGGTGCATGGAGGTTGGTAGGGAGTGGAACCAAGGAACGGTGCTCAGAGGTGGGTAGGGAGTGGAACTAAGGAATGGTGCACGGAGGTTGGTAGGAAGTGCAACTAAGGAATGGTGCTCAGAGGTGGGTAGGGGTGGAACCAAGGAATGGTGCTCGGAGGTGGGTAGGGGGTGGAACCATGGAATGGTGCTCGGAGGTGGGTAGGGAGTGGAATCAAAGAATGGTGCTCGGAGGTAGGTAGGGGGGGGTGGAACCAACGAATGGTGCTCGGAGGTGGGTAGGAAGTGGAACTAAGGAATGGTGCTTGGAGGTGGGTAAGGAGTGGAACCAAGAAATGGTGCACGGAGGTTGGTAGGGAGTGGAACCAAGGAGTGGTGCTCAGAGGTGGGTAGGAAGTGGAATCAAAGAATGGTGCTCGGAGGTAGGTGGGGGGGTGGAACCAACGAATGGTGATCGGAGGTGGGTAGGAAGTGCAACTAAGGAATGGTGCTCAGAGGTGGGTAGGGGTGGAACCAAGGAATGGTGCTCGGAGGTGGGTAGGGGGTGGAACCAAGGAACGGTGCTCGGAGGTGGGTAGGGAGTGGAATCAAAGAATGGTGCTCGGAGGTAGGTAGGGGGGGGTGGAACCAACAAATGGTGCTCGGAGGTGGGTAGGAAGTGGAACTAAGGAATGGTGCTTGGAGGTGGGTAAGGAGTGGAACCAAGAAATGGTGCTCAGAGGTGGGTAGGGAGTGGAACCAAGGAATGGTGTTCAGAGGTGGGTAGGGAGTGGAACCAAGGAATGGTGCATGGAGGTTGGTAGGGAGTGGAACCAAGGAACGGTGCTCAGAGGTGGGTAGGGAGTGGAACCAAGGAATGGTGCACGGAGGTTGGTAGGGAGTGGAACCAAGGAATGGTGCTCAGAGGTGGGTAGGGAGTGGAATCAAAGAATGGTGCTCGGAGGTAGGTGGGGGGGTGGAACCAACGAATGGTGCTCGGAGGTGGGTAGGAAGTGGAACTAAGGAATGGTGCTCAGAGGTGGGTAGGGGTGAAACCAAGGAATGGTGCTCGGAGGTGGGTAGGGGGTCGAACCAAGGAACGGTGCTCGGAGGTGGGTAGGGAGTGAAATCAAATAATGGTGCACGGAGGTTGGTAGGGAGTGGAACCAAGGAATGGTGCTCAGAGGTGGGTAGGGAGTGGTACCAAGGAATGGAGCACGGAGGTTGGTAGGGAGTCGAACCAAGGAGTGGTGCTCAGAGGTGGGTAGGAAGTGGAATCAAAGAATGGTGCTCGGAGGTAGGTGGGGGGGGTGGAACCAACGAATGGTGCTCGGAGGTGGGTAGGAAGTGGAACTAAGGAATGGTGCTCAGAGGTGGGTAAGGAGTGGAACCAAGAAATGGTGCTCAGAGGTGGGTAGGGGGTGGAACCAAGGAACGGTGCTCGGAGGTGGGTAGGGAGTGGAATCAAAGAATGGTGCATGGAGGTTGGTAGGGAGTGGAACCAAGGAACGGTGCTCAGAGGTGGGTAGGGAGTGGAACCAAGGAATGGTGCACGGAGGTTGGTAGGGAGTGGAACCAAGGAATGGTGCTCAGAGGTGGGTAGGGAGTGGAATCAAAGAATGGTGCTCGGAGGTAGGTGGGGGGGTGGAACCAACGAATGGTGCTCAGAGGTGGGTAGGAAGTGGAACTAAGGAATGGTGCTCAGAGGTGGGTAGGGGTGAAACCAAGGAATGGTGCTCGGAGGTGGGTAGGGGGTGGAACCAAGGAACGGTGCTCAGAGGTGGGTAGGGAGTGAAATCAAATAATGGTGCACGGAGGTTGGTAGGGAGTGGAACCAAGGAATAGTACTTAGAGGTGGGTAGGGAGTGGTACCAAGGAATGGAGCACGGAGGTTGGTAGGGAGTGGAACCAAGGAGTGGTGCTCAGAGGTGGGTAGGAAGTGGAATCAAAGAATGGTGCTCGGAGGTAGGTGGGGGGGGTGGAACCAACGAATGGTGCTCGGAGGTGGGTAGGAAGTGGAACTAAGGAATGGTGCTCAGAGGTGGGTAAGGAGTGGAACCAAGAAATGGTGCTCAGAGGTGGGTAGGGGGTGGAACCAAGGAACGGTGCTCGGAGGTGGGTAGGGAGTGGAATCAAAGAATGGTGCACGGAGGTTGGTAGGGAGTGGAACCAAGGAATGGTGCTCACAGGTGGGTAGGGAGTGGTACCAAGGAATGGAGCACGGAGGTTGGTAGGGAGTGGAACCAAGGAGTGGTGCTCAGAGGTGGGTAGGAAGTGGAATCAAAGAATGGTGCTCGGAGGTAGGTGGGGGGGTGGAACCAACGAATGGTGCTCGGAGGTGGGTAGGAAGTGGAACTAAGGAATGGTGCTCGGAGGTGGGTAAGGAGTGGAACCAAGGAATGGTGCTCAGAGGTGGTTAGGGGGTGGAACCAAGGAATGGTGCTCGGAGATGGGTAGGGGGTGGACACAACAGAAGTAGGGAGTTCCTGCACCTATTCTCTGAGACAAAAAGCCCTGTATTTATATAGCTCTGACATATACCGCAGTGTTGTACAGAGAATATTATATTGGTCACATCCTTGTATTTGTTAATAATAATAAAATCCTGATATTTCGGGGACTCCTCGGTAGAGACGGTACAAGTTTGGACTTTGTGGAAAGTAAAAGGGACACCAGGTGATTTTTTTTATTATTATTTATTAATTTATTACCAAGACATCAAAAAATAGATTTTCAAAATGTATTACAAATATAAAATATATATTTTACTGTGTGAAATATTATAAGAATATGTATTATAGATCTATCAGGTTTTCTTCTGATATTCTTTATCATGGACCCCCAGAATCAGGTTTTCGGGGGGTGTCTCTATAATCCGGTTGGTAAAGATCAGTAAATCGTTGTTCTCTCGGCGGGGACCGGATACAACGTTGGTCCAGATTACCTACTTGAAGACGGCGCCTTTTCTGGCACTTTTTGTTTACCAGTAAAAATAGGTATTTTTTTGCTCGAAAATTACTTAGAACCCCAAAACTTTATATTTATTTTTTTTTGAGAATTTTTTATGTCGCACTGTATTTGTTCAGCGGCTTTTCTGGAAAAATGTACACTTTAATGAATTTTGAATATATGGAACACAATATATATATATATATATATATATCCCATGTTTTTGGTAAAATATGAAAGATGATGTTACGCCGAGTAAATAGATACCCAACATGTCACTCTTTAAAATTTCGCACGCTCGTGGAATGGCAACAAATGAAAAAATCTCCATGGGTGATGCTTTAAAATTGACCACAATCCCTCTCTATGTCTCTATGTCACGGAACGGCAGAATGGAGGGATGTCAGTGTAAACAAGGCATCTCCCTGTTCTGCCTAGTGACAGGACACTGATCGTCTACGCCCTCTCATCGGGAGCAGTGATCAGTGTCATGTCTATTTGTGGGGAAAAAAGGACGTCAATTTTGTTTGGGAGCCACGTCGCATGACCGCGCAATTGTCAGTTAAAGTGACGCAGTGCCGAATCACAAAAAAGTGGCCTGGTCTTTGGTCAGCCAAATGGTTCCGGGGCTGAAGTGGTTAACAAACCCAGTTCACACGGTGCCTGGGTCTCCCACCAAGGGCACTGCATCCCCTGGCTATAAAAGATCGTTTCATCCCCTATGTCTCATGGCAAAATGAGAAAATACGTGTAATTTCTCTGCAAAATGAAGTTTGGCAAAATATCTGCCCCTTTCCTAATCAGAGCTGCTGATCTAATTTAGAGGAGTTGCTTAGGTTTGTGATTCTCTGCCATCCTAAATATTTCCGAGAACCTCACACACAACTATATGCCTACAGGAGCAAATCACGGGAACTCCATGTTGGGCCTCACTTATGGGAGGTACTAATTCTCGAAGTCTGGTTCTTTCGCTTTACAACTGTGGTGACTTCAAGCAGGACGTAGAGGGAACCTGTGAAATAAATGGTGGAATGTTCGGAAGAGGCTGGTGGGCTCCACCCTAAAGCAGGCTTTTATGGACTAATAGAACATGGAAGCTACGTAGAGGTATGTTATGACTTCCAAACTCCATGAATAGCTGGAACTTCAGCTGGGACTCAGCGACAGAAAAAGTAGTCATTATGATAAGGTCCCCTTAGTGCCCCATCACTCCTCATATCATGTCCATCTCACAGATGTAGTTGTACACACGGGAGCAGTGGTCATCGTTCCATCGGCCGTCCCTGTGCAGGTGGGCGCAGTCTTCTCCTCCACCAAGTCCATGACCATAAAACTCATCAGGCTGTCCTGGGACCCAATTCCTAAAACACAAATGAGAATTTCCACCTTGAAGGAATCATAGCACCGTGGTCATCTATAAGACAAACACATGAGAATCTCCATCCTGAAGGACCTACAGAGCCTAGGATGCCCACGTGTCCCGGATTGCCCGGGACATTCCCGTAATTAGCAGGTTTATCCTAGGTCCCGGGCACCTTCAGTCTGGGACAATACAGTGTCCCGGAATGGAATAGACAGAGCGAGCAAACCCTGCCATAGCGCTGGCGCTCGCTCTACCTCCAGCTCCACCTGAGACTGGCCACTGGTTGCTAGAGCGTCTACCAACCAGTGACCTCACACCCGCGACTCTGACCAGCATGCAAAGTGGAGGAGGAGGCTTTTCTCCATCCTGAAGGACCTACAGAGCCATGGTCACCTATAAGACAAATACAAATGAGAATCTCCATCTTGAAGGACCTACAGAGCCATGGTCACCTATAAGACAAACACATGAGAATCTCCATCTAGAAGGATCTACAGAACCATGGTCACCTATAAGACAAATACAAATGAGAATCTCCACCCTGAGGGACCTACAGAGCCATGGTCACCTATAAGACAAACACAAATGAGAATCTCCATCTAGAAGGACCTACAGAGCCATGGTCACCTATAAGACAAACACAAATGAGAATATCCATCTAGAAGGACCTACAGAACCATGGTCACCTATAAGACAAACACAAATGAGAATCTCCACCCTGAGGGACCTACAGAGCCATGGTCACCTATAAGACAAACACAAATGAGAATCTCCATCTAGAAGGACCTACAGAGCCATGGTCACCTATAAGACAAACACAAATGAGAGTCTCCATCTAAAAGGACCTACAGAACCATGGTCACCTATAAGACAAACACATGAGAATCTCCATCCTGAAGGACCTACAGAGCCATGGTCACCTATAAGACAAACACAAATGAGAATCTCCATCTAGAAGGACCTACAGAACCATGGTCACCTATAAGACAAACACAAATGAGAATCTCCATCTAGAAGGACCTACAGAACCATGGTCACCTATAAGACAAACACAAATGAGAATCTCCATCTAGAAGGACCTACAGAACCATGGTCACCTATAAGACAAACACATGAGAATCTCCATCCTGAAGGACCTACAGAGCCATGGTCACCTATAAGACAAACACATGAGAATCTCCACCCTGAAGGACCCACAGAGCCATGGTCATCTATAAGACAAACACATGAGAATCTCCATCTAGAAGGACCTACAGAACCATGGTCACCTATAAGACAAACACAAATGGGAATCTCCACCCTGAAGGACCTACAGAGCCATGGTCACCTATAAGACAAACACATGAGAATCTCCATCCTGAAGGACCTACAGAACCATGGTAACCTATAAGACAAACACAAATGAGAATCTCCACCCTGAAGGACCTACAGAGCCATAGTCACCTATAAGACAAACACATGAGAATCTCCATCCTGAAGGACCTACAGAGCCATGGTCACATATAGGACAAATACAAATGAGAATCTCCATCTAGAAGGACCTACAGTGTCATGGTCACCTATAAGACAAATACAAATGAGAATCTCCATCTAGAAGGACCTACAGTGTCATGGTCACCTATAAGACAAATACAAATGAGAATCTCCATCTTGAAGGACCTACAGAGCCAGGGTCATCTATAAGACAAACACATGAGAATCTCCACCCTGAAGGACCTACAGAGCCATGGTCATCTATAAGACAAACACATGAGAATCTCCATCCTGAAGGACCTACAGAGCCATGGTCACCTATAAGACAAACACATGAGAATCTCCATCTAGAAGGACCTACAGAACCATGGTCACCTATAAGACAAATACAAATGAGAATCTCCACCCTGAGGGACCTACAGAGCCATGGTCACCTATAAGACAAACACAAATGAGAATCTCCATCTAGAAGGACCTACAGAGCCATGGTCACCTATAAGACAAACACAAATGAGAATCTCCATCTAGAAGGACCTACAGAACCATGGTCACCTATAAGACAAACACATGAGAATCTCCATCCTGAAGGACCTACAGAGCCATGGTCACCTATAAGACAAACACAAATGAGAATCTCCATCTAGAAGGACCTACAGAACCATGGTCACCTATAAGACAAACACAAATGAGAATCTCCATCTAGAAGGACCTACAGAACCATGGTCACCTATAAGACAAACACAAATGAGAATCTCCATCTAGAAGGACCTACAGAACCATGGTCACCTATAAGACAAACACATGAGAATCTCCATCCTGAAGGACCTACAGAGCCATGGTCACCTATAAGACAAACACATGAGAATCTCCACCCTGAAGGACCCACAGAGCCATGGTCATCTATAAGACAAACACATGAGAATCTCCATCTAGAAGGACCTACAGAACCATGGTCACCTATAAGACAAACACAAATGAGAATCTCCACCCTGAAGGACCTACAGAGCCATGGTCACCTATAAGACAAACACAAATGAGAATCTCCACCTTGAAGGACCTACAGAGCCATGGTCACCTATAAGACAAACACATGAGAATCTCCACCCTGAAGGACCCACAGAGCCATGGTCATCTATAAGACAAACACATGAGAATCTCCATCTAGAAGGACCTACAGAACCATGGTCACCTATAAGACAAACACAAATGAGAATCTCCACCCTGAAGGACCTACAGAGCCATGGTCACCTATAAGACAAACACATGAGAATCTCCATCCTGAAGGACCTACAGAACCATGGTCACCTATAAGACAAACACAAATGAGAATCTCCACCCTGAAGGACCTACAGAGCCATAGTCACCTATAAGACAAACACATGAGAATCTCCATCCTGAAGGACCTACAGAGCCATGGTCACCTATAAGACAAATACAAATGAGAATCTCCATCTAGAAGGACCTACAGTGTCATGGTCACCTATGAGACAAACGCAAATGAGAATCTCCATCCTGAAGGACCTACTGAGCCTAGGGCGCCCACGTGTCCCGGATTGCCCGGGACATTCCCGTAATTAGCAGGTCCGTCCCAGGTTCCGGCACCTTCAGTCCGGGACATTACAGTGTCCCGGAATGGAATAGACAGAGCGAGCAAACCCCGCCATAGCGCTGGCACTCGCTCTGCCTCCAGCTCCACCTGAGACTGGCGACTGGTTGCTAGAGCATCTACCAACCAGTGACCTCACACCCATGACTCTGACCAGCATGCAAAGCGGAGGAGGAGTTTGTTAACTTTCCTCCTCCGCGCCGCTCTCAACCATGCTGGACGACTCGAGGCTGTCAGCAGAGGAAGCCCCAAAGACACAACTCTACCGGCTCTGCTCCTGGATGTCTCGTCTCCCTGCCTCAGCCTCATACCGCAGAGCAGACCGAAGCCGCCTCCCCCTCCTCGGCTATTTACAAGTACACAGGAGACGGACAGCAAACTCAGAGGGACACCGCTGTGCATTCCTGGCGCTGATCTGAGGTCTGTTCACTTTATAATATATGTATGTAGATGGACAGCGGAGGGGGACATGGGGGGATCTATACTGTGGTGGGGGTCTGTACTTAGTGCAGGGTCTATAATGAGGGAGGGGAGTCAGTACTGAAGGGGGTCTACTGAGGGAGGGGGTCTATACTTAGTCAGGGGGGTCTATACTGATGGAGAAGGGGTATGCATTTAGTGGGGGGGTCTATACTGAGAGGGGAAGTCTGTACTGAGGAAAGGGAAATAATAGTTAGTGGAGAGGGAGCCGGACTGAGGGAGGGGGTCTATAGTTAGTGGAGAGGGAAGTCCCTACTGAGGGAGGGGGTCTATAGTTAGTAGAGGGGGTCTATACTGAGGAAGGGGTCTATAGTTATTAGAGGGGGGTCCGTACTGAGGGAGGGGGTCTATACTGAAGGAGGGGGTCTATAGTTATTAGAGGGGGGTCCGTACTGAGGGAGGGGGTCTATACTGAAGGAGGGGGTCTATAGTTAGTAGAGGGTGGTCCGTACTGAGGGAAGGGGTCTATACTGAAGGAGGGGGTCTATAGTTAGTAGAGGGGGGTCCGTACTGAGGGAGGGGGTCTATACTGAAGGAGGGGTCTATAGTTATTAGAGGGGGGTCCGTACTGAGGGATGGGGTCTATACTGAAGGAGGGGGTCTATAGTTATTAGAGGGGGGTCCGTACTGAGGGAGGGGGTCTATACTGAAGGAGGGGGTCTATAGTTATTAGAGGGGGGTCCGTACTGAGGGAGGGGGTCTATACTGAGGGAAGGGGGTCTATTATTATTACAAGGTAATAATAGAAATACATTCCAAGCATTGTATTGGGATGATATAAGTGCTAAAACCAGCCATTCACCCGACAAATCACACGCCGCCAAAATCCCGTCAACCCCAAAATTGACCCTGAATGGCAGTTTGGAAATGTGATCACCCTAACAGATCCATGGTCACCTATAAGACAAACACAAATGAGAATCTCCACCCCGAGGGAATCAGAGCGCCATGGTCACTAATAAGACAAACAAATGGGCATCTCCAGTGCCACGGTCACCTATAAGACAAACAAATGGGCATCTCCAGTGCCACGGTCACCTATAAGACAAACAAATGGGCATCTCCAGTGCCACGGTCACCTATAAGACAAACAAATGGGCAACTCCAGTGCCACGGTCACCTATAAGACAAACAAATGGGCATCTCCAGTGCCACGGTCACCTATAAGACAAACAAATGGGCAACTCCAGTGCCACGGTCACCTATAAGACAAACAAATGGGCATCTCCAGTGCCACGGTCACCTATAAGACAAACAAATGGGCATCTCCAGTGCCACGGTCACTTATAAGACAAACAAATGGGCAACTCCAGTGCCACGGTCACCTATAAGACAAACAAATGGGCATCTCCAGTGCCACGGTCACCTATAAGACAAGCAAATGGGCATCTCCAGTGCCACGGTCACCTATAAGACAAACAAATGGGCATCTCTATTGCCACGGTCACCTATAAGACAAACAAATGGGCATCTCCATTACCACGGTCACCTATAAGACAAACAAATGGGCATCTCTATTGCCACGGTCACCTATAAGACAAACAAATGGGCATCTCTATTGCCACGGTCACCTATAAGACAAACAAATGGGCATCTCCAGTGCCACGGTCACCTATAAGACAAACAAATGGGCATCTCCAGTGCCACGGTCACCTATAAGACAAACAAATGGGCAACTCCAGTGCCACGGTCACCTATAAGACAAACAAATGGGCATCTCCAGTGCCACGGTCACCTATAAGACAAACAAATGGGCATCTCCAGTGCCACGGTCACCTATAAGACAAACAAATCGGCAACTCCAGTGCCACGGTCACCTATAAGACAAACAAATGGGCATCTCCAGTGCCACGGTCACTTATAAGACAAACAAATGGGCAACTCCAGTGCCACGGTCACCTATAAGACAAACAAATGGGCATCTCCAGTGCCACGGTCACCTATAAGACAAACAAATGGGCATCTCCAGTGCCACGGTCACCTATAAGACAAACAAATGGGCATCTCTATTGCCACGGTCACCTATAAGACAAACAAATGGGCATCTCCATTACCACGGTCACCTATAAGACAAACAAATGGGCATCTCTATTGCCACGGTCACCTATAAGACAAACAAATGGGCATCTCTATTGCCACGGTCACCTATAAGACAAACAAATGGGCATCTCCAGTGCCACGGTCACCTATAAGACAAACAAATGGGCATCTCCAGTGCCACGGTCACCTATAAGACAAACAAATGGGCAACTCCAGTGCCACGGTCACCTATAAGACAAACAAATGGGCATCTCCAGTGCCACGGTCACCTATAAGACAAACAAATGGGCATCTCCAGTGCCACGGTCACCTATAAGACAAACAAATGGGCATCTCTATTGCCACGGTCACCTATAAGACAAACAAATGGGCATCTCCATTACCACGGTCACCTATAAGACAAACAAATGGGCATCTCTATTGCCACGGTCACCTATAAGACAAACAAATGGGCATCTCTATTGCCACGGTCACCTATAAGACAAACAAATGGGCATCTCCAGTGCCACGGTCACCTATAAGACAAACAAATGGGCATCTCCAGTGCCACGGTCACCTATAAGACAAACAAATGGGCAACTCCAGTGCCACGGTCACCTATAAGACAAACAAATGGGCATCTCCAGTGCCACGGTCACCTATAAGACAAACAAATGGGCATCTCCATTGCCACGGTCACCTATAAGACAAACAAATGGGCATCTCCAGTGCCACGGTCACCTATAAGACAAACAAATGGGCAACTCCAGTGCCACGGTCACCTATAAGACAAACAAATGGGCAACTCCAGTGCCACGGTCACCTATAAGACAAACAAATGGGCAACTCCAGTGCCACGGTCACCTATAAGACAAACAAATGGGCATCTCCAGTGCCACGGTCACCTATAAGACAAACAAATGGGCAACTACAGTGCCACGGTCACCTATAAGACAAACAAATGGGCATCTCCATTGCCACGGTCACCTATAAGACAAACAAATGGGCATCTCCATTGCCACGGTCACCTATAAGACAAACAAATGGGCAACTCCAGTGCCACGGTCACCTATAAGACAAACAAATGGGCAACTCCAGTGCCACGGTCACCTATAAGACAAACAAATGGGCATCTCCATTGCCACGGTCACCTATAAGACAAACAAATGGGCAACTCCAGTGCCACGGTCACCTATAAGACAAACAAATGGGCATCTCCAGTGCCACGGTCACCTATAAGACAAACAAATGGGCAACTCCAGTGCCACGGTCACCTATAAGACAAACAAATGGGCATCTCCAGTGCCACGGTCACCTATAAGACAAACAAATGGGCAACTCCAGTGCCACGGTCACCTATAAGACAAACAAATGGGCATCTCCACCCAGAGGCATAGCTTGAAGTTTCTGGGCCCTGATGCAAAAGTTGACCTGCCCCCCCCCCCATTACCACCCACCACTTCCACCGCAAGCTAAGATACTCAAAGTAGCTTAAGAGTTTTTAGTTCCCAAAGTTCCTCTTTACATCAGAAGACAGGGATCACCGCTGGAGAATCAGAGGACAGGGATCCCCGCTGGAGAATCAGAGGACAGGGATCACCGCTGGAGAATCAGAGGACAGGGATCACCGCTGGAGAATCAGAGGACAGGGATCACCGCTGGAGAATCAGAATACAGGGATCCCCGCTGGAGAATAAGAGGACAGGGATCACCACTGGAGAATCAGAGGACAGGGATCACCGCTGGAGAATCAGAGGACAGGGATCCCCGCTGGAGAATCAGAGGACAGGGATCACCGCTGGAGAATCAGAGGACAGGGATCACCGCTGGAGAATCAGAATACAGGGATCCCCGCTGGAGAATAAGAGGACAGGGATCACCACTGGAGAATCAGAGGACAGGGATCACCGCTGGAGAATCAGAGGACAGGGATCCCCGCTGGAGAATCAGAGGACAGGGATCACCGCTGGAGAATCAGAGGACAGGGATCACCGCTGGAGAATCAGAATACAGGGATCCCCGCTGGAGAATAAGAGGACAGGGATCACCACTGGAGAATCAGAGGACAGGGATCACCGCTGGAGAATCAGAGGACAGGGATCCCCGCTGGAGAATCAGAGGACAGGGATCACCGCTGGAGAATCAGAGGACAGGGATCCCCGCTGGAGAATCAGAGGACAGGGATCCCCGCTGGAGAATCAGAGGACAGGGATCCCCGCTGGAGAATCAGAGGACAGGGATCACCGCTGGAGAATCAGAGGACAGGGATCCCCGCTGGAGAATCAGAGGACAGGGATCCCCGCTGGAGAATCAGAGGACAGGGATCCCCGCTGGAGAATCAGAGGACAGGGATCACCGCTGGAGAATCAGAGGACAGGGATCCCCGCTGGAGAATCAGAGGACAGGGATCACCGCTGGAGAATCAGAGGACAGGGATCACCGCTGGAGAATCAGAGGACAGGGATCACCGCTGGAGAATCAGAATACAGGGATCCCCGCTGGAGAATAAGAGGACAGGGATCACCACTGGAGAATCAGAGGACAGGGATCACCGCTGGAGAATCAGAGGACAGGGATCCCCGCTGGAGAATCAGAGGACAGGGATCACCGCTGGAGAATCAGAGGACAGGGATCACCGCTGGAGAATCAGAATACAGGGATCCCCGCTGGAGAATAAGAGGACAGGGATCACCACTGGAGAATCAGAGGACAGGGATCACCGCTGGAGAATCAGAGGACAGGGATCCCCGCTGGAGAATCAGAGGACAGGGATCACCGCTGGAGAATCAGAGGACAGGGATCCCCGCTGGAGAATCAGAGGACAGGGATCCCCGCTGGAGAATCAGAGGACAGGGATCCCCGCTGGAGAATCAGAGGACAGGGATCACCGCTGGAGAATCAGAGGACAGGGATCCCCGCTGGAGAATCAGAGGACAGGGATCACCTCTGGAGAATCAGAGGACAGGGATCACCACTGGAGAATCAGAATACAGGGATCACCACTGGAGAATCAGAATACAGGGATCCCCGCTGGAGAATCAGAGGACAGGGATCACCGCTGGAGAATCAGAGGACAGGGATCCCCGCTGGAGAATCAGAGGACAGGGGTCACCACTGGAGAATCAGAGGACAGGGATCACCGCTGGAGAATCAGAGGACAGGGATCACCGCTGGAGAGTCAGAGGACAGGGATCACCGCTGGAGAATCAGAATACAGGGATCCCCGCTGGAGAATCAGAAGACAGGGATCCCCGCTGGAGAATCAGAGGACAGGGATCACCGCTGGAGAATCAGAGGACAGGGATCCCCGCTGGAGAATCAGAGGACAGGGATCACCGCTGGAGAATCAGAGGACAGGGATCCCCGCTGGAGAATCAGAGGACAGGGATCCCCGCTGGAGAATCAGAGGACAGGGATCCCCGCTGGAGAATCAGAGGACAGGGATCACCGCTGGAGAATCAGAGGACAGGGATCACCACTGGAGAATCAGAGGACAGGGATCACCACTGGAGAATCAGAATACAGGGATCCCCGCTGGAGAATCAGAGGACAGGGATCACCGCTGGAGAATCAGAGGACAGGGATCCCCGCTGGAGAATCAGAGGACAGGGATCACCGCTGGAGAATCAGAGGACAGGGATCCCCGCTGGAGAATCAGAGGACAGGGATCCCCGCTGGAGAATCAGAGGACAGGGATCCCCGCTGGAGAATCAGAGGACAGGGATCACCTCTGGAGAATCAGAGGACAGGGATCACCGCTGGAGAATCAGAGGACAGGGATCACCACTGGAGAATCAGAATACAGGGATCACCACTGGAGAATCAGAATACAGGGATCCCCGCTGGAGAATCAGAGGACAGGGATCACCGCTGGAGAATCAGAGGACAGGGATCCCCGCTGGAGAATCAGAGGACAGGGGTCACCACTGGAGAATCAGAGGACAGGGATCACCGCTGGAGAATCAGAGGACAGGGATCACCGCTGGAGAGTCAGAGGACAGGGATCACCGCTGGAGAATCAGAATACAGGGATCCCCGCTGGAGAATCAGAGGACAGGGATTACCGCTGGAGAATCAGAAGACAGGGATCACCGCTGGAGAATCAGAGGACAGGGATCCCCGCTGGAGAATTAGAGGACAGGGATCCCCGCTGGAGAATCGGAGGACAGGGATCCCCGCTGGAGAATCAGAGAACAGGGATCACCGCTGGAGAATCAGAGGACTGGGATTACCGCTGGAGAATCAGAATACAGGGATCACCACTGGAGAATCAGAGGACAGGGATTACCGCTGGAGAATTAGAATACAGGGATCCCCGCTGGAGAATCAGAGGACAGGGATCCCCGCTGGAGAATCAGAGGACAGGGATTACCGCTGGAGAATCAGAATACAGGGATCCCCGCTGGAGAATCGGAGGACAGGGATCCCCGCTGGAGAATCAGAGGACAGGGATCCCTGCTGGAGAATCAGAGGACAGGGATCACCGCTGGAGAATCAGAGGACGGGGATTACCGCCGGAGAATCAGAATACAGGGATCCCCGCTGGAGAATCGGAGGACAGGGATTACCGCTGGAGAATCAGAGGACAGGGATCACCGCTGGAGAATCAGAATACAGGGATCCCCGCTGGAGAATCAGAGGACAGGGATCCCCGCTGGAGAATCAGAATACAGGGATCCCCGCTGGAGAATCAGAGGACAGGGATCACCACTGGAGAATCAGAGGACAGGGATCACCACTGGAGAATCAGAATACAGGGATCCCCGCTGGAGAATCAGAGGACAGGGATCACCGCTGGAGAATCAGAGGACAGGCATCCCCGCTGGAGAATCAGAGGACAGGGGTCACCACTGGAGAATCAGAGGACAGGGATCACCGCTGGAGAATCAGAGGACAGGGATCACCGCTGGAGAGTCAGAGGACAGGGATCACCGCTGGAGAATCAGAATACAGGGATCCCCGCTGGAGAATCAGAAGACAGGGATCCCCGCTGGAGAATCAGAGGACAGGGATCACCGCTGGAGAATCAGAGGACAGGGATCCCCGCTGGAGAATCAGAGGACAGGGATCACCGCTGGAGAATCAGAGGACAGGGATCCCCGCTGGAGAATCAGAGGACAGGGATCCCCGCTGGAGAATCAGAGGACAGGGATCCCCGCTGGAGAATCGGAGGACAGGGATCACCGCTGGAGAATCAGAGGACAGGGATCACCACTGGAGAATCAGAGGACAGGGATCACCACTGGAGAATCAGAATACAGGGATCCCCGCTGGAGAATCAGAGGACAGGGATCACCGCTGGAGAATCAGAGGACAGGGATCCCCGCTGGAGAATCAGAGGACAGGGGTCACCACTGGAGAATCAGAGGACAGGAATCACCGCTGGAGAATCAGAGGACAGGGATCACCACTGGAGAATCAGAATACAGGGATCCCCACTGGAGAATCAGAGGACAGGGATCCCCGCTGGAGAATCAGAGGACAGGGATCACCGCTGGAGAGTCAGAGGACAGGGATCACCGCTGGAGAATCAGAATACAGGGATCCCCGCTGGAGAATCAGAGGACAGGGATTACCGCTGGAGAATCAGAAGACAGGGATCACCGCTGGAGAATCAGAGGACAGGGATCCCCGCTGGAGAATCAGAGGATAGGGATCCCCGCTGGAGAATCAGAGGACAGGGATTACCGCTGGAGAATCAGAATACAGGGATCCCCGCTGGAGAATCGGAGGACAGGGATCCCCGCTGGAGAATCGGAGGACAGGGATCCCCGCTGGAGAAACAGAGAACAGGGATCACCGCTGGAGAATCAGAGGACAGGGATCACCACTGGAGAATCAAAATACAGGGATCACCACTGGAGAATCAGAATACAGGGATCCCCGCTGGAGAATCAGAGGACAGGGATCACCGCTGGAGAATCAGAGGACAGGGATCCCCGCTGGAGAATCAGAGGACAGGGATCCCCGCTGGAGAATCAGAGGACAGGGATCCCCGCTGGAGAATCAGAGGACAGGGATCCCCGCTGGAGAATCAGAGGACAGGGATCCCCGCTGGAGAATCAGAGGACAGGGATCACCTCTGGAGAATCAGAGGACAGGGATCACCGCTGGAGAATCAGAGGACAGGGATCACCACTGGAGAATCAGAATACAGGGATCACCACTGGAGAATCAGAATACAGGGATCCCCGCTGGAGAATCAGAGGACAGGGATCACCGCTGGAGAATCAGAGGACAGGGATCCCCGCTGGAGAATCAGAGGACAGGGGTCACCACTGGAGAATCAGAGGACAGGGATCACCGCTGGAGAATCAGAGGACAGGGATCACCGCTGGAGAGTCAGAGGACAGGGATCACCGCTGGAGAATCAGAATACAGGGATCCCCGCTGGAGAATCAGAGGACAGGGATTACCGCTGGAGAATCAGAAGACAGGGATCACCGCTGGAGAATCAGAGGACAGGGATCCCCGCTGGAGAATTAGAGGACAGGGATCCCCGCTGGAGAATCGGAGGACAGGGATCCCCGCTGGAGAATCAGAGAACAGGGATCACCGCTGGAGAATCAGAGGACTGGGATTACCGCTGGAGAATCAGAATACAGGGATCACCACTGGAGAATCAGAGGACAGGGATTACCGCTGGAGAATTAGAATACAGGGATCCCCGCTGGAGAATCAGAGGACAGGGATCCCCGCTGGAGAATCAGAGGACAGGGATTACCGCTGGAGAATCAGAATACAGGGATCCCCGCTGGAGAATCGGAGGACAGGGATCCCCGCTGGAGAATCAGAGGACAGGGATCCCTGCTGGAGAATCAGAGGACAGGGATCACCGCTGGAGAATCAGAGGACGGGGATTACCGCCGGAGAATCAGAATACAGGGATCCCCGCTGGAGAATCGGAGGACAGGGATTACCGCTGGAGAATCAGAGGACAGGGATCACCGCTGGAGAATCAGAATACAGGGATCCCCGCTGGAGAATCAGAGGACAGGGATCCCCGCTGGAGAATCAGAATACAGGGATCCCCGCTGGAGAATCAGAGGACAGGGATCACCGCTGGAGGATCAGAGGACAGGGATCACCGCTGGAGAATCAGAGGACAGGGATCACCGCTGGAGAATCAGAGCACAGGGATCACCGCTGGAGAATCAGAATACAGGGATCACCGCTGGAGAATTAGAGGACAGGGATCCCCGCTGGAGAATCAGAGGACAGGGATCACCGCTGGAGAATCAGAGGACAGGGATCACCACTGGAGAATCAGAATACAGGGATCCCCGCTGGAGAATCAGAGGACAGGGATCCCCGCTGGAGAATCAGAGGACAGGGATCA
This sequence comes from Rana muscosa, assembly GCA_029206835.1. NCBI lineage: Eukaryota > Metazoa > Chordata > Amphibia > Anura > Ranidae > Rana > Rana muscosa. The sequence continues at coordinate 399,596,854 of CM055118.1, forward strand.
CCGCTGGAGAATCAGAGGACAGGGATCACCACTGGAGAATCAGAATACAGGGATCCCCGCTGGAGAATCAGAGGACAGGGATCCCCGCTGGAGGATCAGAGGACAGGGATCACCGCTGGAGAATCAGAGGACAGGGATCACCACTGGAGAATCAGAATACAGGGATCACCGCTGGAGAATCAGAGGACAGGGATCCCAGCTGGAGAATCAGAATACAGGGATCCCCGCTGGAGAATCAGAGGACAGGGATCACCGCTGGAGGATCAGAGGACAGGGATCACCGCTGGAGAATCAGAGGACAGGGATCACCGCTGGAGAATCAGAGCACAGGGATCACCGCTGGAGAATCAGAGCACAGGGATCCCCGCTGGAGAATTAGAGGAAAGGGATCCCCGCTGGAGAATCAGAGGACAGGGATCACAGCTGGAGAATCAGAGGACAGGGATCACCACTGGAGAATCAGAATACAGGGATCCCCGCTGGAGAATCAGAGGACAGGGATCACCGCTGGAGAATCAGAGGACAGGGATCACCACTGGAGAATCAGAATACAGGGATCACCGCTGGAGAATCAGAATACAGGGATCACCGCTGGAGAATCAGAATACAGGGATCACTGCTGGAGAATCAGAATACAGGGATCACCGCTGGAGAATCAGAATACAGGGATCCCCGCTGGAGAATCAGAGGACAGGGATCACCACTGGAGAATCAGAGGACAGGGATCACCGCTGGAGAATCAGAGGACAGGGCTCACCGCTAGAGAATCAGAGGACAGGGGTCACCGCTGGAGAATCAGAGGACAGGGATCCCCGCTGGAGAATCAGAATACAGGGATCACTGCTGGAGAATCAGAGGACAGGGCTCACCGCTGGAGAATCAGAGGACAGGGATCACCACTGGAGAATCAGAGGACAGGGATCACCGCTGGAGAATCAGAATACAGGGATCCCCGCTGGAGAATAAGAGGACAGGGATTACCGCTGGAGAATCAGAATACAGGGATCCCCGCTGGAGAATCAGAAGACAGGGATCCCCGCTGGAGAATCAGAGGACAGGGATCCCCGCTGGAGAATCAGAAGACAGGGATCCCCGCTGGAGAATCAGAGGACAGGGATCACCGCTGGAGAATCAGAATACAGGGATCCCCGCTGGAGAATCAGAGGACAGGGATCCCCGCTGGAGAATCAGAGGACAGGGATCACCGCTGGAGAATCAGAGGACAGGGATCACCGCTGGAGAATCAGAGCACAGGGATCACCGCTGGAGAATCAGAAGACAGGGATTACCGCTGGAGAATCAGAATACAGGGATCCCCGCTGGAGAATCGGAGGACAGGGATCACCGCTGGAGAATCAGAGGACAGGGATCACCACTGGAGAATCAAAATACAGGGATCACCACTGGAGAATCAGAATACAGGGATCCCCGCTGGAGAATCAGAGGACAGGGATCACCGCTGGAGAATCAGAGGACAGGGATCCCCGCTGGAGAATCAGAGGACAGAGATCCCCGCTGGAGAATCAGAGGACAGGGATCCCCGCTGGAGAATCAGAGGACAGGGATCCCCGCTGGAGAATCAGAGGACAGGGATCCCCGCTGGAGAATCAGAGGACAGGGATCACCTCTGGAGAATCAGAGGACAGGGATCACCGCTGGAGAATCAGAGGACAGGGATCACCACTGGAGAATCAGAATACAGGGATCACCACTGGAGAATCAGAATACAGGGATCCCCGCTGGAAAATCAGAGGACAGGGATCACCGCTGGAGAATCAGAGGACAGGGATCCCCGCTGGAGAATCAGAGGACAGGGGTCACCACTGGAGAATCAGAGGACAGGGATCACTGCTGGAGAATCAGAGGACAGGGATCACCGCTGGAGAGTCAGAGGACAGGGATCACCGCTGGAGAATCAGAATACAGGGATCCCCGCTGGAGAATCAGAGGACAGGGATTACCGCTGGAGAATCAGAAGACAGGGATCACCGCTGGAGAATCAGAGGACAGGGATCCCCGCTGGAGAATTAGAGGACAGGGATCCCCGCTGGAGAATCAGAGGACAGGGATCCCCGCTGGAGAATCAGAGGACAGGGATTACCGCTGGAGAATCAGAATACAGGGATCCCCGCTGGAGAATCGGAGGACAGGGATCCCCGCTGGAGAATCGGAGGACAGGGATCCCCGCTGGAGAATCAGAGAACAGGGATCACCGCTGGAGAATCAGAGGACAGGGATTACCGCTGGAGAATCAGAATACAGGGATCCCCGCTGGAGAATCAGAGGACAGGGATTACCGCTGGAGAATTAGAATACAGGGATCCCCGCTGGAGAATCAGAGGACAGGGATTACCGCTGGAGAATCAGAATACAGGGATCCCCACTGGAGAATCGGAGGACAGGGATCCCCGCTGGAGAATCGGAGGACAGGGATCCCTGCTGGAGAATCAGAGGACAGGGATCACCGCTGGAGAATCAGAGGACGGGGATTACCGCCGGAGAATCAGAATACAGGGATCCCCGCTGGAGAATCGGAGGACAGGGATTACCGCTGGAGAATCAGAGGACAGGGATCACCGCTGGAGAATCAGAATACAGGGATCCCCGCTGGAGAATCAGAGGACAGGGATCCCCGCTGGAGAATCAGAATACAGGGATCCCCGCTGGAGAATCAGAGGACAGGGATCACCGCTGGAGGATCAGAGGACAGGGATCACCGCTGGAGAATCAGAGGACAGGGATCACCGCTGGAGAATCAGAGCACAGGGATCACCGCTGGAGAATCAGAATACAGGGATCACCTCTGGAGAATTAGAGGACAGGGATCCCCGCTGGAGAATCAGAGGACAGGGATCACCGCTGGAGAATCAGAGGACAGGGATCCCCGCTGGAGAATCAGAGGACAGGGATCACCGCTGGAGAATCAGAGGACAGGGATCACCACTGGAGAATCAGAATACAGGGATCACCGCTGGAGAATCAGAGGACAGGGATCCCAGCTGGAGAATCAGAATACAGGGATCCCCGCTGGAGAATCAGAGGACAGGGATCACCGCTGGAGGATCAGAGGACAGGGATCTCCGCTGGAGAATCAGAGGACAGGGATCACCGCTGGAGAATCAGAGCACAGGGATCACCGCTGGAGAATCAGAGCACAGGGATCCCCGCTGGAAGATTAGAGGAAAGGGATCCCCGCTGGAGAATCAGAGGACAGGGATCACCGCTGGAGAATCAGAGGACAGGGATCACCACTGGAGAATCAGAATACAGGGATCCCCGCTGGAGAATCAGAGGACAGGGATCCCCGCTGGAGAATCAGAGGACAGGGATCACCGCTGGAGAATCAGAGGACAGGGATCACCACTGGAGAATCAGAATACAGGGATCACCGCTAGAGAATCAGAGGACAGGGCTCACCGCTGGAGAATCAGAGGACAGGGATCACCACAGGAGAATCAGAATACAGGGATCACCGCTGGAGAATCAGAATACAGGGATCACCGCTGGAGAATCAGAGGACAGGGATTACCGCTGGAGAATCAGAATACAGGGATCACTGCTGGAGAATCAGAGGACAGGGATCACCACTGGAGAATCAGAATACAGGGATCACCGCTAGAGAATCAGAGGACAGGGCTCACCGCTGGAGAATCAGAGGACAGGGATCACCACAGGAGAATCAGAATACAGGGATCACCACTGGAGAATCAGAATACAGGGATCACCGCTGGAGAATCAGAGGACAGGGATTACCGCTGGAGAATCAGAATACAGGGATCACCGCTGGAGAATCAGAGGACAGGGATTACCGCTGGAGAATCAGAATACAGGGATCACTGCTGGAGAATCAGAATACAGGGATCACCGCTGGAGAATCAGAATACAGGGATCCCCGCTGGAGAATCAGAGGACAGGGATCACCACTGGAGAATCAGAGGACAGGGATCACCGCTGGAGAATCAGAGGACAGGGCTCACCGCTGGAGAATCAGAGGACAGGGGTCACCGCTGGAGAATCAGAGGACAGGGATCCCCGCTGGAGAATCAGAATACAGGGATCCCCGCTGGAGAATCAGAGGACAGGGATTACCGCTGGAGAATCAGAAGACAGGGATCACCACTGGAGAATCAGAGGACAGGGATCCCCGCTGGAGAATCAGAGGATAGGGATCCCCGCTGGAGAATCAGAGGACAGGGATTACCGCTGGAGAATCAGAATACAGGGATCCCCGCTGGAGAATCGGAGGACAGGGATCCCCGCTGGAGAATCGGAGGACAGGGATCCCCGCTGGAGAAACAGAGAACAGGGATCACCGCTGGAGAATCAGAGGACAGGGATCACCACTGGAGAATCAAAATACAGGGATCACCACTGGAGAATCAGAATACAGGGATCCCCGCTGGAGAATCAGAGGACAGGGATCACCGCTGGAGAATCAGAGGACAGGGATCCCCGCTGGAGAATCAGAGGACAGGGATCACCTCTGGAGAATCAGAGGACAGGGATCACCTCTGGAGAATCAGAGGACAGGGATCACCGCTGGAGAATCAGAGGACAGGGATTACCGCTGGAGAATCAGAGGACAGGGATCCCCGCTGGAGAATCAGAGGACAGGGATCACCTCTGGAGAATCAGAGGACAGGGATCACCGCTGGAGAATCAGAGGACAGGGATTACCGCTGGAGAATCAGAAGACAGGGATCACCACTGGAGAATCAGAGGACAGGGATCCCCGCTGGAGAATCAGAGGATAGGGATCCCCGCTGGAGAATCAGAGGACAGGGATTACCGCTGGAGAATCAGAATACAGGGATCCCCGCTGGAGAATCGGAGGACAGGGATCCCCGCTGGAGAATCGGAGGACAGGGATCCCCGCTGGAGAAACAGAGAACAGGGATCACCGCTGGAGAATCAGAGGACAGGGATCACCACTGGAGAATCAAAATACAGGGATCACCACTGGAGAATCAGAATACAGGGATCCCCGCTGGAGAATCAGAGGACAGGGATCACCGCTGGAGAATCAGAGGACAGGGATCCCCGCTGGAGAATCAGAGGACAGGGATCACCTCTGGAGAATCAGAGGACAGGGATCACCGCTGGAGAATCAGAGGACAGGGATCACCACTGGAGAATCAGAATACAGGGATCACCACTGGAGAATCAGAATACAGGGATCCCCGCTGGAGAATCAGAGGACAGGGATCACCGCTGGAGAATCAGAGGACAGGGATCCCCGCTGGAGAATCAGAGGACAGGGGTCACCACTGGAGAATCAGAGGACAGGGATCACCGCTGGAGAATCAGAGGACAGGGATCACCGCTGGAGAGTCAGAGGACAGGGATCACCGCTGGAGAATCAGAATACAGGGATCACCGCTGGAGAATCAGAGGACAGGGATTACCGCTGGAGAATCAGAAGACAGGGATCACCGCTGGAGAATCAGAGGACAGGGATCCCCGCTGGAGAATTAGAGGACAGGGATCCCCGCTGGAGAATCAGAGGACAGGGATCCCCGCTGGAGAATCAGAGGACAGGGATTACCGCTGGAGAATCAGAATCCAGGGATCCCCGCTGGAGAATCGGAGGACAGGGATCCCCGCTGGAGAATCGGAGGACAGGGATCCCCGCTGGAGAATCAGAGAACAGGGATCACCGCTGGAGAATCAGAGGACTGGGATTACCGCTGGAGAATCAGAGGACAGGGATTACCGCTGGAGAATTAGAATACAGGGATCCCCGCTGGAGAATCAGAGGACAGGGATCCCCGCTGGAGAATCAGAGGACAGGGATTACCGCTGGAGAATCAGAGGACAGGGATCACCGCTGGAGAATCAGAATACAGGGATCCCCGCTGGAGAATCAGAGGACAGGGATCCCCGCTGGAGAATCAGAATACAGGGATCCCCGCTGGAGAATCAGAGGACAGGGATCACCACTGGAGAATCAGAGGACAGGGATTACCGCTGGAGAATTAGAATACAGGGATCCCCGCTGGAGAATCAGAGGACAGGGATCCCCGCTGGAGAATCAGAGGACAGGGATTACCGCTGGAGAATCAGAATACAGGGATCCCCGCTGGAGAATCGGAGGACAGGGATCCCCGCTGGAGAATCGGAGGACAGGGATCCCTGCTGGAGAATCAGAAGACAGGGATCACCGCTGGAGAATCAGAGGACGGGGATTACCGCCGGAGAATCAGAATACAGGGATCCCCGCTGGAGAATCGGAGGACAGGGATTACCGCTGGAGAATCAGAGGACAGGGATCACCGCTGGAGAATCAGAATACAGGGATCCCCGCTGGAGAATCAGAGGACAGGGATCCCCGCTGGAGAATCAGAATACAGGGATCCCCGCTGGAGAATCAGAGGACAGGGATCACCGCTGGAGGATCAGAGGACAGGGATCACCGCTGGAGAATCAGAGGACAGGGATCACCGCTGGAGAATCAGAGCACAGGGATCACCGCTGGAGAATCAGAATACAGGGATCACCGCTGGAGAATTAGAGGACAGGGATCCCCGCTGGAGAATCAGAGGACAGGGATCACCACTGGAGAATCAGAGGACAGGGATCACCGCTGGAGAATCAGAGGACAGGGATCACCACTGGAGAATCAGAATACAGGGATCCCCGCTGGAGAATCAGAGGACAGGGATCCCCACTGGAGAATCAGAGGACAGGGATCACCGCTGGAGAATCAGAGGACAGGGATCACCGCTGGAGAATCAGAGGACAGGGATCCCAGCTGGAGAATCAGAATACAGGGATCCCCGCTGGAGAATCAGAGGACAGGGATCACCGCTAGAGGATCAGAGGACAGGGATCACCGCTGGAGAATCAGAGGACAGGGATCACCGCTGGAGAATCAGAGCACAGGGATCACCGCTGGAGAATCAGAGCACAGGGATCCCCGCTGGAGAATTAGAGGAAAGGGATCCCCGCTGGAGAATCAGAGGACAGGGATCACCGCTGGAGAATCAGAGGACAGGGATCACCACTGGAGAATCAGAATACAGGGATCCCCGCTGGAGAATCAGAGGACAGGGATCCCCGCTGGAGAATCAGAGGACAGGGATCACCGCTGGAGAATCAGAGGACAGGGATCACCACTGGAGAATCAGAATACAGGGATCACCGCTGGAGAATCAGAATACAGGGATCACCGCTGGAGAATCAGAATACAGGGATCACTGCTGGAGAATCAGAATACAGGGATCACCGCTGGAGAATCAGAATACAGGGATCCCCGCTGGAGAATCAGAGGACAGGGATCACCACTGGAGAATCAGAGGACAGGGATCACCGCTGGAGAATCAGAGGACAGGGCTCACCGCTGGAGAATCAGAGGACAGGGGTCACCGCTGGAGAATCAGAGGACAGGGATCCCCGCTGGAGAATCAGAATACAGGGATCACCGCTGGAGAATCAGAGGACAGGGCTCACCGCTGGAGAATCAGAGGACAGGGATCACCACTGGAGAATCAGAGGACAGGGATTACCGCTGGAGAATCAGAATACAGGGATCCCCGCTGGAGAATCAGAAGACAGGGATCCCCGCTTGAGAATCAGAGGACAGGGATCACCGCTGGAGAATCAGAATACAGGGATCCCCGCTGGAGAATCAGAGGACAGGGATCCCCGCTGGAGAATCACAGGACAGGGATTACCGCTGGAGAATCAGAATACAGGGATCCCCGCTGGAGAATCGGAGGACAGGGATCACCGCTGGAGAATCAGAGGACAGGGATCACCACTGGAGAATCAAAATACAGGGATCACCACTGGAGAATCAGAATACAGGGATCCCCGCTGGAGAATCAGAGGACAGGGATCACCGCTGGAGAATCAGAGGACAGGGATCCCCGCTGGAGAATCAGAGGACAGAGATCCCCGCTGGAGAATCAGAGGACAGGGATCCCCGCTGGAGAATCAGAGGACAGGGATCCCCGCTGGAGAATCAGAGGACAGGGATCCCCGCTGGAGAATCAGAGGACAGGGATCACCTCTGGAGAATCAGAGGACAGGGATCACCGCTGGAGAATCAGAGGACAGGGATCACCACTGGAGAATCAGAATACAGGGATCACCACTGGAGAATCAGAATACAGGGATCCCCGCTGGAAAATCAGAGGACAGGGATCACCGCTGGAGAATCAGAGGACAGGGATCCCCGCTGGAGAATCAGAGGACAGGGATCCCCGCTGGAGAATCAGAGGACAGGGATCACCGCTGGAGAGTCAGAGGACAGGGATCACCGCTGGAGAATCAGAATACAGGGATCCCCGCTGGAGAATCAGAGGACAGGGATTACCGCTGGAGAATCAGAAGACAGGGATCACCGCTGGAGAATCAGAGGACAGGGATCCCCGCTGGAGAATTAGAGGACAGGGATCCCCGCTGGAGAATCAGAGGACAGGGATCCCCGCTGGAGAATCAGAGGACAGGGATTACCGCTGGAGAATCAGAATACAGGGATCCCCGCTGGAGAATCGGAGGACAGGGATCCCCGCTGGAGAATCGGAGGACAGGGATCCCCGCTGGAGAATCAGAGAACAGGGATCACCGCTGGAGAATCAGAGGACTGGGATTACCGCTGGAGAATCAGAATACAGGGATCACCACTGGAGAATCAGAGGACAGGGATTACCGCTGGAGAATTAGAATACAGGGATCCCCGCTGGAGAATCAGAGGACAGGGATCCCCGCTGGAGAATCAGAGGACAGGGATTACCGCTGGAGAATCAGAATACAGGGATCCCCACTGGAGAATCGGAGGACAGGGATCCCCGCTGGAGAATCGGAGGACAGGGATCCCTGCTGGAGAATCAGAGGACAGGGATCACCGCTGGAGAATCAGAGGACGGGGATTACCGCCGGAGAATCAGAATACAGGGATCCCCGCTGGAGAATCGGAGGACAGGGATTACCGCTGGAGAATCAGAGGACAGGGATCACCGCAGGAGAATCAGAATACAGGGATCCCCGCTGGAGAATCAGAGGACAGGGATCCCCGCTGGAGAATCAGAATACAGGGATCCCCGCTGGAGAATCAGAGGACAGGGATCACCGCTGGAGGATCAGAGGACAGGGATCACCGCTGGAGAATCAGAGGACAGGGATCACCGCTGGAGAATCAGAGCACAGGGATCACCGCTGGAGAATCAGAATACAGGGATCACCGCTGGAGAATTAGAGGACAGGGATCCCCGCTGGAGAATCAGAGGACAGGGATCACCGCTGGAGAATCAGAGGACAGGGATCACCACTGGAGAATCAGAATACAGGGATCCCCGCTGGAGAATCAGAGGACAGGGATCCCCGCTGGAGAATCAGAGGACAGGGATCACCGCTGGAGAATCAGAGGACAGGGATCACCACTGGAGAATCAGAATACAGGGATCACCGCTGGAGAATCAGAGGACAGGGATGCCAGCTGGAGAATCAGAATACAGGGATCCCCGCTGGAGAATCAGAGGACAGGGATCACCGCTAGAGGATCAGAGGACAGGGATCACCGCTGGAGAATCAGAGGACAGGGATCACCGCTGGAGAATCAGAGCACAGGGATCACCGCTGGAGAATCAGAGGACAGGGATCACCGCTGGAGAATCAGAGGACAGGGATCACCACTGGAGAATCAGAATACAGGGATCCCCGCTGGAGAATCAGAGGACAGGGATCCCCGCTGGAGAATCAGAGGACAGGGATCACCGCTGGAGAATCAGAGGACAGGGATCACCACTGGAGAATCAGAATACAGGGATCACCGCTAGAGAATCAGAGGACAGGGATCACCGCTGGAGAATCAGAGGACAGGGATCACCACAGGAGAATCAGAATACAGGGATCACCGCTGGAGAATCAGAATACAGGGATCACCGCTGGAGAATCAGAATACAGGGATCACTGCTGGAGAATCAGAATACAGGGATCACCGCTGGAGAATCAGAATACAGGGATCCCCGCTGGAGAATCAGAGGACAGGGATCACCACTGGAGAATCAGAGGACAGGGATCACCGCTGGAGAATCAGAGGACAGGGCTCACCGCTGGAGAATCAGAGGACAGGGGTCACCGCTGGAGAATCAGAGGACAGGGATCCCCGCTGGAGAATCAGAATACAGGGATCACCGCTGGAGAATCAGAGGACAGGGCTCACCGCTGGAGAATCAGAGGACAGGGATCACCACTGGAGAATCAGAGGACAGGGATTACCGCTGGAGAATCAGAATACAGGGATCCCCACTGGAGAATCAGAGGACAGGGATCCCCGCTGGAGAATCAGAGGACAGGGATCACCGCTGGAGAATCAGAATACAGGGATCCCCGCTGGAGAATCAGAGGACAGGGATCCCCGCTGGAGAATCAGAGGACAGGGATTACCGCTGGAGAATCAGAATACAGAGATCCCCGCTGGAGAATCGGAGGACAGGGATCCCCGCTGGAGAATCGGAGGACAGGGATCCCCGCTGGAGAATCAGAGGACAGGGATCACCGCTGGAGAATCAGAGGACGGGGATTACCGCTGGAGAATCAGAATACAGGGATCACCACTGGAGAATCAGAGGACAGGGATTTCCGCTGGAGAATCAGAATACAGGGATCCCCGCTGGAGAATCAGAGGACAGGGATCCCCGCTGGAGAATCAGAGGACAGGGATTACCGCTGGAGAATCAGAATACAGGGATCCCCGCTGGAGAATCGGAGGACAGGGATCCCCGCTGGAGAATCGGAGGACAGGGATCCCCGCTGGAGAATTAGAGGACAGGGATCACCGCTGGAGAATCAGAGGACGGGGATTACCGCCGGAGAATCAGAATACAGGGATCCCCGCTGGAGAATCGGAGGACAGGGATCACCGCTGGAGAATCAGAGGACAGGGATCACCGCTGGAGAATCAGAGGACGGGGATTACCGCTGGAGAATCAGAATACAGGGATCACCACTGGAGAATCAGAGGACAGGGATTTCCGCTGGAGAATCAGAATACAGGGATCCCCGCTGGAGAATCAGAGGACAGGGATCCCCGCTGGAGAATCAGAGGACAGGGATTACCGCTGGAGAATCAGAATACAGGGATCCCCGCTGGAGAATCGGAGGACAGGGATCCCCGCTGGAGAATCGGAGGACAGGGATCCCCGCTGGAGAATTAGAGGACAGGGATCACCGCTGGAGAATCAGAGGACGGGGATTACCGCCGGAGAATCAGAATACAGGGATCCCCGCTGGAGAATCGGAGGACAGGGATCACCGCTGGAGAATCAGAATACAGGGATCCCCGCTGGAGAATCAGAGGACAGGGATCCCCGCTGGAGAATCAGAGGACAGGGATCACCACTGGAGAATCAGAGGACAGGGATCACCGCTGGAGAATCAGAGGACAGGGATCACCACTGGAGAATCAGAGGGCAGGGATCACCGCTGGAGAATCAGAATACAGGGATCACCGCTGGAGAATCAGAGGACAGGGATCACTGCTGGAGAATCAGAGGACAGGGATCACCGCTGGAGAGTCAGAGGACAGGGATCACCGCTGGAGAATCAGAATACAGGGATCCCCGCTGGAGAATCAGAGGACAGGGATTACCGCTAGAGAATCAGAAGACAGGGATCACCGCTGGAGAATCAGAGGACAGGGATCCCCGCTGGAGAATCAGAGGACAGGGATCCCCGCTGGAGAATCAGAGGACAGGGATTACCGCTGGAGAATCAGAATACAGGGATCCCCGCTGGAGAATCGGAGGACAGGGATCCCCGCTGGAGAATCGGAGGACAGGGATCCCCGCTGGAGAATCAGAGAACAGGGATCACCGCTGGAGAATCAGAGGACAAGGATCACCACTGGAGAATCAGAATACAGGGATCACCACTGGAGAATCAGAATACAGGGATCCCCGCTGGAGAATCAGAGGACAGGGATCCCCGCTGGAGAATCAGAGGACAGGGATCACCGCTGGAGAATCAGAGGACAGGGATCCCCGCTGGAGAATCAGAGGACAGGGATCCCCGCTGGAGAATCAGAGGACAGGGATCCCCGCTGGAGAATCAGAGGACAGGGATCCCCGCTGGAGAATCAGAGGACAGGGATCACCTCTGGAGAATCAGAGGACAGGGATCACCGTTGGAGAATCAGAGGACAGGGATCACCACTGGAGAATCAGAATACAGGGATCACCACTGGAGAATCAGAATACAGGGATCCCCGCTGGAGAATCAGAGGACAGGGATCACCGCTGGAGAATCAGAGGACAGGGATCCCCGCTGGAGAATCAGAGGACAGGGGTCACCACTGGAGAATCAGAGGACAGGGATCACCGCTGGAGAATCAGAGGACAGGGATCACCGCTGGAGAGTCAGAGGACAGGGATCACCGCTGGAGAATCAGAATACAGGGATCACCGCTGGAGAATCAGAATACAGGGATCCCCGCTGGAGAATCAGAGGACAGGGATTACCGCTGGAGAATCAGAAGACAGGGATCACCGCTGGAGAATCAGAGGACAGGGATCCCCGCTGGAGAATTAGAGGACAGGGATCCCCGCTGGAGAATCAGAGGACAGGGATCCCCGCTGGAGAATCAGAGGACAGGGATTACCGCTGGAGAATCAGAATACAGGGATCCCCGCTGGAGAATCGGAGGACAGGGATCCCCACTGGAGAATCAGAGAACAGGGATCACCGCTGGAGAATCAGAGGACTGGGATTACCACTGGAGAATCAGAATACAGGGATCACCACTGGAGAATCAGAGGACAGGGATTACCGCTGGAGAATCAGAATACAGGGATCCCCGCTGGAGAATCAGAGGACAGGGATCCCCGCTGGAGAATCAGAGGACAGGGATTACCGCTGGAGAATCAGAATACAGGGATCCCCGCTGGAGAATCGGAGGACAGGGATCCCCGCTGGAGAATCGGAGGACAGGGATCCCTGCTGGAGAATCAGAGGACAGGGATCACCGCTGGAGAATCAGAGGACGGGGATTACCGCCGGAGAATCAGAATACAGGGATCCCCGCTGGAGAATCGGAGGACAGGGATCACCGCTGGAGAATCAGAGGACAGGGATCACCGCTGGAGAATCAGAATACAGGGATCCCCGCTGGAGAATCAGAGGACAGGGATTACCGCTGGAGAATCAGAAGACAGGGATCACCGCTGGAGAATCAGAGGACAGGGATCCCCGCTGGAGAATTAGAGGACAGGGATCCCCGCTGGAGAATCAGAGGACAGGGATCCCCGCTGGAGAATCAGAGGACAGGGATTACCGCTGGAGAATCAGAATACAGGGATCCCCGCTGGAGAATCGGAGGACAGGGATCCCCACTGGAGAATCAGAGAACAGGGATCACCGCTGGAGAATCAGAGGACTGGGATTACCACTGGAGAATCAGAATACAGGGATCACCACTGGAGAATCAGAGGACAGGGATTACCGCTGGAGAATCAGAATACAGGGATCCCCGCTGGAGAATCAGAGGACAGGGATCCCCGCTGGAGAATCAGAGGACAGGGATTACCGCTGGAGAATCAGAATACAGGGATCCCCGCTGGAGAATCGGAGGACAGGGATCCCCGCTGGAGAATCGGAGGACAGGGATCCCTGCTGGAGAATCAGAGGACAGGGATCACCGCTGGAGAATCAGAGGACGGGGATTACCGCCGGAGAATCAGAATACAGGGATCCCCGCTGGAGAATCGGAGGACAGGGATTACCGCTGGAGAATCAGAGGACAGGGATCACCGCTGGAGAATCAGAATACAGGGATCCCCGCTGGAGAATCAGAGGACAGGGATCCCCGCTGGAGAATCAGAATACAGGGATCCCCGCTGGAGAATCAGAGGACAGGGATCACCGCTGGAGGATCAGAGGACAGGGATCACCGCTGGAGAATCAGAATACAGGGATCACCGCTGGAGAATTAGAGGACAGGGATCCCCGCTGGAGAATCAGAGGACAGGGATCACCGCTGGAGAATCAGAGGACAGGGATCACCACTGGAGAATCAGAGCACAGGGATCACCGCTGGAGAATCAGAATACAGGGATCACCGCTGGAGAATCAGAATACAGGGATCACCGCTGGAGAATTAGAGGACAGGGATCCCCGCTGGAGAATCAGAGGACAGGGATCACCGCTGGAGAATCAGAGGACAGGGATCACCACTGGAGAATCAGAGGACAGGGATCACCGCTGGAGAATCAGAGCACAGGGATCACCGCTGGAGAATCAGAATACAGGGATCACCGCTGGAGAATTAGAGGACAGGGATCCCCGCTGGAGAATCAGAGGACAGGGATCACCGCTGGAGAATCAGAGGACAGGGATCACCACTGGAGAATCAGAATACAGGGATCCCCACTGGAGAATCAGAGGACAGGGATCCCCGCTGGAGAATCAGAGGACAGGGATCACCGCTGGAGAATCAGAGGACAGGGATCCCCGCTGGAGAATCAGAGGACAGGGATCCCCGCTGGAGAATCAGAGGACAGGGATCCCCGCTGGAGAATCAGAGGACAGGGATCACCTCTGGAGAATCAGAGGACAGGGATCACCGCTGGAGAATCAGAGGACAGGGATCACCACTGGAGAATCAGAATACAGGGATCACCACTGGAGAATCAGAATACAGGGATCCCCGCTGGAGAATCAGAGGACAGGGATCACCGCTGGAGAATCAGAGGACAGGGATCCCCGCTGGAGAATCAGAGGACAGGGGTCACCACTGGAGAATCAGAGGACAGGGATCACCGCTGGAGAATCAGAGGACAGGGATCACCGCTGGAGAATCAGAATACAGGGATCCCCGCTGGAGAATCAGAGGACAGGGATTACCGCTGGAGAATCAGAAGACAGGGATCACCGCTGGAGAATCAGAGGACAGGGATCCCCGCTGGAGAATCAGAGGACAGGGATCCCCGCTGGAGAATCAGAGGACAGGGATTACCGCTGGAGAATCAGAATACAGGGATCCCCGCTGGAGAATCGGAGGACAGGGATCCCCGCTGGAGAATCGGAGGACAGGGATCCCCGCTGGAGAATCAGAGAACAGGGATCACCGCTGGAGAATCAGAGGACTGGGATTACCGCTGGAGAATCAGAATACAGGGATCACCACTGGAGAATCAGAGGACAGGGATTACCGCTGGAGAATCAGAATACAGGGATCCCCGCTGGAGAATCAGAGGACAGGGATCCCCGCTGGAGAATCAGAGGACAGGGATTACCGCTGGAGAATCAGAATACAGGGATCCCCGCTGGAGAATCGGAGGACAGGGATCCCCGCTGGAGAATCAGAGGACAGGGATCCCTGCTGGAGAATCAGAGGACAGGGATCACCGCTGGAGAATCAGAGGACGGGGATTACCGCCGGAGAATCAGAATACAGGGATCCCCGCTGGAGAATCGGAGGACAGGGATCACCGCTGGAGAATCAGAATACAGGGATCCCCGCTGGAGAATCAGAGGACAGGGATCCCCGCTGGAGAATCAGAATACAGGGATCCCCGCTGGAGAATCAGAGGACAGGGATCACCGCTGGAGGATCAGAGGACAGGGATCACCGCTGGAGAATCAGAGGACAGGGATCACCGCTGGAGAATCAGAGGACAGGGATCACCGCTGGAGAATCAGAATACAGGGATCACCGCTGGAGAATTAGAGGACAGGGATCCCCGCTGGAGAATCAGAGGACAGGGATCACCGCTGGAGAATCAGAGGACAGGGATCACCACTGGAGAATCAGAATACAGGGATCCCCGCTGGAGAATCAGAGGACAGGGATCCCCGCTGGAGAATCAGAGGACAGGGATCACCGCTGGAGAATCAGAGGACAGGGATCACCACTGGAGAATCAGAATACAGGGATCACCGCTGGAGAATCAGAGGACAGGGATCCCAGCTGGAGAATGAGAATACAGGGATCCCCGCTGGAGAATCAGAGGACAGGGATCACCGCTGGAGGATCAGAGGACAGGGATCACCGCTGGAGAATCAGAGGACAGGGATCACCGCTGGAGAATCAGAGCACAGGGATCACCGCTGGAGAATCAGAGCACAGGGATCCCCGCTGGAGAATCAGAGGACAGGGATCACCGCTGGAGAATCAGAGGACAGGGATCACCACTGGAGAATCAGAATACAGGGATCCCCGCTGGAGAATCAGAGGACAGGGATCCCCGCTGGAGAATCAGAGGACAGGGATCACCGCTGGAGAATCAGAGGACAGGGATCACCACTGGAGAATCAGAATACAGGGATCACCGCTGGAGAATCAGAGGACAGGGCTCACCGCTGGAGAATCAGAGGACAGGGATCACCACTGGAGAATCAGAATACAGGGATCACCGCTGGAGAATCAGAATACAGGGATCACCGCTGGAGAATCAGAATACAGGGATCACTGCTGGAGAATCAGAGGACAGGGATCACCGCTGGAGAATCAGAGGACAGGGATCACCACTGGAGAATCAGAGGGCAGGGATCACCGCTGGAGAATCAGAATACAGGGATCACCGCTGGAGAATCAGAGGACAGGAATCACCGCTGGAGAATCAGAGGACAGGAATCACCACTGGAGAATCAGAGGACAGGGATCACCGCTGGAGAATCAGAGGACAGGGATCACCGCTGGAGAGTCAGAGGACAGGGATCACCGCTGGAGAATCAGAATACAGGGATCCCCGCTGGAGAATCAGAGGACAGGGATTACCGCTGGAGAATCAGAAGACAGGGATCCCCACTGGAGAATCAGAGGACAGGGATTACCGCTGGAGAATCAGAATACAGGGATCCCCGCTGGAGAATCGGAGGACAGGGATCCCCGCTGGAGAATCGGAGGACAAGGATCCCCGCTGGAGAATCAGAGAACAGGGATCACCGCTGGAGAATCAGAGGACAGGGATCACCACTGGAGAATCAGAATACAGGGATTACCACTGGAGAATCAGAATACAGGGATCCCCGCTGGAGAATCAGAGGACAGGGATCACCGCTGGAGAATCAGAGGACAGGGATCCCCGCTGGAGAATCAGAGGACAGGGATCCCCGCTGGAGAATCAGAGGACAGGGATCCCCGCTGGAGAATCAGAGGACAGGGATCCCCGCTGGAGAATCAGAGGACAGGGATCACCTCTGGAGAATCAGAGGACAGGGATCACCGCTGGAGAATCAGAGGACAGGGATCACCACTGGAGAATCAGAATACAGGGATCACCACTGGAGAATCAGAATACAGGGATCCCCGCTGGAGAATCAGAGGACAGGGATCACCGCTGGAGAATCAGAGGACAGGGATCCCCGCTGGAGAATCAGAGGACAGGGGTCACCACTGGAGAATCAGAGGACAGGGATCACCGCTGGAGAATCAGAGGACAGGGATCACCGCTGGAGAATCAGAATACAGGGATCCCCGCTGGAGAATCAGAGGACAGGGATTACCGCTGGAGAATCAGAAGACAGGGATCACCGCTGGAGAATCAGAGGACAGGGATCCCCGCTGGAGAATCAGAGGACAGGGATCCCCGCTGGAGAATCAGAGGACAGGGATTACCGCTGGAGAATCAGAATACAGGGATCCCCGCTGGAGAATCGGAGGACAGGGATCCCCGCTGGAGAATCGGAGGACAGGGATCCCTGCTGGAGAATCAGAGGACAGGGATCACCGCTGGAGAATCAGAGGACGGGGATTACCGCCGGAGAATCAGAATACAGGGATCCCCGCTGGAGAATCGGAGGACAGGGATTACCGCTGGAGAATCAGAGGACAGGGATCACCGCTGGAGAATCAGAATACAGGGATCCCCGCTGGAGAATCAGAGGACAGGGATCCCCGCTGGAGAATCAGAATACAGGGATCCCCGCTGGAGAATCAGAATACAGGGATCCCCGCTGGAGAATCAGAGGACAGGGATCACCGCTGGAGGATCAGAGGACAGGGATCACCGCTGGAGAATCAGAGGACAGGGATCACTGCTGGAGAATCAGAGCACAGGGATCACCGCTGGAGAATCAGAATACAGGGATCACCGCTGGAGAATTAGAGGACAGGGATCCCCGCTGGAGAATCAGAATACAGGGATCCCCGCTGGAGAATCAGAGGACAGGGATCCCCGCTGGAGAATCAGAGGACAGGGATCACCGCTGGAGAATCAGAGGACAGGGATCACCACTGGAGAATCAGAATACAGGGATCCCCGCTGGAGAATCAGAGGACAGGGATCCCCGCTGGAGAATCAGAGGACAGGGATCACCGCTGGAGAATCAGAGGACAGGGATCACCACTGGAGAATCAGAATACAGGGATCACCGCTGGAGAATCAGAGGACAGGGATCCCAGCTGGAGAATGAGAATACAGGGATCCCCGCTGGAGAATCAGAGGACAGGGATCACCGCTGGAGGATCAGAGGACAGGGATCACCGCTGGAGAATCAGAGGACAGGGATCACCGCTGGAGAATCAGAGCACAGGGATCACCGCTGGAGAATCAGAGCACAGGGATCCCCGCTGGAGAATTAGAGGAAAGGGATCCCCGCTGGAGAATCAGAGGACAGGGATCACCGCTGGAGAATCAGAGGACAGGGATCACCACTGGAGAATCAGAATACAGGGATCCCCGCTGGAGAATCAGAGGACAGGGATCCCCGCTGGAGAATCAGAGGACAGGGATCACCGCTGGAGAATCAGAGGACAGGGATCACCACTGGAGAATCAGAATACAGGGATCACCGCTGGAGAATCAGAGGACAGGGCTCACCGCTGGAGAATCAGAGGACAGGGATCACCACTGGAGAATCAGAATACAGGGATCACCGCTGGAGAATCAGAATACAGGGATCACCGCTGGAGAATCAGAATACAGGGATCACTGCTGGAGAATCAGAATACAGGGATCACCGCTGGGGAATCAGAATACAGGGATCCCCGCTGGAGAATCAGAGGACAGGGATCACCACTGGAGAATCAGAGGACAGGGATCACCGCTTGAGAATCAGAGGACAGGGCTCACCGCTGGAGAATCAGAGGACAGGGGTCACCGCTGGAGAATCAGAGGACAGGGATCCCCGCTGGAGAATCAGAATACAGGGATCACCGCTGGAGAATCAGAGGACAGGGCTCACCGCTGGAGAATCAGAGGACAGGGATCACCACTGGAGAATCAGAGGACAGGGATTACCGCTGGAGAATCAGAATACAGGGATCCCCGCTGGAGAATCAGAGGACAGGGATCCCCGCTGGAGAATCAGAGGACAGGGATCACCGCTGGAGAATCAGAATACAGGGATCCCCGCTGGAGAATCAGAGGACAGGGATCCCCGCTGGAGAATCAGAGGACAGGGATCCCCGCTGGAGAATCAGAATACAGGGATCCCCGCTGGAGAATCGGAGGACAGGGATCCCCGCTGGAGAATCGGAGGACAGAGATCCCCGCTGGAGAATCAGAGGACAGGGATCACCGCTGGAGAATCAGAGGACAGGGATTTCCGCTGGAGAATCAGAATACAGGGATCCCCGCTGGAGAATCAGAGGACAGGGATCCCCGCTGGAGAATCAGAGGACAGGGATTACCGCTGGAGAATCAGAATACAGGGATCCCCGCTGGAGAATCAGAGGACAGGGATCCCCGCTGGAGAATCGGAGGACAGGGATCCCCGCTGGAGAATCAGAGGACAGGGATCACCGCTGGAGAATCAGAGGACGGGGATTACCGCCGGAGAATCAGAATACAGGGATCCCCGCTGGAGAATCGGAGGACAGGGATCACCGCTGGAGAATCAGAATACAGGGATCCCCGCTGGAGAATCAGAGGACAGGGATCCCTGCTGGAGAATCAGAGGACAGGGATCACCACTGGAGAATCTGAGGACAGGGATCACCGCTGGAGAATCAGAGGACAGGGATCACCACTGGAGAATCAGAGGGCAGGGATCACCGCTGGAGAATCTGAGGACAGGGATCACCGCTGGAGAATCAGAGGACAGGGATCACCACTGGAGAATCAGAGGGCAGGGATCACCACTGGAGAATCAGAGGACAGGGATCACCGCTGGAGAATGAGAATACAGGGATCACCGCTGGAGAATCAGAGGACAGGGATCACTGCTGGAGAATCAGAGGACAGGGATCACCACTGGAGAATCAGAGGACAGGGATCACCACTGGAGAATCAGAGGACAGGGATCACCGCTGGAGAATGAGAATACAGGGATCACCGCTGGAGAATCAGAGGACAGGGATCACTGCTGGAGAATCAGAGGACAGGGATCACCGCTGGAGAATCAGAGGACAGGAATCACCACTGGAGAATCAGAGGACAGGGATCACCACTGGAGAATCAGAATACAGGGATCCCCGCTGGAGAATCAGAGGACAGGGATCCCCGCTGGAGAATCAGAGGACAGGGATCACCACTGGAGAATCAGAGGACAGGGATCACCGCTGGAGAATCAGAGGACAGGGATCCCCGCTGGAGAATCAGAGGACAGGGATCACTGCTGGAGAATCAGAGGACAGGGATCCCCGCTGGAGAATCAGAGGACAGGGATCACCACTGGAGAATCAGAGGACAGGGATCACCACTGGAGAATCAGAGGACAGGGGTCACCGCTGGAGAATCAGAGGACAGGGATCACTGCTGGAGAATCAGAGGACAGGGATCACCGCTGGAGAATCAGAGGACAGGGATCACCACTGGAGAATCAGAGGACAGGGATCAGCGCTGGAGAATCAGAGGACAGGGATCCCTGCTGGAGAATCAGAGGACAGGGATCAGCGCTGGAGAATCAGAGGACAGGGATCCCCACTGGAGAATCAGAGGACAGGGATCACCACTGGAGAATCAGAGGACAGGGATCACCACTGGAGAATCAGAGGACAGGGATCACCACTGGAGAATCAGAGGACAGGGATCACCGCTGGAGAATCAGAGGACAGGGATCACCGCTGGAGAATCAGAGGACAGGGATCACCGCTGGAGAATCAGAGGACAGGGATCACCACTGGAGAATCAGAGGACAGGGATCAGCGCTGGAGAATCAGAGGACAGGGATCCCTGCTGGAGAATCAGAGGACAGGGATCAGCGCTGGAGAATCAGAGGACAGGGATCCCCGCTGGAGAATCAGAGGACAGGGATCCCCGCTGGAGAATCAGAGGACAGGGATCACTGCTGGAGAATCAGAGGACAGGGATCCCCGCTGGAGAATCAGAGGACAGGGATCACCACTGGAGAATCAGAGGACAGGGATCACCACTGGAGAATCAGAGGACAGGGGTCACCGCTGGAGAATCAGAGGACAGGGGTCACCGCTGGAGAATCAGAGGACAGGGATCACTGCTGGAGAATCAGAGGACCGGGATCACCGCTGGAGAATCAGAGGACAGGGATCACCACTGGAGAATCAGAGGACAGGGATCAGCGCTGGAGAATCAGAGGACAGGGGTCACCACTGGAGAATCAGAGGACAGGGACCCCTGGCAGGTCACTTGGCAGAGCTCCTTTTCCATCCCAGCACTGTATACAGCTCCCACACTGCACAGGACTGAAATCACATTCCTTTACACACAGTCTGTCAGCCTTCACAGGCTGTTTCTGGCTTTTATGTTGCCCTTCTGACCTGTGAAATTCTCTGGTCAGAACGGCAGTGTAGTTGCAGTAGGCAGATACACCCTGTGCAGATCATGGCTGATTGGCTGTGTTGTAAAAGAATGTGATTTCAGCCCTGCGGAGGAGGAACAGCATAGAGTGCTGTAATGGGAAAGGAGCTCAGCTGCCGGGCATAGTATCCAGGGCAGAGGGGGTGGTCAGGGGGCTTTGGGGGGGGGGGTGCAACTTAGATCTGGGACTGCAATGCTATGTGACACAGAATCTGGAGCCTGCAGTGTTTCAGGGGCCCCTCAGGAGGTGTTAAGGGATTTGTTTTAGCAATTTCTGAAGGTTTCTCTGTCAGTGTTGGCAGGTGTTGGGGAAAGGTCACCTCCCGAAGGTGTGTGTCTTTTCCCCAGTTGTCAGGGAAGTGGGGTAAGTGGACATCCTCGGGTGGGGGGTACAGAGAATCCCAGCTGGTGACTAGGAGACACTGAGCGGTATCTTACCTCACCAGTGACATCGGTCCCATCGTGGCTATAGGACAGCACTCTCCTCCTCGCTTTGCTAAGCACGGTACCATTCCATGTTGCAAGCACACAGCACAGACACTTCCCCATCCTGGGCTGTTCTCACCTCTTGATCCTCTCCATTCAGGAAATGCCTCCCCAGCCAATGAAAATGGAGGGGTGTGGACTGTGGGGGGCAAAGTAGAAGCCCAGTACTGGAGCGTGGTTGTGGGGCCCTAGGGCAGATCGGAGCTGGACTTTGTGGAGGATATGATAATATGAAAGGGAGGCTGCTGGGGCCCCCTTGAGCTAGGGGTGGGGTTGCGATTGTGACCCCTGCAACCCCTGTGAGTAGCCCATGTCTCCACCCTAAAGGACCTACAGTGCCATGGTTACTCACAGTGCCACGGTCACTTATAAGACAAGCACATCTGCACCCTGAAGAAATCACAGCGCCATGGTCACTAATAAGACAAACATCTCCACCCTAAAGGACCTACAGGGCCACGGTACCTATAAGACAAAAAAATGAGCATCTCGACCCTGAAGGACATACAGGGCCACAGTAACCTACAAAACAAACACATGATCATCTCCACCCTGAAGGACATACAGGGCCCAGGCCACAGCTTTATAAGAGCTCCTGGTGATAGTCACTGTTTTCCTGTGTTCGATGTGCGTTTGGAACTTACCTCAAACATAGGTCAGTGAAATATCACGACTAGTATTTATCATTTTGGGGGTTGAGTTTGACCTGCTTTGGATGCATTATGTCTTATTGGGGTGAGTTTGAACTGCAGGCAACGCAGGCCAAATGCTACCTTCCCTTATCAAGCATTGTGTTTAGTTTACAAGATGTCGTGCTGGCTGGGGTCACACAGAGTATTGCGGGGGGCTCCATACTCACTTTGGTGTAGAATTATAATCAGTTCCATCCACCCATTTCCAGTCTCCTGCCACGTCCGTCAGTCCGATCCACGTGTACTTCCCCTTTGATATCCCGAACACGAAGTTCTACAAGACAATCATCAATATACTGTAACCACATGGTATCTATAGAAGCTCTTCCACCAGACAGTTTATGAAGCTTTCATCCTGAGTGAGACCTCCCATCTCTTTTATGCTCTTTGCGTCCCCTCTGAATGTCCCGTGTCCCCCTTCCAATGGGCTGACCATTAATGTGGAGGACACGGACTCCCAAGTTCTAGGTGAATAAATTCCATGGAAAGTCTCCAACAGCTAAATGTTATAAAAACTGGACTGGTTTAGTTCAAGAGAGTACAAGAGAGCATCATCTGAACATGGTGTAAAGATTTTTGACACCCTAGGCGAACCCTCATTTTGCCACACCCCCTTTGCCCTGCCCATGTATACTCCATCTTTTTAATGAAGCACCCATCAATTACAGCCCACCAGCACCCATCAATGCAGCCTCACCAGAACCCATCAATGCAGCCTCACCAGTGCCCATCAATGCATCCTCACCAGAGCCCATCAAATGCAGCATCACCAGCTGCACCAGCACCCATCGACACCAAATCACACTTACTTTGGCTCTAGTACAATCCAGACTAGACTTTGCCAATGGTTTTTGCCTTGGCCTTCCCCTTAAGTGGGTCAAAAAAATCCAAATTATACAGAATCAAGCAGCACGCACTATTACGGGTACACCATATAGACATCACATCACCCCCGTGCTGGCACAGCTACATTGGTTACCTATAGTGCATAGAGTACAATTTAAAATCTTGGTTCTGATGTTTATAGCATATTGGGGCCTGGGCCCACTCTATCTCACAGAAATGCCCCCCCATTACACACCAAGTAGAGCATTGCGGTCAGGGCTTCAAAATAGGATCATCCAAGCACCCGCCCGACTCCAGTCCTTGGGAGGTCGACGAATGCAGACTATGGGCGCAGCCCTTTGGAACCAACTCCCCAACCATCTCCGGCTCCCAATGCCCCAAGCTCTTTTTAAGAGGCAATTAAACACCCACCTTTTTAAAAACGCTTTTTCCTAACTACGGATGTAGAGACACCTAACTCTGTAATAATTGACGTCAACTTTGTTTTTCGACTCCCCTCGTGAGCCTTCCTTCCTCTTTTTTTTCTCCCCTCCCTTTATCTCAAATGTTTTTTTCTTTTCCCAAGGCTGATTGGTGAATTTATGGTACAGCGCGCTTAGTTGCAGTCCTCCAAGATAGTATTTGGTGCGATATAAATTTACATATCAATCAATCAATCAATGCAGCATCACCAGCACCCATCAATGCAGCCTCACCAGCGCCCATCAATGCAGCCTCACCAGCACCCATCAATGCAGCTTCACCAGCACCCATCAATGCAGCCTCACCAGCGCCCATCAATTCAGCCTCACCAGCGCCCATCAATGCAGCCTCACCAGCGCCCATCAATTCAGTCTTACCAGCGCCCATCAATGCAGCCTCACCAGAACCCATCAATGCAGCCTCACCAGTGCCCATCAATTCAGCCTCACCAGCGCCCATCAATGCAGCCTCACCAGCGCCCATCAATTCAGTCTTACCAGCGCCCATCAATGCAGCCTCACCAGAACCCATCAATGCAGCCTCACCAGTGCCCATCAATGCAGCCTCACCAGCACCCATCAATGCAGCCTCACCAGCGCCCATCAATTCAGCCTCACCAGCGCCCATCAATGCAGCCTCACCAGCGCCCAACAATTCAGTCTTACCAGCGCCCATCAATGCAGCCTCACCAGAACCCATCAATGCAGCCTCACCAGTGCCCATCAATGCAGCCTCACCAGAGCCCATCAAATGCAGCATCACCAGCACCCATCAATGCAGCCTCACCAGCGCCCATCAATGCAGCATCACCAGCACCCATCAATGGAGCATCACCAGCACCCATCAATGCAGCCTCACCAGCGCCCATCAATGGAGCCTCACCAGCGCCCATCAATGCAGCATTACCAGCACCCATCAATGCAGCCTCACCAACGCCCATCAATTCAGCCTAACCAGCGCCCATCAAATGCAGCCTCACCAGCACCCATCAGCGCCCATCAATGCAGCCTAACCAGAGCCCATCAAATGCAGCCTCACCAGCGCCCATCAATGCAGCCTCACCAGCACCCATCAATGCAGTCTCACCAGCGCCCATCATATGCAGCCTATCAGCATCCATCAAATGCAGCTTCACTAGCGCCCATCAATGTAGCCTCACCAGCACCCATCAATGCAGCCTCACCAGCGCCCATCAATGCAGCCTCACCAGCACCCATCAATGCAGCATCACCAGCACCCATCAATGCAGCCTCACCAGCGCCCATCAATTCAGCCTCACCAGCGCCCATCAATGCAGCCTCACCAGCGCCCATCAATTCAGTCTTACCAGCGCCCATCAATGCAGCCTCACCAGAACCCATCAATGCAGCCTCACCAGTGCCCATCAATGCAGCCTCACCAGAGCCCATCAAATGCAGCATCACCAGCACCCATCAATGCAGCCTCACCAGCGCCCATCAATGCAGCATCACCAGCACCCATCAATGCAGCATCACCAGCACCCATCAATGCAGCCTCACCAGCGCCCATCAATGCAGCCTCACCAGCGTCCATCAATGCAGCATCACCAGCACCCATCAATGCAGCTTCACCAGCGCCCATCAATTCAGCCTAACCAGCGCCCATCAAATGCAGCCTCACCAGCACCCATCAGCGCCCATCAATGCAGCCTAACCAGAGCCCATTAAATGCAGCCTCACCAGCGCCCATCAATGCAGCCTCACCAGCACCCATCAATGCAGTCTCACCAGCGCCCATCATATGCAGCCTATCAGCATCCATCAAATGCAGCTTCACTAGCGCCCATCAATGTAGCCTCACCAGTGCCCATCAATGCAGTCTCACCAGCGCCTATCAATGCAGCCTCACCAGCGCCCATCAATGCAGCCTAACCAGAGCCCATCAAATGCAGCCTCACCAGCGCCCATCAATGTAGTCTCACCAGCGCCCATCATATGCAGCCTATCAGCATCCATCAAATGCAGCTTCACTAGCGCCCATCAATGCAGCCTCACCAGCGCCCATCAATGCAGCCTCACCAGCGCCCATCACTGCAAAGAAGCCTTTCCATATGCAAAAGGTTAAACTTGTCAAAGTGTGCCCTTTAGGACCATAACCACTTGCCGACCAGCTGCCGCAGTTTTACTGCGGCAACATGGCTCGGCTGGGCGAAACTATGTTATGTTACATCCTCCCAAGTGGCCACTAGGGCCGCGATGACCGCCGGGCACCCACGATCGCCTCGTGACACGGCGAGAACCGGGATCTGCATGTGTAAACACACAGATCCCGGTTCTCTTATGCCCTGTACACACGATCAGAGGCGGCTCTTTAATTAGGCAAATTAGGCGGTCGCCTAAGGCCTCCCACTCACAGGGGTCTCGCGGCCGCCTAACTTACCTAATGCATTACTCCAGTTTTGAGGGACAGGGGACCTTAACGCTGCTGTGCTCAAACAGAGTTAAGAGCCCTGACTCAGGGGCGGGGCCGCCACCATCACTAACAACCAGTGAATATCTGTAACACCACCCCTTGTGACGTCAATGACCCAGCATGCCCTCAGTCAATGACGTCACAAGGGGGCGGGTTCACCAGGTGACATCTTTGGGTGGCCCCCGCCCCTTAGTTATTAAAGAGCAGGATCTGAGGGCCGCCTTGTTAAGGTGGGCTTCCAGATTCCGATAAGCCCCCTGCCCGCAGACCCCCCCAACCACCGGCCAGGGTTGTGGGGAAGAGGCTCTTGTCCTTGAATTATATTTCCCCATCATGGGCGTGAGTGGGGCCCCATGTCAAGTTTTGCCTAAGGCCTTACAAAGCCTAGAGCCGCCTTTGCGACACGATCGGAGTAACCGATGGTCTAAAATCCGATGG
The DNA here is from genome assembly GCA_029206835.1 of Rana muscosa. NCBI lineage: Eukaryota > Metazoa > Chordata > Amphibia > Anura > Ranidae > Rana > Rana muscosa. The sequence continues at coordinate 399,623,870 of CM055118.1, forward strand.
AATTTTTCATCGGAATTCCGTTCATGCTGTCTTCCGAGCATGCGTCGACTTGATTCTGAGCATGCGTGGGTTTTTTTCTCCGTTGGAGTTCCACACAGACGATCGGAATTTCCTATCAATTTTTTTTTCCATCGGACAAATTTAAAACATATTCTATCTCTAAACACCGATGAAAAAAAAAGTCAGATGGGGCCCACACACGATCGGAATCTCCGATGAAACAAGTCCATCTGACTTTTTTCATCGGAAATTCCGATTGTGTGTACAAGGCATTAGGAGAGAAAAGACTGATCGTCTGTTCATACTTTGTATGAACAGCGATCTGTCATTTTCCCTAGTAAGTCCCATCCCCCCTTCAGTTAGAACACAGAGAGGGAACACAATTAACCCCCTAATCGCCCCCTAGTCAAATTTTTACAGTAATCAGTGTATTTTTACCACCATTTCCAGGATGATTAAACACTTTATCAAAAAAAAGTCGTATAGCCATCTGTCCAGCGAATCTGCATGTACATTCGTTATTATAGGCAGTCATAAAATACCACATTATGACCACTAGATGGTGCTGAGGAGCAGAGGATATATCAAACTCTTTGTAACAAGAGATACAATGTAACAACTCTATAGAATGCTAGAGGGAATTACACATAGTTACTAATTCCCTCTAGTGTTCTCCAGAATTGTTACATTGTATTTCTTGTTACAAATTTCATATGCTCCCCAGTCCCATCTAGTGGCCATAATGTGGTATTTTACTACTGTCCACAAAAAAAAGAACATTCCATCAGAAGAGAAAATAGACTAAGCAACATTAATTTTGCCCAATTCACACAGAATGGAGATTTATTGGATGAATGGCTTTGTAAATTTTGTAAAAAAAATAGACCCCTTTGTGACCAGTTTATAAAGGAGATAACGATAAGTGCAGGAGTGTAAATTGTGCCACTGAGCAGAGAATCTCCAAGACCCACCAAACATCCCTCACCAGCCACCAACCTGCTCCTCTCCCGTGTTGATGACCACCAGATGGGAATCTTTGTCCTCGCAGAACTTCTTTGATTCGCTCCACGGCTTCCCAACTAAAGGGAAGAAGTAACAGCTGGATTGGAAGGTGCTCCATCCCGATGGACACGTGAAGTCAACGGACCCTATAGGTGGGAAAACGGACAATGTCAACCCAACGGAGGGCGTGGCCAGAGAGAGGCGGTCAGGTGGAGAGTAAGATCGGAGAATCTAGATCTGTCTAATCTAGAATCTCTTCTCCCTCTGGAGACAACTTATTCTAACCCTTCCAAAGACTATCCAAAACTGGAATTGTTCTCCATTGACTGATGGAAATCCATGTCTGGGTTCCTCCTGGGGACCTCTCTGTGCTCACACCATGTGTGGTCTGCTTAGTTTGGATCTTTTTCTCCCCCCGATGACTCAGAAAAGAGGCGGCTCTCTTATTAGTCAAATTAGGTGGCCGCCTAAGGCTTCACACTCACAGGGGCCCCGCGGCCGCCTAATTGGCCTGTGCTCAATTACTGATGTTGACACCGGCGGGTCAGAGAAATCTGTTCATTTAGTAAACTCACCATTCACCTGCATCTTCTTCACCTGATCTGAGAGTCTCCGGAGGGTATTGAGGGCCCTATTCACAGTACTCTGCAGGGTGCCTGAAATAGGAAAGAGAGGATTGGCTAGAAATAGTCTCCGACACTCAACTCCAACACCCCAACCTACCCAACGCTGACCCCTAACATCACTCCGAGATTCTGCCCATGTACCCCTCTTACACCTCATTTACCAACATTTCACAGCATGTGCCACCAACACTCTGCATCACATGACCCCCAACGTCCCACATCACATGACCTTCAATGTCCCGCATTACATGACCCCCAACGTCCCACATCACATGGCCCCCAACGTCCCACATCACATGGCCCCCAACGTCTCACATCACATGACCCCCAACGTCGAACATCACATGACCCCCAACGTCCCACATCACATGACCCCCAACGTCCCACATCACATGACCGCAACGTCCCACATTACATGGTCCTAACATCCCACATCACATGACCCCCAACGTCGAACATCACATGGCCCCAATGTCGAACATCACATGACTCCCAACGTCCCACATCACATGACCCCCAACGTCCCATATCACATGGCCCCCAATGTCCCACATCACATGGCCCCAACGTCCCACATCACATGGCCCCAACATCCCACATCACATGGCCCCAATAATCAGGAGATCCAAAGACACTGGAAACCGAAGTGATAAGAAAACATCCACCTTTCCTGCAGAACTCCTGCCTAGTCTTGTATTTTTCCAACTTTCTTAGCCTCCCTATTGGTCCTTTCTTGTGATGTGTGGACTCAATGAGCAATATGGAGATTCAAAATTTGGAAGGGAGGAGGCCAAAAAAAGCCTCTGCCTCTGCTCAGTTTAAAATTAAGTTTGTAACAGATTCATTTTAATATTATCCTTGTACCCTTCCTATCACACAACCACTGACATCCACCATTTTCACCAGCCTGACCTAGTCACTCAGGAACCTCCACACTGTTCAGGAACCCTCATCATTTTCCATCCACTTATTGGAGAACCACCAACCACCACGTCCATCCTCTCGTACTTATCATTATCCATCCACTTTATGGAGAACCACCAAACACCACGTCCATCCTCTCGTACTCATCATTGTCCATCCACTTTAAGGAGAACCACCAAACACCACATCCATCCTCTCGTACGCATCATTGTCCATCTACTTTATGGAGAGCCAACAAACACCACGTCCATCCTCTCGTACTTATCATTATCCATCCACTTTATGGAGAACCACCAAACACCAAGTCCATCCTCTCGTACTTATCATTATCCATCCACTTTATGGAGAACCACCAAACACCACATCCATCCTCTCATACGCATCATTGTCCATCTACTTTATGGAGAGCCAACAAACACCACGTCCATCCTCTCGTACTTATCATTATCCATCCACTTTATGGAGAGCCAACAAACACCACGTCCATCCTCTCGTACTCATCATTATCCATCCACTTTATGGAGAACCACCAAACACCACGTCCATCCTCTCGTACTCATCATTGTCGATCCACTTTATGGAGAACCACCAAACACCACATCCATCCTCTCGTACTCATCATTGTCCATCCACTTTATGGAGAACCACCAAACACCACGTCCATCCTCTCGTACTTATCATTATCCATCCACTTTATGGAGAACCACCAAACACCATGTCCATCCTCTCGTACTTATCATTATCCATCCACTTTATGGAGAACCACCAAACACCATGTCCATCCTCTCATACGCATCATTGTCCATCTACTTTATGGAGAGCCAACAAACACCACGTCCATCCTCTCGTACTCATCATTGTCCATCCACTTTATGGAGAGCCAACAAACACCACGTCCATCCTCTCGTACTCATCATTATCCATTCACTTTATGGAGAACCACCAAACACCACGTCCATCCTCTCGTACTCATCATTGTCGATCCACTTTATGGAGAACCACCAAACACCACATCCATCCTCTCGTACGCATCATTGTCCATCTACTTTATGGAGAACCACCAAACACCACCTCCATCCTCTCCTACTTATCATTATCCATCCACTTTATGGAGAGCCAACAAACACCACATCCATCCTCTCGTACTCATCATTATCCATCCACTTTATGGAGAACCACCAAACACCACATCCATCCTCTCGTACTCATCATTGTCCATCCACTTTATGGAGAACCACCAAACACCATGTCCATCCTCTCGTACTTATCATTATCCATCCACTTTATGGAGAACCACCAAACACCACGTCCGTCCTCTCGTACTTATCATTATCCATCCACTTTATGGAGAGCCAACAAACACCACGTCCATCCTCTCGTACTCATCATTGTCCATCCACTTTATGGAGAACCACCAAACACCACGTCCATCCTCTCATACTCATCATTGTCGATCTACTTTATGGAGAACCACCAAACACCACATCCATCCTCTCGTACTTATCATTATCCATCCACTTTATGGAGAACCACCAAACACCACGTCCATCCTCTCATACTCATCATTGTCAATCCACTTTATGGAGAACCACCAAACACCACGTCCATCCTCTCGTACTCATCATTGTCGATCCACTTTATGGAGAACCACCAAACGCCACATCCATCTTCTCGTACGTATCATTGTCGATCCACTTTATGGAGAACCACCAAACACCACGTCCACCCTCTCGTACTCATCATTGTCCATCCACTTTATGGAGAACCACCAAACACCACGTCCATCCTCTCGTACTCATCATTGTCGATCCACTTTATGGAGAACCACCAAACACCACGTTCATCCTCTCGTACTCATCATTGTCGATCCACTTTATGGAGAACCACCAAACACCACGTCCATCCTCTCGTACTCATCATTGTCCATCCACTTTAAGGAGAACCACCAAACACCACATCCATCCTCTCGTACTCATCATTGTCAATCCACTTTATGGAGAACCACCAAACACCACATACACCCTCTCATACTCATCATTGTCAATCCACTTTATGGAGAACCACCAACCACCACATACACCCTCTCATGGTCATCATTATCCAACCACATTATGGAGAGCCACCAAACACCACCTACACCCTCTCATACCCATCATTATCAATCCACTTTATGGAGAACCACCAAACACCACCTACACCCTCTCATACCCATCATTATCAATCCACTTTATGGAGAACCACCAATCACCACCTACACCCTCTCATACCCATCATTATCAATCCACTTTATGGAGAACCACCAAACACCACATACACCCTCTCGTGGTCATCATTATCCAAACACTTTATGGAGAGCCACCAAACACCACATCCACCCTCTCATACTCATCATTGTCCATCCAGTTTATGGAGAACCACCAAACACCACATACACCCTCTCGTACTCATCATTGTCCATCCACTTTATGGAGAACCACCAAACACTGCATCTACCGTCCCATATTCATCATTATCCATCCACTTTATGGAGAGCCACCAAACATCACATACACCCTCTCATACTCATCATTGTCCATCCACTTTAAGGAGAACCACCAAACACCACATCCATCCTCTCGTACGCATCATTGTCCATCTACTTTATGGAGAGCCAACAAACACCACGTCCATCCTCTCGTACTCATCATTGTCCATCCACTTTATGGAGAACCACCAAACACCACGTCCACCCTCTCGTACTTATCATTATCCATCCACTTTATAGAGAACCACCAAACTCCACATCCATCCTCTCGTACTCATCATTGTCCATCCACTTTACGGAGAACCACCAAACACCACGTCCACCCTCTCGTACTCATCATTGTCCATCCACTTTATGGAGAACCACCAAACACCACGTCCATCCTCTCGTACTCATCATTGTCCATCCACTTTATGGAGAACCACCAAACACCACGTCCATCCACTCGTACTCATCATTGTCCATCCACTTTATGGAGAACCACTAAACACCACGTCCATCCTCTCGTACTCATCATTGTCCATCCACTTTATGGAGAACCACCAAACACCATGTCCATCCTCTCATACTCATCATTGTCCATCCACTTTATGGAGAACCACCAAACACCACGTCCATCCTCTCATACTCATCATTGTCCATCCACTTTATGGAGAACCATCAAACACCACGTCCATCCTTTTGTTCTCATCATTATCCATTTACTTTATGGAGAACCACCAAACACCACGTCCACTGTCCCATATTCATCATTATCCATCCATTTTATAAAGAGCTACCAAATACCACGTCCACCCTCTCGCACTCATAGTTATCCATCCACTTTATGGAGAACCACCAAACACCACCTACACCCTCTCATACCCATCATTATCAATCCACTTTATGGAGAACCACCAAACACCCCATACACCCTCTCATACTCATCATTGTCCATCCACTTTATGGAGAACCACCAACCACCACATACACCCTCTCATGGTCATCATTATCCAACCACTTTATGGAGAGCCACCAAACACCACCTACACCCTCTCATACCCATCATTATCAATCCACTTTATGGAGAACCACCAAACACCACCTACACCCTCTCATACCCATCATTATCAATCCACTTTATGGAGAACCACCAAACACCACATACACCCTCTCATACTCATCATTGTCCATCCACTTTATGGAGAACCACCAAACACCACATACACCCTCTCCCGGTCATCATTATCCAAACACTTTATGGAGAGCCACCAAACACCACGTCCACCCTCTCATACTCATCATTGTCCATCCACTTTATGGAGAACCACCAAACACCACATACACCCTCTCGTACTCATCATTGTCCATCCACTTTATGGAGAACCACCAAACACTGCATCTACCGTCCCATATTCATCATTATCCATCCACTTTATGGAGAGCCACCAAACATCACATACACCCTCTCATACTCATCATTGTCCATCCACCTAATGGAGAGCCACCAAACACCACATACACGCTCTCAAACTCATCATTGTCCATCCACTTTATAAAGAGCCACCAAACACCGCGTCCATTCTCTCATACTCATCATTATCTATCCACTTTATAAAGAGCCACCAAACAACATGTCCACCATCCCATTCTCTTCATTATCCATCCACTTCATAAAGAGCCACCAAACAATATGTCCACCGTCCCATACTCTTCATTATCCATCCACTTTATGGAGAGCCACCAAACACCACATCCACCGTTCCATATTCATCATTATCCATTCACTTTATAAAGAGCCACCATACACCACATACACCCTCTCATACTCATCATTATCCATCCACTTTATGGTGAGCCACCAAACACCACGTCCACCATCCCATACTCATCATTATCCACCACTTCATGGAGAACCACCAAACACCACATTCATCTTCTCGTACTCATCATTATCCATCCACTTTATGGAGAGCCACCAAACGCCACATCCACCGTCCCATACGCATCATTATCCATCCACATTATGGAGAACCACCAAACACCACATCTACCTTCTCGTACTCATCATTATCCATCTACTTTATGGAGAACCACCAAACACCACGTCCATCCTCTCGTACTTATCATTATCCATTCACTTTATAAAGAGCCACCATACACCCTCTCATACTCATCATTATCCATCCACTTTATGGTGAGCCACCAAACACCACATCCATCCTCTTGTAGTTATCATTATCCATCCACTTTATGGAGAACAACCAAACACCACGTCCACCGTCCCATACTCTTCATTATCCATCCACTTTATGGAGAGCAACCAAACACCATATACACCCTCTCGTTCTCATCATTGTCTATCCACTTTATGAAGAACCACCAAACACCATGTCCACCTTCCCATACTCATCATTATCCATCCACTTTATAAAGAGCCACCAAACACCACGTCCACCCTCTCATACTCATCGGTATCCATCCACTTTATGGAGAGCCACCAAACACCACGTCCTCCCTCCCACACTCATCATGACCCTTCTGTCCCCTGCTGCCCACCCCCTCCACTCAGAACATGACTTTACTTATAGAATTGTCTGCCTGGATAGCTTTCACATTGTCGTGCAGCTGCTGTAATTTCTCCATCGTCTTGCTCCCTGTAGGACAGAAGATTAGAAGAGGTTATTTCCAAGTCACCATCACTTCCATCATCCCATCTACAGAGATAATAGGATGAAACTAAAGTCAGACATTGTGGAACCTCAGTGGGAGATTTGGAGGTCAATGGGTCACAGAGAATTATAGACACTCACCATCCTGGATCAGCTGAGCCACTCTGGAGTCCATGCTGTCACTGAGGTTCCCGATCTTATTCTCAAGGGTGCGGTCAGGAGGTTTCTCACCCGGGCCTGTGGGGGGTAAAAAGCCAGAACTTATCATATTTGTAAGACAGAGTTGAGAAGATATGGCTCCTTTGGCTCCTGCTGCTGTCTCAGCCAATGAGGAGGGAGAGACCCAGCAAAAAAACCTTGAGCCTTTAGAACCACTTTAATGCTGAAGTGGGAGTGGGAGGAGATGAGCTGGTGAGTCACTTTTGAGAGAGGGATCTAAGCTGTTGTGTAACTGCTGGGAGGGGGAGCAGGTAAAGCTGAGCTGCGGGGCCACTGCTGGGAAGGTAAAGAAGGGGGAGCTGAGCTGTTGAGTCACTGCTGGGAGAAGGAGAGGGGCTGAGCTGCTGAGTTGCTACTAGGAGGGAGGAGTGGAAGTATATGAGCTGTTGAGTCCCTGCTAGAAGGGGGAGCAGGGGGAGCTGGGCTTCTGAGTCACTGCTTGGAGGATAGAGCAGGGAGAAGAGTTACTGAGTCACTGCTTGAAGTGGGAGCTGAGATGCTGAGTCACTGCTGGTAAGGGGAGCATGGGTAGCTGAGCTACTAAGTTACTGCTGGGAGGGGGAGCAGGGGGAGCTGGGCTTCTGAGTCACTGCTTGGAGGATAGAGCAGGGAGAAGAGTTACTGAGTCACTGCTTGGAGTGGGAGCTGAGATGCTGAGTCACTGCTGGTAAGGGGAGCATGGGTAGCTGAGCTGAGCTGAGCTGGGAGGGGGAGCTGAATAACTAAAAATGAATGTGAAAGCTCTTTCTGTTATAATCCTTGAGGATAAATTGCTCCACGGTGCCCGTAACTACAGAGGTCTTGATTTCGATTTTAGTTTAAAGCTTATTTACTGTGTTTTAAAGTGACCCTGCCAACTCACCCTGTAAAAGAAGAGCATGTACCTTTCCAGTGGCCCTTGTGATCTAATGTGGCCACTTTGCTAACTGATCACTGTGGAATTTCACACTCCCGAGGGTGCAGAGCTCCACCCACTGCACACTGCGGCTCCGTCTGCAACACTACAGGAAGTATGGACTGGTGTGAGAACCACATTGTACTCCTTTCCCTGGGCAAATATTGAATTCACAAAGCCTCCGTCATGGAAATGGAAGTAGTAATGTTGGTGTGAAATCCTCTGTCTGTGTGTAAAGTAAACACCAAAAGAGTCCATCTGGAGGACTGAGGAAGGATCATTGTCCAACCTTCTGAGCCCAAACCTAACATAACTGAACAGAGAGACAACAGGGGGAGACCAAAGGCTGGCGTTGTAGAACGTTGGATCAGGCTGGGGGGTTTGGAGGATGGTCACTCACAGACACGTCATGAGGTCATAGAAGAGCCTACAGGGCCATTTGTGTTAGACCCTGCAGTAGGGATGATACATGATCGTGGACTGTACCAGAATGTACCTGCTATACCAGTAGTGCCTACTTACATCTGAAGGAGATGATGAGGATGACGATGAGGGAAAGGAGAACGGCACAGATGGAGCACAGAGCACACAGGAGACGGGAGGAGGGCTGGGGAAGCCAGAGGTTCATCTTGGTATCTAGGTGAGAAGATAGAAAGGAGAATGTGTTGGAACCAGACCAATCTGTAATCAATCAGAATCACAATAGGACTGAGCATCAGAAGTTCACAGCACCGCACTCAGGGGTGCCCAGAAATCTCTGCACAGCCAAACTTCGAACGATCACTTTATGAAGAAAATGGAATAACTTTTCCACCATTGGGCCCAACACTGTATGGTTGCTCTGGTTGAAGAGAAGAATACTGGATTCCTGAGGAGGACTAGAGATGCTCTCCATTCTCCACTAGGGAAACCGAGTCTGACTCTCAGCCACACATAAACACCATGGAGTCCCCAACCTTTACCTGGTCCACTCAACGCAACCCAAGACACAACAAACTGGTCCAATAGGGGAGATTGCCTCTATATGAAGGTATATTCAGTGAATGGAAAACACATCCTATGCCAGTGGGTTACCAGGGCCTTCCATTCCTGTTGGGACCAGACCAATTGGTAATCAGATTATTAGATACGGGACTGAATACATTTTTTGACATTCATTGGACCTGTCCATCGTGCCCTGACAAGATAAGACCAACTTCTCCTGACCAAATCATCAGAACAGTCACACAAACTGAGCTAAACTATAAACCATGAGACCAGCAGTGGTGCTAAAAAAACAGACCCCATCCAATCATTTGATTAGAATTTTCAGAAGGCCAGTTGATACATTCAGTTAGACCATTTATTGAAAAACCAACTTCCAGTCAAGAGACTAGAAGGTAGAGCAGCCATAGCACTCCAGCAATAAGAGGTAGGATGGGCGTATGTCCCACAGAGGGCGATGGGTGTCAAGACATTGGCCTATTGTTCCTTACATTGCCGGAGTACGGGGTCATGGCCAATTTTTCTCACCATCTCAGCCAACAAAACCTCACTCCATTTCCTACATAAGAACTTGGACAATTGGTACATGTTGGTATCAATATCATACCACGGTGACCGTCTACATGGTCCATCAATCGCACAACTGATGCTGAAATTGGTTGCCTATCTGTCTGTATTTAGCCCTCCACAAACCTGCCACTAGCAAGACCAGACCAATCTATATCTCATCAGACCTATCAGATCATATGAACCCAACTGCCTTCCTTTTCCAACCTTCAACTCTGTAGAGAACTCTTCTTCCTCTGGATCTAAATACTTACATTCTTTTTCTTCGGGAGCCTTATGGAGGTAGGTCAAATCTTGGTAGTCTGTAGGCATCGCCTGCGAAGAGGGAATGGCACATGGTTGGAAAAAAAGGCACATACCACTCCAAAAGACTTGGATGCCCTCAACCTTAATCCACAAAAAGAAATCAATAAAGCCAGTCCAATGTTCTCTAATTGGTCAAATAAGTTCCTTTCTGATCCACAGAGGTGATCAAACGTATACTACATTATATGTGTATAAAATCCATACCCTCATAGTGGATGGTGGGCGGAAGCCATAGACAATTATATAACGATTGGTTTTGGGCATGACCATGCCCATTAGAAGCTATGGAGACCAGAGATTCCTCCTGACCCCTGCGATCAGGACTGCTGTTAGATAGTGATGAGCCGAACACCCCCGGGTTCGGTTCGCACCAGAACCCGTGAACGGACCGAAAGTTCGCACGAACTTTAGAACCCTATTAAATACAATGGATGCAAACGTTCGAAATCTAAAGTGCTAATTATAACGACTATTATCCATGTTATTGTCCTAAAAATGGTTTGGGAACCCGGGTTCTGCACCGGGGACATGTATCAATGCAAAAAGAAGTTTTAAAAACGGCCGTTTTTCTAGAGCAGTCATTTTAATGATGCATAAAGTGAAAAAAAAAAGTCAAATATTCCTTTAAATATCGTACCTGGGGGGTGTCTAAAGCATGCCTGTGAAGTGCCACGTGTTTCCCGTGTTTAGAACTGTCCCTGCACAAAATTACATTTCTAAAGGAAAAAAAGCCATTTAAAACTGCTTGCGGCTTTAATGTAATGTCTGGTCCCGGTAATATGGATGAAAATCTTTAAGAAAAATGGCATAGCTACCCCATCAACCCCCCCCCCTACCCCAGCCCATTACCAGCCCCTTTGGGTCTTGTATGGATATTAAGGGGAACCCCGCACACAAAATAAAAAAGGCCCTATATACTCTGAACAGCCGTATACAGGCGGTGCATACAAGACAGGGACTGTAGGTTTGTTCTTATGTAGAATCTGTTTGTAATTTTGAACAGGTACATTGTTTAAGTGTAGCTCCAGCCAAAAAATATATTTTTAAGCTTTTTGGAAAACATAGGGAAGGGTTATCACCCCTGTAACATTTGTTTTGCTGTCTGTGCAGTGTGCACCTGTTCAGAACATTTCACCTCACTTTCCGTCCTAATGACAAATGTTTTTTGAAAATTTGGGGTTTTTATTGAAACAAGAATTGGTGATAAAGAATCAGTGGAGAGGAGACACTTTTTTCCCATATTAACTCTTACAGGAGAGAATTTGCCCTCCTAGGGGTAGATTTCCTCTCACTTCCTGTTCTATCCTTCCGTTTGCAAGTAGGAGTCGTTTGTAAGTTGGATGTTTGAAAGTAGGGGCCTGCCGTATATACTCAGCTGAAATTTGCCCCTTACATGTTGGTGTTGCCACAACACTGTGAGCCCTCACAGTTACTCTTGGTGGGCGCATAAATGGGCCCTGCTGTGAATTATTAGATCAAGAATTGTAATTGCATGCCCCTGTTGAACAGGGGCTGAAAAATTGGGCCTTTGGTGGTGGTGGTGGTGTTGACACAACACTGTAAGGCCTCACAGTTAGTCTTGGTGGGCGCAGGAATGGGCCCTGCTGTGAATTATTAGATCAAGAATTGTAATTACATGCCCCTGTTAAACAGGGGCAGAAAAATTGGGCCTTAGGCACTGGTGCCACAACACTGCAACCCCTCACAGATACTGTACTTGGAGCACAGCAATGAGCCCTGTTGCAAAGTATTGCATCAAAAATTGTAATTACACGCCCCTGTTAAACAGGGGCTGAAAAATTGGGCCTTAGCCACTGGTGCTGGTGCCACGACACTGCAACCACTCCCAGATACTCTAGTTGGAGTGCAGGAATGAGCCCTGCTGCAAAGCATTGCATAAAAAATTGTAATAACACACCCCTGTTAAACAGGGGCTGAAAAATTGGGCTTTAGTCACTGGTGGCGGCACCCAGAAACAAAAATGTTCTTCCAAGCTATCATCGTCAATCGGATCATTGAGGAGGAGGAGGATAGTCAGTCAACATAACAGGACAGTCACTCAGCATCAGCATCAGTCTTGAAGGGATGTGACATATGAAAATAAATTAGTCTGTTATATCAGCTTCAGGTGTTTGGTAGCTGGTGGTGATCCAAGACTGGTTCATCTTGATGAAAGTCAGTCGATCAACCGAGTCGGTGGACAGGCGCACCCTGTGATCCGTGACAAATCCTCCAGCAGCACTGAATGTGCGTTCTGAAAGAACGCTGGATGCAGGACAGGCCAGTAGCTCAATTGCATACTGTGCAAGCTCTGGCCAGTGATCCATCCTCAAGACCCAGTAAGCCAGAGGATTTTCGGTGGGAAGGTGTCCAAGTCTGACCTTGCCCCTAGGTATTCCTGCACCATGTATATCAGACGCTGGCGATGGTTGCTGGAACCGATCATACCTTGGGGCTGCGGACTAAAGAATTGTCTGAACGCTTTGGTCAGACGGCCACCTTCCCCACCGCTCCTTCTTTGACTGACCGAAGCCTCAGCAACTCGTTGTCCAGGACCAGGAGTTTGTAACCTCCCAGTCTCTGGGAACGCGTTGCACAGACCTTTCTGCAAGGCCTCCCGGAGTTGTCTCATCCTCTGCTCCCTCTGCGATGGTAAGATAAGGTCCGCAACCTTACCCTTGTACCGTGGATCAAGGAGAGTGGCCAGCCAGTAATGGTCCCTCTCCTTGATCCGAAAAATACGAGGATCCTTCCGCAGACTTTGCAGGATCAGGGAGGCCATGCAGCGTAGGTTAGCTGAGGCATTCAGTCAGGAGTCCTCTGGGTCACTAAGGACGACATGATCCGCAGCCACCTCCTCCCAGCCACGTACAAGTCCACTGGTTTCTTGAGACTGTAAATCATCCCTAAAAGACTGCTGCTGATGATGCTGAGTGCCAGGCTCCACCTCCACGCTGACACAATCCTCCTCCTCCTCCTCCTCTTCTTCCTGTGCGATGGGTGGGACAGAAGGAACACTGTCTGGGTAAAGGGGGCCTTGAGAGGCAAGGAAGTCCTCCTCTTCCTGCCTCTGTTCTGCCTCAAGTGCCCTTTCCATTATTCCACGTAGCGTATGTTCCAATAGGTGGACAAGAGGTACAGTGTCACTGATGCATGCACTGTCACTGCTCACCATCCTCGTGGCCTCCTCAAATGGTGCCAGGACAGTGCATGCATCCCTGATCATGCCCCACTGGCGTGGTGAAAAAAACCCGAGCTCCCCTGACCCTGTCCTGGTGCCGTAGTCGCACAGGTACTCATTGATGGCCCTCTGCTGCGTGTGCAGCCGCTGCAGCATGGCCAACGTTGAGTTCCACCTGGTGGGCATGTCACATATAAGGCGGTTCTTGGGCAGGTTCAACTCCTTTTGCAGCTCAGCCAGGCGAGCACTGGCATTATAAGATCTGCGGAAATGCACACAGACTTTCCTGGCCTGCCTCAGGACGTCCTGTAAGCCCGGGTACCTGCCCAAGAACCGCTGCACCACCAGGTTAAGGATGTGAGCCACCCAGGGCACATGGGTCAGTTGTCCCTGTCGGAGAGCAGAGAGGAGGTTGGTGCCATTGTCGCAAACTACCATTCCTGGCTTAAGCTGGCGTGGCGTCAACCACCTCTCGGCCTGCCCCTGCAGAGCAGACAGAACCTCTGCCCCAGTGTGGCTCCTGTCCCCCAAACACACCAGCGCAAGCACGGCATGGCATCTTTTTGCCTGCGTACTTGCGTAGCCCCTTTAACGCCTACGGAGCACCGCTGGTTCCAAGGACAAAGCACAGCAAGAGGCCATGGAGGAAGAAGAAGAGGAGGGGGTGGAGGACAGAGGTGTGTCACAACCAGTAGTAGCATTTTGGAGGCGTGGTGGTGGAACAACCTCCAACACTACTGCACCTTGTCCTGCATCCTTCCCAGCTGCCAAAAGAGTGACCCAATGGGCCGTGAAAGAAAGGTAACGTCCCTGTCCATGCCTGCTGGACCATGAGTCAGCGGTAATATGCACCTTACCGCTGACCGCCCTGTCCAGCGAGGCCAGGACATTGCCTTCCACATGCCGGTAGAGAGCCGGAATCGCCTTCCGTGAGAAAAAGTGGCGTTTGGGAACCTGCCACTGAGAAACCTCACATTGCACAAACTCACGGAAGGGGGCCAAATCTACCAACTGAAAAGGCAGCAGTTGAAGCGCTAGCAATTTAGCCAAGCTAGCATTCAACCGCTGGGCATGTGGATGGCTGGGAGTGAACTTCTTTCGACGGTCCAGCAGCTGAGGCAGGGAAATTTGCCTGCTAGAATCGGACGTTGGTGTACTGCTAGCAGAGTGCCCACAAGTACTTGGCTGTGACACACCTAATTCTACACCTTCATTCCTCTCAGAGCAGGTTTCAGAGAGGAGTGAAGGTATAGTGGGGTTGGAGATCCCAGCTGATGCGGTGCAAGGAGAGGTCCGCTTTGTTCTTTGGTGTGGGTCTTTAAGGTAGGCTTGCCAACGAGCTGAATGGCAGGTCAACATATGTCTGGTCAAGCATGTGGTGCCCAAGCGGGTGATGTTTTGGCCACGCGATATACGCTTGAGACATATGTTGCAAACAGCAGCTGTGCGATCTGATGCACTCGACTCAAAAAAGGCCCACACCAAAGAACTTTTTGAATAACGGACAGAGGCAGCGCCCTGCACAGGCGGAGCTCTGCGGTGTGATTCCGTCGGTGTGCTGCCCTTACGCTGGCCCCCCGAGGGCATCCTGCCTCATTGGAGATGTGCCTCCTCCTCATCCTCCTCCTCCTCCTCTCTCCTATTAGGCACCCACGTGGAGCCAGTGACCTCATCATCCCCTCCCTCCTCATCACTGGAGCCAATCTGGCAGTATGCTGCAGCTGCTGGAACATGACTGCCAGATTGGTGTCCTTCTTGAGCATCCCCTCTCTCTGCTCTTACGCTACTGCCTTCCTCTAGCTGGGTATCATCATCAGACCCTTCGAAACGCTGGGCATCCTCCTGGAGCATGTACCCAACACTGTGCTCAAACAGTTCGGGGGACTCCTCAGGAGGACATGGTTGGTCTAGGGAAGGAGTGACTGATGATGACATTGATACCAGGGAAGAGGACGCTTTGGCAGCTGCTTTGCCAGTACCCTGAGCCTGGGTGAGAGAGGATGAGGAGGATGAGGAGGGCTTGGTCATCCACTCTACCAAGTCTTCGGCATGATGCGTCTCAACATGTCCAGCTGCCGAAAAGAAGGACAAGCGTGACCCATGGCCACGTGCTGATGGCGATACACCGCGTCCACGACCAGCACTGTTGTCTCTAGACACAGAGCCTGCTTGCCCTCTTTTTTTGGCTCCTGACTGTCTGCCTCTCCTTGTTTGCCTTCCAGACATTCTAATGGCCTGCAGGGAAATGGGAAAAGCAGCAATACAGGCTAAGTTAAGGTGTAATATGGTCAGGAGGCACACTCCGCCCGCTGTAAGTGCCGCAAAATCCTGTTTGTGTAACACACCAGGAAAAAGCAGCAATACAGGCTAAGTTAAGGTGTAATATGGTCAGGAGGTACACTCCGCCCGCTGTAAGTGCCGCAAAATCCTGTTGGTGTAACACACCAGGAAAAAGCAGCAATACAGGCTAAGTTAAGGTGTAATATGGTCAGGAGGTACACTCCGCCCGCTGTAAGTGCCGCAAAATCCTGTTTGTGTAACACACCAGGAAAAGGCAGCAATACAGGCTAAGTTAAGGTGTAATATGGTCAGGAGGCACACTCCGCCCGCTGTAAGTGCCGCAAAATCCTGTTGGTGTAACACACCAGGAAAAAGCAGCAATACAGGCTAAGTTCAGGTGAAATATGGTCAGGTGTATAATGTGCAGGAGGCTTAGCAACAATGACACTGACACTCTCCCTGCCTATCCTTCTCTCTCCCTACACACAAGGTTTATCAAAGTATATGACACTGACACTCTCCCTGCCTATCCTTCTCTCTCCCTGCACACAAGGTTTATCAAAGAATATGACACTGACACTCTCCCTGCCTATCCTTCTCTCTCCCTACACACAAGGTTTAGCAAAGAATATGACACTGACACTCTCCCTGCCTATCCTTCTCTCTCCCTACACACAAGGTTTATCAAAGTATATGACACTGACACTCTCCCTGCCTATCCTTCTCTCTCCCTACACACAAGGTTTAGCAAAGAATAGATTTGAGAAGATTTGACACTGTCCCTGCCTATCCTTCTCTTTCCCTGCTCCGGAACACACTACACAAGGCCGCCGCGCTGGCGGCCTTTTATAGTGTGGGGCATGTACTAAACCCCCTCAGCTATAATTGGCCACAGGCATCCTGCCTGTGGCCAATCATTGCTCTCCTCGCTGCCGGCGCTGTGATTGGCCAAGCATGCAGGGTCACAGTGCATGCTTGGCCAATCACAGCGCCGGGATTACACTGCGATGGCGCAGTGTATTGTGGGCCGTTCGCGTCACTCGAATTTGGCGCAAACGGCCCAAATCGTTCGTTGTACGCCGAACGCGCGAACAGCCGATGTTCGAGTCGAACACCGAGCTCATCCCTACTGTTAGAATCCATAGCTGTGTACTCACAGCTATGAGTAAGCATGAATATCTGATGTGAAACGCGTCAGCCACCCACCCCTGCATGACTACTGTCTGTTTTTTTGCTTGTTTTGGACTTATGGAATAATTTTGGATTTTCTTAACCAACTTTTTTGAACAATAAATTGTTAATACAGAGTGCGGCAGTCCAGGGCTCTTTCTTTTTCTTATGCATTAGTGCAGAGCCAGCACCTGTTTGAATAACAGGGTGGGAGCAGTATTTGGAGCATTCAAAGCTTTGAGCGGAACGTCTT
The DNA here is from genome assembly GCA_029206835.1 of Rana muscosa. Lineage (NCBI taxonomy): Eukaryota > Metazoa > Chordata > Amphibia > Anura > Ranidae > Rana > Rana muscosa. Next base: position 399,641,452 of record CM055118.1, read on the forward strand.
TCTCATGCGGAAGTCCTGGGCGTGCTCTGTCCGAGTTGCCAAGGACTAGCCGTGCAAATACGGCCATTCGGAAGATGCCTGACCTGTGGAGAGTTCTTGTTTTGAAGTGGAACAACCCACCGAATCACCCCGAGTTTTCCCAGGTCAACTTCCTTACGGGGATGGTTAATTCTGAGGAAGGGAAATACGCGCATCACTGCGGCTGCAGCGGATGTGGAGGATGGAGTTCCAGCCACCGCAGAGCCAGCGACGGATGTTACAGCGGATGCTGCCTCCGTCACTACTGAAACGTCCATCCCGCCTGCCAAGAGAAAGGTGGGCTACGTAACAGCCTCCCGCAGTCGCAGTCGAGGTCCACCCCAGCGCCTGCCTGAACCGGAGATCCAACCCGGAGGGACCTCCAGGAGATCCAGGCCGGAGGATGGTAAGGAGGCTGGATACATTGTGGTGAAAAGTTTGCTGGGGAAGGGGAGAAGCTTAGTGTCCGTACCATTGGGGATGCTTGGATACCCGACCCGCGGAAACTTTTAAAAGACAGTGAGTCTGTGTCTACTAGAGACTACCTGCCAGCGGAGGAGTACGACACTTCCGACCTGGACTCGTCCTCAGACGTGGGGGATGATTTTGAGGTGGATGAGTTGTTTGTCAAGAAGGGTTGGGACAGAATTTCGTTAACCTCACCCCGAAGCGTTATAGAGGGATCACCCATGGACTCTGGGGAAACCACACCCCGGGTGGAGGCCCCTACACGTGAGGAAAGAATTGTTCCCACACCTACATTGCCCGTTCCCGCATCACCAGCGCCTGCTGCTACAACTGGACGTGTACCTCTCCGGTGCCGGAGCTTGAGGCAGTGAAAGTGCCTAGATCTCCGGACGCAATTGTCTTGCCTGGTAGAGGAGACCGTGCAACCCTTCCACCTATTGCTAGGTTGCAGCGGCTCCTTAACAAGAAAGTTGCCACTGAATATGGCTGGGAATACCCCAATGTTCCCAGGAAACTTTTGTTTGAAATTGAGGCCTACCGTGAGAGGTGGTATGCTGACTTTGTCTGGGAACACTTGAAAGTGCCTGCAGCCCGCAGATACTTTATATGTTCAGCTGCTAAGGCGGACCGTTTCAAAGGATGTCGGCAAGAATGGAATTATGGTCGGCACATACATGCAGACCGAGTGGTAGTTTGCAACAAGGAGCAAGAAGACGCTGTGTACTCTATTGAAACTTTCAACACAAAGTGGAAACTTCTTGTCTTGCCGGATCCTCACTACTATCTCTAGAGTGGGAGCTTGTTTTTGTTTTTTTTTGCCTACTCTGGGGATTGTTCCGGAACTTAATAACTTTGCCCTTCACTATTTGGGTTAATCTACTCGGCTGAGGATAAGGAGAGCCGTTGCTGTTTCTCTCCATCTGCCGCACCACTAAGAACTGAACTTTGGGGTAGATAAGTTAGGGCAAAGGCTGGAGACCCGTCGTGTTCAAAATAGGAAATGCCTGATTTCTGGCCGGCATTTCTACGGAACAAGTGTTGGTCGCAGTGACTTTGCGCTGCCCCCAGATGGCAGTTTTCTGCAGAACTTTTCAATAGCCTGCAATTAGGAGAAAGTTTTATAACATGTACTTGGCTTAGTATGTGTAGTTCTTATTGAAGGAAGTTATCTTCCTCTTTTGGAGATAGCTCACTTCTTGTAGATAGTATAAAGATAGGATGTTTTATTGGGTGAATTGTTTTCTCTCCCTCTACAGGTGAAACTGCAAGCAACTCTACTGAGAAGGGGGTGGAGTAGTTAGTTAGGAAGGGGTGGATTGTGTAATGTGTACTTTATAAGTATGACATTGAGAATGGGATGTCAAAAATATTAATTTTTTGTACTCTTTGTTTTCCTATCCTTTCTTTTCTGTCCCTTCCCTTTATATTGGTTCAGGCACCAATGTTCAAATTGTATATAGGTTCAGAAATAAATTCTTACCTACTCAGGCTTGAGATGGTTTGAGTTTATTTCAGACACTGGGGACAGTGTCTACTTTAGGAGGGGGTGTGTGTAGCACCCCTCTACTTTGAGGGGTGCTATGTGCCTAAATTTAGGGGTTGGTCTGAGCTAGTAGCCAGGCTCAGACCGCTTTTATTGATAGGTTCTGTTTTGTTGTTTCTTCAGGTGTTGTACTGGTGTGCAGTTCCCTGTGGCCTGTAGGTGGCACTGCCATGACAGGTCAGGGTTGAACCACTGGTGACAGTGCTGTGCCTTAGGGTGTCCTCTCTTGGCAGTAGTACAGTGGGCGTGTCAACCTGCTGTGCATGCTGGGAGAGGATACATAAGGGCAGACGCCGCCTGGAGTGGGGAGTGGAGTTCTGGAGTTCGGGTCGCGTGACCTGGCCCTCCAGGCCAGGGGTGCGCGTGTGCATCGGTCCCAGTTACCTTTAGCCTGGGGCTGCAACTTCGCCATTGGGCCCAGCACCTTTAGCTGGGGTTCAGCTCTAAGAGGAGGAATCCCAGGGTGCCCCTGAGAGGGGACCCGCTCTAAGAAGAGGAGACTGGGGGAAGACCTTTCTGAGGGACCGGTGAGAGTTCACGGTGAAAGAGAGGCCCGGTAAACTTCTGGAGGGATTCCACTAGTCATCTAAGGCCTTGTAATGTGCAGCAACTTGCACATGTTCTTGAATTACAAGCGCTGAGAGGTTCGGGGCTCAGAGATTCTGTGGCAGAGGATCTTCCGATCGTATCTCCAAGGAAAACTTAAGTGAAGTAAAGTTTGTGCATCACTCCGGCTGCTAGGACCATGAGAGGGGACTATCCGGGTGAGCAGGGTCCACTTGGGATTGAGTGGTGATATTAAGTGCCTGAACCTGCCTCCCTGTTTCTTTTATTCTTCAACTCCAACTTTCCTATCCAGTTCCAGCAGAAAGAAAATAAACCTTCCTTCATTAAGGTTTAACCTTGTCTGGACATCGGCCTTATTGGTGCTCCTCCAACAGACTCCTCCCTACATTCTAGGGGGTGAGAGCCAGCTGAAGGGAAGGGAACTCGCTGCGGGACCCAACAATTGTGAACACTGCTCACCCTCTTATTCAAGAAGGAACCTGGGCATTGTGGTCCGGTGTGTCCCGCCTTGAGGAGGTAAGGCCAGGGATCCGTGTGCTACATATACACACTGTATCTCACAAAAGTAAGTAGACATATTTTCTTCTTTTCATGTGACAACACTGAAGAAATTACACTTTGCTACAATGTAAAGTATTGAGTGTACAGCTTGTATAACGGTGTAAATTTCCTGTCCCCTCCAAATAACTCAACACACAGCCATTAATGTCTAAACCGCTGGCAACAAAAGTGAGTACACCCCTAAGTGAAAATGTCCAAATTGGGCCCAAAGTGTCAATATTTTGTGTGGCCACCATTATTTTCCAGCACTGCCATAACCCTCTTGGGCATGGAGGTCACCAGAGCTTCACAGGTTGCCACTGGAGTCCTCTTCCCCTCCTCCATGACGACATCACGAAGCTGGTGGATGTTGGAGACATTGCGCTCCTCCACCTTCCGTTTGAGGATCCCCCACAGATGATCAATAGGGTTTAGGTCAGGAGACATGCTTGGCCAGTCCATCACCTTTACCCTCAGCTTCTTTAGCAAGGCAGTGGTGGTCTTGGAGTTGTGTTTGGGGTGGTTATCATGTTGGAATACTACCCTGCGGTCCAGTCTCTGAAGGGAGGGGATCATGCTCTGCTTCAGTATGTCACGGTACATGTTGGCATTCATGGTCCCCTCAATGATCTGTAGCCCCCCAGTGTCGGCAGCACTCATGCAGCCCCAGACCATGACACTCCCACCACCATGCCTGTCTGTAGGGAAGACACACTTGTCTTAGTCCTCCTCACCTGGTTGCCGCCACACACGCCTGACACCATCTGACACCAAATACGTTTATCTTGGTCTCATCAGACCACAGGACAGGGTTCCAGTAATCCATGTCCTTAGTCTGCTTGTCTTCAGCAAACTGTTCGTGGTCTTTCTTGTGCATCTTCTTTAGAAGAGGCTTCCTTCTGGGACGACAGCCATGCAGACCAATTTGATGCAGTGTGCGGCGTATGGTCTGAGCACTGACAGGCTGACCCCCCACCCCTTCTACCTCTGCAGCAATACTGGTGGCACTCATACGTCTATTTCCCAAAGACAACCTCTGGATATGACGCTGAGCCCGTGACCTCAACTTCTTTGGTGGACCATGGCGAGGCCTGTTCTGAGGGGAACCCGTCCTGTTATACCGCTGGATGGTCTTGGCCCCCGTGCTGCAGCTCAGTTTCAGGGTCTTGGCAATCTTCTTATAGCCTCGGCCATCTTTATGTAGAGCAACAATTCTTTTTTTCAGATCCTCAGAGAGTTCTTTGCCATGAGGTGCCATGTTGCACTTCCAGTAACCAGTATGAGAGAGTGAGAGCGATAACACCAAATTTAACACATCTGCTCCCCATTCACACCTGAGACCTTGTAACACTAACGAGTCACATGACACCGGGGAGGGAAAATGGCTAATTGGGCCCAATTTGGACATTTTCACTTAGGGATGTACTCACTTTTGTTGCCAGCCGTTTAGACATTAATGGCTGTGTGTTGAGTTATTTTGAGGGGACAGCAAATTTACACCGTTATACAAGCTGTACACTCCTCCCCCCTGTGTACACTCACTACTTTACATTGTAGCAAAGTGTCATTTCTTCAGTGTTGTCACATGAAAAGATAGAAGAAAATATTTACACAAATGTGACTGAGGGGTGTACTAGATATAGAGATAGAGAGAGAGAATAAATTAAAATTATATATTGTGACGGGAGTCACTTTTGGGCGCAGGGTGACCAAGAAAATAATGAACCCTGAGAATATGGTTGGATTACTTCAAATGGGACAGTAATATTTATGAACAATATCTCTCAAGAAATATGAAGATTTTATCCCCTGCACACTGTGAGGTCTATGACCAGGAAGTATAACTCCTAATATGGGCATTCCAGGAAGTTCAATGTAAGAGACCGACCGTCTATTGCTTAACGATGTTGCCTCTGTCTGGATAAATAAATTGTGATAACCTTGTCTGAGGCAGCTTTCCCTTCACCTATTATTAAGTGTGCTAATGAACTCACCTGTTGTCTGCTAAGGGAGGTATTGACACTCAGAATAATGTGTATTGGGGGCTCGTTATGTAACCATTGTGTGATGTTGTGGGTGGATCTGGGTCATTGTTCATGTGGTGACTGCAGTATTCTCCAGTGTATATAAAGAGCTTGTATTCCTTTCAATAAAGACACTGATTCCTGTTTGACCCTCAATACAGAGCCTCGTCTCGTACTTGGGGGGGGTGAGAATTATTCATATGGGTTTCTTGTTCGGCTGATTGGAGTGTTTGGTAGCTGCCTTTGTGTTCGGAAATTTAATGTCCTAAACGGCTTTAACCCCTTTCATACTCGGGGTGTCGTTATAATTGGTGGCAAGCGGTGGGATGATTCCCACAGCCCAGAAGGACAGCTACAAGGGGACACAGGCCAATGGAAGCACAGTATGAACGACTAAAACGCTCTACCCTCAAGGACTTACTGGAGAACCGGTGGCAGACCGGCCAACAACCGTAAGAAGAGGGACATTGACGCAGAACTACTCGAAATGGATGGAACCGAAAGACCCCACATAACCGCAAGGCCCAGCATAACAGACAGGACACCCGAAGAGGCAAGTTTTGATTGGGATGTTAACATAAGACTGGCACATTATGGTCCTAACCCTCCAGCGGAGATCATAGACCTAGTTATAGTGGCTGTGGACGTAAATTGGCTACAGCAAAGAGGTGCTGCAGCAGCAGAAGTCACAGCAGCACCAACAGTACATTTTGCCGTTTTTAAAAATGTAATCGAAACAGAAGGTGAGATTGATGGGTACCTTGCCGATTTTGAACGGCAATGTGCCCTACACCGGGTGCCCACAGAGGAATGGGTTACCATTTTGTCTGGGAAACTGTCCGGCCGGGCCAGTGAAGCGTTCAGGGCCATCCCAGACGAGGATATTATGAACTATGGACTGGTAAAAGTAGCACTGTTGGCCAGGTATGCCGTCACACCGGAGGCATACCGGAGGCGGTTCCGAGAGGCGAGCAAGCAGACTGGAGACTCGTATACCGAGTGGGCATGCCGCCTACACCGCACGGCCTCTCACTGGGTCGCTGGGTGCCAAGCAGAATCCGGGGAAGAGGTGCTGCAGGTGTTCCTACTGGAGCACTTCTTTGACAAGCTGTCCCCGGAAGTCAGAGAGTGGGTCCGGGACCGAAAACCTTTCACCTTGCCTGAAGCAGTTCGCCTGGCGGACGAATACACAGACGCCCGCAAACTGGATAACTCTGTGGTCAAGACAACAGCTCGGGTAGATTATCGATCAGCGGCACCCCCTCCGGCTATCACCTACCAACCCCAGTCGTACCGCCCTACAGCACCACCTCCAGCGGCCACTTATTCTCAGCAGCCCAGGTTCAACTCCCAGGACTACTCACAACCCATCAGGTGTTTCGGGTGTAAACAGCTAGCGCACAAAAAGCCAGACTGTCCGTTGAATCCAGCCAGACAGTCCCAGTCATGGAGACAGCCAGCAAGGGGGAGCCCCCGCACATCCATGCCTGCGGCCCACTGCGTTGAGGAAGAACATTGTTGCGTCCTGCACGAGGCTGATCCAGTACAAGCAGCTAACCGGGACAACAGGCAGCAACACAGGCAGACTGTCTGGGTCAATGGAAAGGTAGCCAATGGCCTACGTGATACTGGCGCCACCATGACCCTACCACAGAAGGATCTCATCCCAGAGAGCCAACATACCGGAGACACTGTAGCCGTAAGAGTAGCGGGAGGCACCATCTTCCGGCTACCCGTTGCCCGTGTTCACCTGGATTGGGGGGTTGGTTCGGGATACGTGAATGTGGGGGTGATGAAGGATTTGCCAGCGGATGTCTTACTGGGGAATGATTTGCCCCCCCTCGTTTCTGATTATGCCCCGATGGGTCCCACTGAAGCCAACCCAGTGACTACCCGTGCCCAGACCCGTGCTGTTGGAACCGGCCTGCTTGCTGCTGAGACCCAGATGCTTCCATGTTTGGACTGGGGGCGGTGCTGAGCCAAGTCGGGGAGGATGGAGGCGAATACACTTTGTCGCATACCTGAGCAGAAAGCTATTACCCCGGGAAGTGAGCTATGCGGCAGTGGAGAAGGAGTGCTTGGCCCTGGTCTGGGCCCTTAAAAAGTTGAACCCTTATTTGTACGGACAGGAATTTTCATTAGTCACAGACCACAACCCATTGGTCTGGCTTAACCGGGTCTCAGGAGACAATGGCAGGTTGCTGCGGTGGAGCTTAGCCCTGCAACCTTACAACTTCACCATCAGCTACCGACCCGGTAAGCAAAATGGCAATGCTGATGGGTTGTCCTGGCAAACAGACGTCACTCCGGCCTCCTAGTTTCGGACATCCCCAAGTTGACCCGAGAAGGATCAAGCCGGGTCTGCCGGAGTGTCCCACAAGGAGGACGGGAGTCACTTTTGGGCACAGGGTGACCAAGAAAATAATGAACCCTGAGAATATAATGGGATTACTTCAAATGGGACAGTAATATTCATTAACAATCTCTCTCAAGAAATATGAAGATTTTATCCCCTGTACACTGTGAGGTCTATGACGATAAGTAAAACGTGTTAATCTTGTCTGAGGCAGCTTTCCTTTCACCTATTATTAAGTGTGCTAATGAACTCACCTGTTGTCTGCTAAGGGATGTATTGACACTCAGAATAATGTGTATTGGGGGCTCGTTATGTCACCATTGTGTGATGTGATGTGGGTGGATCCGGGTCATTGTTCATGTGGTGACTGCAGTATTCTCCAGTGTGTATAAAGAGCCTGTATTCCTTTCAATAAAGAGTCTGATTTCTGTTTGACCCTCAATACAGAGCCTCGTCTCGTACTTGGGGGGGGGGGCGAGAATTATTCATATGGGTTTCTTGTTCGGCTGATTGGAGTGTTCGGTAGCTGCCTTTGTGTTCGGAAATGGAATGTCCTAAACGGCTTTAATCCCTTTCCTACTTGGGGTGTCATTACATATATATAAATATATATATATATATATATATATATATATATATATATATATATTAAAAAAATAAAAATTAAAAAAATTAAAGGTACAGTAAGTTAAAATTTATTTATATATATATATACTGTATATGTAGGAAAAAAGGCATAAAAATAAATAAATTAAATAAATTAAATGTACGGTAAGTTAAAATTTATATATATATATATATATATATATATATATATACACTGTATATGTAAGAAAAAAGGCATAAAAATAAATAAATAAAATAAATAAAAAAAATTAAAGGTACGGTAAGTTAGAAATTTATATATATATATATATATATATATATATATATATATATATATACTGTATATGTAAGAAAAAAGGCATAAAAATAAATAAATAAAATAAATTTAATGTACGGTAAGTTAAAATGTGTATATATATATATATATATATATATATATATACTGTATATGTAAGAAAAAAGGCATAAAAATAAATAAATTAAATAAATTAAAAAAATTAAAGGTACGGTAAGTTAAAATTTATATATATATATACACTGTATATGTAAGAAAAAAGGCATAAAAATAAATAAATAAAATACTATAGCCGGCTATAGCTGGTTTGAACCTCCGCTAGTTCAGCAAGGACTGGCCAAGATTTGAACCATCCATGGGCAGACTGATTGTAGCCAAATCGATCCATCAATCCACTTAGGATACAACCAGCGTGCTGGATTTTTACATGTGATTATTGCCCCCCCCCCCCCCAATACTGTAGCTCTGCTGGACGGTTTCCCCCATGAACGCTGACTCCGTTGATCGGAGAATCAAGCATTTGCACCATGTATGGTCTGCCTAAACTAAAATAAATCATTTGAAATAAAATTATTTTTCCACACCTCCCCAAAAAAAATTAAAAATGTTATATTTCCTTTCAGCCAAAAAAATAAAATCCCTGGATTCGACCAATGACGTGAGCGGGAGGACGCTGGCTCTCGCTGTACAAGTATCAAAATCAACAAAACAGTCAACAAAATGTCATTCAGAATTTTTTAGAGATTGCAAAAATCTGTGAAAAAGTTGCAGTGGTGCTAATCTGTGCCGCCCGCAGTCAGCCTGACCTGATCTTGTCTGAATGTTACACACAATTTACACAATTTTTTTTTTTTCCGTCCTGCTTGTGTCGCAATGTAGCGCTAAAAAGGGGAATAACTCTCTCCTAAAAAGTGACACGCAGAACTTCGCTTTCACTTTCCACTACGTCACACAAAAGCCACACCAACGTGATATTGTTTTCATCAGCAGAGGATCACATGATTATATAATTCTACGGGGAGGAGCACAAATTAAATTAAATAAATGAATTAAATTAAATAAATCTTGCATTGAAAAAAGTTGCAGGAAAATACACTTTTTTCAACACTTTTAATAATTATTCCCCCAAAAAACAAGGAAATAAAAATATATATTTCCAAATTTTCTTATCAATTAAAGTCCTAAATGTCCAGAAAATAATTATTTTGGCTAGGCTACAAAACCGTAAAGGCATAATGTGCTGAATCAACAAAATCAGGAAAAAAAATGGTTATTCAAGAGGTTAATTAGAAGATAAAAATAGCAATAATTACTTACAATAAATAAGGAACTAATAAAAAATAAATAAGGAATTAATAAAAATAAAGAAATACATATACACATATACATACATATAAAAATAAAATACATATTATAATAAATAAATATTATATAATAAATATATACATATATTTGTTGTTATACTGATATATATATATCTATATATATATATATATATATATATATATATATATATATATATAGATATATATTTCAGTATCAGTATAGTATCAGTATATATATTTATCTGCAAAACACATTGCATTTGTTGTTATACTGATTTTATATATTTATATTTATATATTATTTAATATTTATATAATATTTATTTATTATACTATGTGTGTATATATATATATATATATATATATATAAAAATATTATATAATAAATAAATATATATATATATACATATATATAATATTATAACAAATAAATATTATATAAAAAATATATACATATATAAATAAAATAAATATTATTAATAAATATTATAATAAATAAATATTATATAATAAATATATACATTATGTGTGTATATATATATATATATATATATATATATATATATATATATATATATGCAAAACAAATTGTTGTTATACTGATTATATATATATATATATATATATATATATATATATATACACACACACACACAATATGTATATATTTATTATATAATATTTATTTGTTATAATATTATATATATGTATATATATATATTTATTTATTATATAATATTTTATATATATATATATATATATATATATATATACACACATAGTATAATAAATAAATATTATATAAATATTAAATAATATATAAATATATAAAATCAGTATAACAACAAATACAATGTGTTTTGCAAATAAATATATATACTGATATTATACTGATACTGAAATATATATCTATATATATATTTTTATATATATATATATATATATATATATATATATATATATATATATATATATATATCAGTATAACAACAAATATATGTATATATTTATTATATAATATTTATTTATTATAATATTTATTTTATTTTTATATGTATGTATATGTGTATATGTATTTCTTTATTTTTATTAATTCCTTATTTATTTTTTATTAGTTCCTTATTTATTGTAAGCAATTATTACTATTTTTATCTTCTAATTAACCTCTTGAATAACTATTTTTAATAACAAATTCTGTTTGTTGTTATACTGATAAATAAAAAATAATAAAAAAGATCTGAGCACACTAATAATAACCTTATGATAACAAATCAACACAGGGCTAACACATAGCAGGGTACATTGTGTCATGAGATACTACCTGAATATAACACAGAGCAGAAGAGCAGAACATATAAAATAGTTACATCAAAGGAAATAATAATAATAATAATAATAATTATATTACAGACAAATGTCAAATAAAACATGATAATGTGTAATAATAATTCACAAATTGTGCAATCTGCAAACAAAATTGTTGTCATACTAATAAAATAATAATAATTTAAAAAAAGATAAAAGAAAAAAGATGAGCAAGCTAACACTAAAGCCCCGTACACACGATCGGTTTAACCAATGAAAACCGTCCGATGGATTGTTTTCATCAGACAAACCGATCGTGTATGGGACCCATCGGTCTTTTTTCCATCGATTTTAAAAAATAGAACATGTTTTAAATGGATCAAAAACCGATAGAAAATACTGATCGTCTGTGGGGAACTCCATCGGATAAAAAACCCACGCATGCTCAGAATCAAGTCGACGCATGCTCAGAAGCATTGAACTTCATTTTTCTCGGCTCATCGGAGTGTTTTACGTCACCGCGTTTGGGACGGTCGGTTTTTGGACTGATAGTGTGTGGCCAAGACTGATGAAAAACAGTTTCATCGGATTTCTGATGGACAAATCCATCGGACTAAAATCCAACGGAAATCCGATCGTGTGTACAGGGCTTAACTGTAATAATACCAAATGCACATCGATATAACAAACAGCAGCACACAGCGTGCCCTCCAATACTACAGAAACTGAACAGCACTACATACAGCATAAAAATGTCTGGTATTAATAATAATAATAATAATATAATAATAATAATAATAATAATATAATAATAATAATAGAGTCATCAAAATTATTACAAAAAGTCAAACAAACAAAGCAGGATGTTGCATTCTATTAATTCATTCATCATTAGGAATGATGTCATCCATCTTGTTATGTAATAATAATTATGTATCAATTATATAAGCACCAAAATATATCCAAAAAAAACATTATAAAATCAGAATTGATAGCTGATACTGTCCCAATATTATTCCCCCCCAGACCTTCTATGAGTGTGATTGTATCTCTCCCACCTTGTGAACCCCATAATGGGGCTGAGATAAAATATAAAAACTGTTGCCTCCAGTATGACAGAATGTAGTGTGGTGGGGGGTTCTATGGGGTCCCCCCTCCCCCCAGGAATGAACCCCAAAGATCTGATTACCAGGAGATGAACTGTCCTCTTCTATGGCTGCTGGCAGAATATACTAAAGTTTCTTATAGTGGACTGTGGGAGATCAGTCATCCCCCCTGATTTGTGGTATGTGGGGGTGGGGGGGGGGGTAGGTGCCCATGGCCGTCCCCTCTTATCTGGTAAGAAGCTCGCTCAGCACGACCGCTTCCTTCCTACATCCAATGTGATCAGCAACTCAGCAATTAACTCTTCACACATATTGCATAGTTACATAATTAGTCTGGTTGAAAAAAGACACAGATACACCCCACCCCCCCAATGATCACACCATTCCTGGTCACAAAGCTGCACACCTCGGCAGGTACAGTGCAGGTGATTCTGTAATACATGGTATAGAAATACAATGACATTGCAGCTCACTCCATGAACATTCGTTGTGTTATCCGGACTGACTGTAAGAACTGCCGGTCACAGGTCCTCACTCTCCTATACCCCCTGTACTCAGAAAGCACCTGGAGAGGACCCAGAAAGCACCTGGAGAGGACCCAGAGAGCACCTGGAGAGGACCCAGAAAGCACCTGGAGAGGACAAAGAGAGCACCTGGAGAGGACCCAGAGAGCACCTGGAGAGGACCCAGAGAGCACCTGGAGAGGACCCAGAGAGCACCTGGAGAGGACCCGAAGAGCATCTGGAGGGTTCCCAGAAAGCACCTGGAGAGGACCCAGAGAGCACCTGGAGAGGACCCAGAGAGCACCTGGAGAGGACTCAGAGAACACCTGGAGAGGACCCAGAGAGCACCTGGAGAGGACCCGAAGAGAGCACCTGGAGAGAAACCAGAGAGCACCTGGAGAGGACCCAGAGAGCACCTGGAGAGGACCCGAAGAGCACCTGGAGAGGACCCAGAGAGCACCTGGAGAGGACCCAGAGAGCACCTGGAGAGGACCCAGAGAGCACCTGGAGAAGACCCGAAGAGCACCTGGAGAGGACCCCGAGAGCACCTGGAGAGGACCCAGAGAGCACCTGGAGAGGACCCAAAGAGCACCTGGAGAGGTCCCAGAAAGCACCTGGAGAGGACCCAGAGTGCACCTGGAGAGGACTCAGAGAGAACCTGGAGTGGACCCAGAGAGCACCTGGAGAGGACCCAGAGAGCACCTGGAGAGGACCCTAAGAGCACCTGGAGAGGACCCAGAGAGCACCTGGAGTCGACCCAGAGAGCACCTGGAGAGGACGAAGAGAGCACCTGGAGAAGACCCGAAGAGCACCTGGAGAGGACCCCGAGAGCACCTGGAGAGGACCCAGAGAGCACCTGGAGAGGACCCGAAGAGCACCTGGAGAGGACCCAGAGAGCACCTGGAGAGGACCCAGAGAGCACCTGGAGAGGACGAAGAGAGCACCTGGAGAAGACCCGAAGAGCACCTGGAGAAGACCCGAAGAGCACCTGGAGAGGACCCAGAGAGCACCTGGAGAGGACCCGAAGAGCACCTGGAAAGGTCCCAGAAAGCACCTGGAGAGGACCCAGAGAGCACCTGGAGAGGACTCAGAGAGAACCTGGAGTGGACCTAGAGAGCACCTGGAGAGGACCCAGAGAGCACCTGGAGAGGACCCGAAGAGCACTTGGAGAGGTCCCAGAGAGCACCTGGAGAGGACCCAGAGAGCACCTGGAGAGGACCCGAAAAGCACCTGGAGAGAAACCAGAGAGCACCTGGAGAGGACTTAGAGAGAACCTGGAGTGGACCCAGAGAGCACCTGGAGAGGACCCAGGTAGCACCTGGAGAGGACCCAAAGAGCACCTGGAGAGGACCCGGAGAGAACCTGGAGAGGACCCGGAGAGAACCTGGAGAGGACCCGGAGAGCACCTAGAGAGGACCCGAAGAGCACCTGGAGAGGACCCAGTGAGCATCTGGAGAGGACCCGAAGAGCACCTGGAGAGGACCTGAACAGCACCTGGAGAGGACCCAAAGAGCATCTGGAGAGGACCCTGAGAGCACCCGGAGAGGACCCGAAGAGCACCTGGAGAGGACCCAGAGAGCACCTGGAGAGGACCCGGAGAGCATCTGGAGAGGACCCCGAGAGCACCTGGAGAGGACCCCGAGAGCACCTGGAGAGGACCCAGAGAGCACCTGGAGAGGACCCGGAGAGCACCTGGAGAGGACCCCGAGAGCACTTGGAGAGGACCCGGAGAGCACCTAGAGAGGACCCAGAGAGCACCTGGAGAGGACCCAGAGAGCACCTGGAGAGGACCCAGAGAGCACCTGGAGAGGACCCGGAGAGCACCTGGAGATGACCCAGAGAGCACCTGGAGAGGACCCGAAGAGCACCTGGAGAGGATCCAGAGAGCATCTGGAGAGGGCCCGAAGAGCACCTGGAGAGGACCCGGAGAGCACCTGGAGAGGACCCGGAGAGCACCTGGAGATGACCCAGAGAGCACCTGGAGAGGACCCGAAGAGCACCTGGAGAGGATCCAGAGAGCATCTGGAGAGGACCCGAAGAGCACCTGGAGAGGACCCGGAGAGCACCTGGAGATGATCCGAAGAGCACCTGGAGAGGATCCCGAGAGCACTTGGAGAGGACCCGGAGAGCACCTGGAGAGGACCCGGAGAGCACCTGGAGAGGACCTGGAGAGCACCTGGAGAGGACCCGGAGAGAACCCGGAGAGGACCCAGAGAGCACCTGGAGAGGACCCGGAGAGGACCCGGAGAGGACCGGGAGAGGACCCGGAGAGGACTCAGAAAGCACCTGGAGAGGTCCCGAAGAGCACCTGGAGAGGACCCGGAGAGCATCTGGAGAGGACTCAGAGAGCACCTGGAGAGGACCCAGAGAAGACCCAGAGAGGACCCAGAGAGGACCCGGAGAGCATCTGAAGAGGACCTGAAGAGGACCCCGGAAAGCATCTGTAGACCCTGGAGAGCAATGCTGAGACTTGTAGTCACACAGACACTGGAAAGCAATGCTGAGACTTGTAGTCACACAGACACTGGAGAGCAATGCTGAGACTTGTAGTCCGACAGACACTGGAGAGCAATGCTGAGACTTGTAGTCCTACAGACACTGGAGAGCAAAGCTGAGACTTGTAGTCACACAGACACTGCAGAGCAATGCTGAGACTTGTAGTCCTACAAACACTGGAGAGAAATGCTGAGACTTGTAGTCACACAGACACTGCAGAGCAATGCTGAGACTTGTAGTCCTACAGACACTGGAGAGCAATGCTGAGACTTGTAGTCACACAGACACTGGAGAGCAATGCTGAGACTTGTAGTCACACAGACACTGGAGAGCAATGCTGAGACTTGTAGTCACACAGACACTGGAGAGCAATGCTGAGACTTGTAGTCACACAGACACTGGAGAGCAATGCTGAGACTTGTAGTCACTCTGACACTGGAGAACAATGCTGAGACTTGTAGTCACACAGACACTGGAGAGAAATGCTGAGACTTGTAGTCCTAGAGACACTGGAGAGCAATGCTGAGACTTGTAGTCACACAGACACTGGAGAACAATGCTGAGACTTGTAGTCACACAGACACTGGAGAGCAATGCTGAGACTTGTAGTCACACAGACACTGGAGAGCAATGCTGAGACTTGTAGTCACACAGACACTGGAGAGCAATGCTGAGACTTGTAGTCACACAGACACTGGAGAGCAATGCTGAGACTTGTAGTCACACAGACACTGCAGAGCAATGCTGAGACTTGTAGTCCTACAGACACTGGAGAGCAATGCTGAGACTTGTAGTCCTTCCAGCAGGTGTCAGAGGTGAGTTTGCAGGTCCAGCGATTATAAACCTTCCATTCGCTGGAGATTCACCCAAACCCAGAAGAAATCTGCAATGCCCGGACAGAGCACCCCAACCCCATTGAAGTCTATAGGAGACGTATCTTTTATTTTTTTCTGCCACTCTTCAAGGAAACTTTTCCCCCCTCCCCCCAGGAATGAACCCCAAAGATCTGATTACCAGGAGATGAACTGTCCTCTTCTATGGCTGCTGGCAGAATGTACTAAAGTTTCTTATAGTGGACTGTGGGAGATCAGTAATCCCCCTTGATTTGTGGTATGTGGGGGTGAGGGGGGGGTAGGTGCCCATGGCCGTCCCCTCTTATCTGGTAAGAAGCTCGCTCAGCACGACCGCTTCCTTCCTACATCCAATGTGATCAGCAACTCAGCAATTAACTCTTCACACATATTACATAGTTACATAGTTAGTCTGGTTGAAAAAAGACACAGATACACCCCACCCCCCCAATGATCACACCATTCCTGGTCACAAAGCTGCACACCTCGGCAGGTACAGTGCAGGTAATTCTGTAATACATGGTATAGAAATACAATGACATTGCAGCTCACTCCATGAACATTTGTTGTGTTATCCGGACTGACTGTAAGGACTGGTGGTGACAGGTCCCCACTCTCCTATACCCCCTGTACTCAGAGAGCACCTGGAGAGGACCCAGAAGCACCTGGAGAGGACTAAGAGAGAACATGGAGAGGACCCAGAGAGCACCTGGAGAGGACTCAGAGAGCACCTGGAGAGGACCCAGAAGCACCTGGAGAGGACTAAGAGAGAACATGGAGAGGACCCAGAGAGCACCTGGAGAGGACCCAGAGAGCACCTGGAGAGGACTCAGAGAGCACCTGGAGAGGACCCAGAGAGCAGCTGGAGAGAAACCAGAGAGCACCTGGAGAGGACCCAGAGAGCACCTGGAGAGGACACAGAGAGCACCTGGAGAGGTCCCAGAGAGTACCCGGAGAGGACCCAGAGAGCACCTGGAGAGGACCCAGAGAGCAGCTGGAGAGAAACCAGAGAGCACCTGGAGAGGACCCAGAGAGCACCTGGAGAGGACCCAGAGAGCACCTGGAGAGGACCCAGAAAGCAGCTGGAGAGAAACCATAGAGCACCTGGAGAGGACCCAGAGAGCACCTGGAGAGGACCCAGAGAGCACCTGGAGAGGACTCAGAGAGCACCTGGAGAGGACCCGAAGAGCACCTGGAGAGGACCCGAAGAGCACCTGGAGAGGATCCGAAAATCACCTGGAGAGAAACCAGAGAGCACCTGAAGAGGACCCAGAGCGCACCTGGAGAGGACCCAGAGAGCACCTGGAGAGGACCCGGAGAGCACCTGGAGAGGACACGAAGAGCACCTGGAGAGGGCCCAGAGAGCATCTGGAGAGGACCCAGAAAGCACCTGGAGAGGACCCGGAGAGCACCTGGAGAAGACCCGGAGAGCACCTGGAGAGGACCCAGAGAGCACCTGGAGAGGACCCAGAAAGCACCTGGAGAGGACCCGGAGAGCACCTGGAGATGACCCGGAGAGCACCTGGAGATGACCAGGAGAGCACCTGGAGAGGACCCGAAGAGCACCTGGAGAGGACTCGGAGAGCACCTGGAGAGGACCCGAAGAGCACCTGGAGAGGACCCGAAGAGCACCTGGAGAGGACCCCGAGAGCACCTGGAGAGGACCCAGAGAGCACCTGGAGAGGACCCAGAGAGCATCTGGAGAGGACCCCGAGAGCACCTGGAGAGGACCCAGAGAGCACCTGGAGAGGACCCGAAGAGCACCTGGAGTGGACCCGGAGAGCACCTGGAGAGGATCCAAAGAGAACCTGGAGAGGATCCAAAGAGAACCTGGAGAGGACCCGAAAAGCACCTGGAGAGGACCCGGAGAGCACCTGGAGAGGACCCAAAGAGCACCTGGAGAGGACCCGGAGAGCACCTGGAGAGGACCCGGAGAGCACCTGGAGAGGACCCAGGGAGCACATGGAGAGGACCCAGAGAGAACCTGGAGAGGACCCAGAGAGCACCTGGAGAGGACCCAGAGAGCACCTGGAGAGGACCCAGAGAGCACCTGGAGAGGACCCGAAGAGAACCTGGAGAGGACCCGGAGAGCACCTGGAGAGGTCCCGAAGAGCACCTGGAGAGGACCCGGAGAGCATCTGGAGAGGACCCAGAGAGCACCTGGAGAGGACACAGAGAGCACCTGGAGAGGACCCAGAGAGGACCCGGAGAGGACCCGGAGAACACCTGGAGAGGCCTCAGAGAGCACCCGGAGAGGACCCAGAGAGGACCCGGAGAGCATCTGGAGACCCTGGAGAGCAATGCTGAGACTTGTAGTCCCACAGACACTGGAGAGCAATGCTGAGACTTGTAGTCACACAGACACTGGACAGAAATGCTGAGACTTGTAGTCACACAGACACTGCAGAGCAATGCTGAGACTTGTAGTCCTACAGACACTGGAGAGCAATGCTGAGACTTGTAGTCACACAGACACTGCAGAGCAATGCTGAGACTTGTAGTCCTACAGACACTGGAGAGCAATGCTGAGACTTGTAGTCCTACAGACACTGGAGAGCAATGCTGAGACTTGTAGTCACACAGACACTGCAGAGCAATGCTGAGACTTGTAGTCACACAGACACTGCAGAGCAATGCTGAGACTTGTAGTCCTACAGACACTGGAGAGAAATGCTGAGACTTGTAGTCACACAGACACTGGAGAACAATGCTGAGACTTGTAGTCCTTCCAGCAGGTGTCAGAGGTGAGTTTGCAGGTCCAGCGATTATAAACCTTCCATTCGCTGGAGATTCACCCAAACCCAGAAGAAATCTGCAATGCCCGGACAGAGCACCCCAACCCCATTGAAGTCTATAGGAGACGTATCTTTTATTTTTTTCTGCCACTCTTCAAGGAAATTTCCCCCCCCCCTCCCCCCAAGAATGAACCCCAGAGATCTGATTACCAGGAGATGAACTGTCCTCTTCTATGGCTGCTGGCAGAATATACTAAAGTTTCTTATAGTGGACTGTGGGAGATCAGTAATCCCCCTTGATTTGTGGTATGTGGGGGTGAGGGGGGGGTAGGTGCCCATGGCCGTCCCCTCTTATCTGGTAAGAAGCTCGCTCAGCACGACCGCTTCCTTCCTACATCCAATGTGATCAGCAACTCAGCAATTAACTCTTCACACATATTACATAGTTACATAGTTAGTCTGGTTGAAAAAAGACACAGATACACCCCACCCCCCCAATGATCACACCACTCCTGGTCACAAAGCTGCACACCTCGGCAGGTACAGTGCAGGTAATTCTGTAATACATGGTATGGAAATACAATGACATTGCAGCTCACTCCATGAACATTTGTTGTGTTATCCGGACTGACTGTAAGAACTGGCGGTCACAGGTCCTCACTCTCCTATACCCCCTGTACTCAGAAAGCACCTGGAGAGGACCCAGAAAGCACCTGGAGAGGACCCAGAGAGCACCTGGAGAGGACCCAGAGAGCACCTGGAGAGGACCCAGAGAGCACCTGGAGAGGACCCAGAGAGCACCTGGAGAGGATCCAGAGAGCACCTGGGGAGGCCCCGAAGAGCACCTGGGGAGGCCCCGAAGAGCACCTGGAGAGGACCCGAAGAGCACCTGCAGAGGACCCAGAGAGCACCTGGAGAGGACCCAGAGAGCACCTGGAGAGGACCCAGAGAGCACCTGGAGAGGACCCAGAGAGCACCTGGAGAGGACCCAGAGAGCACCTGGAGAGGACCCGAAGAGCACCCGGAGAGGACACAGAGAGCACCTGGAGAGGACACAGAGAGCACCTGGAGAGGACCCAGAGAGCACCTGGAGAGGACCCAGAGAGCACCTGGAGAGGACCCAGAGAGCACCTGGAGAGGACCCAGAGAGCACCTGGAGAGGACCCAGAGAGCACCTGGAGAGGACCCAGAGAGCACCTGGAGAGGACACAGAGAGCACCTGGAGAGGACACAGAGAGCACCTGGAGAGGACCCAGAGAGCACCTGGAGAGAAACCAGAGAGCACCTGGAGAGGACTCAGAGAGAACCTGGAGTGGACCCAGAGAGAACCTGGAGAGGACCCAGAGAGCACCTGGAGCGGACCCGAAGAGCACCTGGAGAGGTCCCAGAGAGCACCTGGAGAGGACCCAGAGAGCACCTGGAGAGGACCCGAAGAGTACCTGGAGAGGACCCGAAGAGTACCTGGAGAGGACCCGGAGAGCACCTGGAGGGGTCCCGAAGAGCACCTGGAGAGGACCCGGAGAGCATCTGGAGAGGACCCAGAGAGCACCTGGAGAGGACACAGAGAGCACCTGGAGAGGACCCAGAGAGCACCCGGAGAGGACCCGGAGAGCACCCGGAAAGCACCCAGAGAGGACCCAGAGAGGGCCCGAAAAACATCTGGAGAGGACCTGAAGAGGACCCCGGAGAGCATCTGGAGACCCTGGAGAGCAATGCTGAGACTTGTAGTCCCACAGACACTGGAGAGCAATGCTGAGACTTGTAGTCCTACAGACACTGGAGAGCAATGCTGAGACTTGTAGTCCTACAGACACTGGAGAGCAATGCTGAGACTTGTAGTCACACAGACACTGGAGAGCAATGCTGAGACTTGTAGTCACACAGACACTGCAGAGCAATGCTGAGACTTGTAGTCCTAGAGACACTGGAGAGCAATGCTGAGACTTGTAGTCACACAGACACTGGAGAGCAATGCTGAGACTTGTAGTCACACAGACACTGGAGAGAAATGCTGAGACTTGTAGTCACACAGACACTGGAGAGAAATTCTGAGACTTATAGTCCTAGAGACACTGGAGAGCAATGCTGAGACTTGTAGTCACACAGACACTGGAGAGAAATGCTGAGACTTGTAGTCACACAGACACTGGAGAGAAATGCTGAGACTTGTAGTCACACAGACACTGGAGAGCAATGCTGAGACTTGTAGTCCTACAGACACTGGAGAGAAATGCTGAGACTTGTAGTCCCACAGACACTGGAGAGCAATGCTGAGACTTGTAGTCCTAGAGACACTGGAGAGCAATGCTGAGACTTGTAGTCACACAGACACTGGAGAGAAATGCTGAGACTTGTAGTCACACAGACACTGCAGAGCAATGCTGAGACTTGTAGTCCTAGAGACACTGGAGAGCAATGCTGAGACTTGTAGTCACACAGACACTGGAGAGAAATGCTGAGACTTGTAGTCACACAGACACTGGAGAGCAATGCTGAGACTTGTAGTCCTACAGACACTGGAGAGAAATGCTGAGACTTGTAGTCCCACAGACACTGGAGAGCAATGCTGAGACTTGTAGTCCTACAGACACTGGAGAGCAATGCTGAGACTTGTAGTCCCACAGACACTGGAGAGAAATGCTGAGACTTGTAGTCCTACAGACACTGGAGAGAAATGCTGAGACTTGTAGACACACAGACACTGCAGAGCAATGCTGAGACTTGTAGTCCTACAGACACTGGAGAGCAATGCTAAGACTTGTAGTCCTTCCAGCAGGTGTCAGAGGTGAGTTTGCAGGTCCAGCGATTATAAACCTTCCATTCGCTGAACATTCACCCAAACTAGGGTGACCACGTGTCCCGGATTGCCCGGGACAGTCCCGCATTTTGCAGGTCTGTCCCAGGCACCTTCCTTCCAGGACAATACAGTGTCCCGGAATGAAACTGACACAGCTACCCCCCGGGCCAATCTGATGCCCCCCAAAAAAGGGCGCCACACATAGGCGTGCGCACAGGGTGTGCCAGGTGTGCCCAGGCACACCCTAATCACTCCCTGCAGTGCAGATTCCCCCTGCTGCTTGGTGTCCCCTCCCACAGCATGGCTGGCTTCCCTCCTCTCCCATTGGCTAATGCAGTGGGCACACATAGATGATATTTCAGGATGAGTGGGGGAAGGGGTAATGTCATTTACCGACCCCTTCCCTTTCTGAATGAACACAGTGGGAGATCGGTACTGTGTTTTTGAGCTTTCAGGTGCACACCCTAATGCAACAGGCTGCGCACACCTGTGGCGCCACATCACCGCTTTACTCACTGACAGTACTTGTCCTGGCCGGGAATGCCTGGAGGAGCACAATCCCCGTCCCCTGCTTGTGATTGGAGAAATCATAAATCCTGCCTCTTGTGTCCAATCACTGTGCTGTGATTCGTTACAGCACAAGCGGATTTTTGGGAAGGGAGGGTGTCCCTGACTTGTAGTTTGGAAATGTGGTCACCCTAACCCAAACCCAGAAGAAATCTGCAATGCCCGGACAGAGCACCCCAACCCCATTGAAGTCTATAGGAGACGTATCTTTTATTTTTTTCTGCCACTCTTCAAGGAAATTCCCCCCCCCTCCCCCCAGGAATGAACCCCAGAGATCTGATTACCAGGAGATGAACTGTCCTCTTCTATGGCTGCTGGCAGAATGTACTAAAGTTTTATAGTAGACTGTGGGAGATCAGTAATCCCCCCTGATTTGTGGTATGTGGGGGTGGGGGGGGTAGGTGCCCATGGCCGTCCCCTCTTATCTGGTAAGAAGCTCGCTCAGCACGACCGCTTCCTTCCTACATCCAATGTGATCAGCAACTCAGCAATTAACTCTTCACACATATTGCATAGTTACATAGTTAGTCTGGTTGAAAAAAGACACAGATACACCCCACCCCCCCAATGATCACACCATTCCTGGTCACGAAGCTGCACACCTCGGCAGGTACAGTGCAGGTGATTCTGTAATACATGGTATAGAAATACAATGACATTGCAGCTCACTCCATGAACATTTGTTGTGTTATCCGGACTGACTGTAAGAAGTGGCGGTCACAGGTCCTCACTCTCCTATACCCCCTGTACTCAGAAAGCACCTGGAGAGGACCCAGAGAGCACCTGGAGAGGACTCAGAGAGCACCTGGAGAGGACTCAGAGAGCACCTGGAGAGGACTCAGAGAGCACCTGGAGAGGACCCCGAGAGCACCTGGAGAGGACCCCGAGAGCACCTGGAGAGGACCCCGAGAGCACCTGGAGAGGACTCAGAGAGCACCTGGAGAGGACTCAGAGAGCACCTGGAGAGGACCCAGAGAGCACCTGGAGAGGACCCAGAGAGCACCTGGAGAGGACCCAGAGAGAACCTGGAGAGGACCCAGAGAGAACCTGGAGAGGACCCAGAGAGCACCTGGAGAGGACCCAGAGAGCACCTGGAGAGGACCCAGAGAGCACCTGGAGAGGACCCCGAGAGCACCTGGAGAGGACCCAGAGAGCACCTGGAGAGGACCCAGAGAGCACCTGGAGAGGACCCGGAGAGCACCTGGAGAGGACCCGGAGAGCACCTGGAGAGGACCCGGAGAGCACCTGGAGAGGACCCGGAGAGCACCTGGAGAGGACCCGGAGAGCACCTGGAGAGGACCCGGAGAGCACCTGGAGAGGGCCTGAAGAGCACCTGGAGAGGACTCAGAGAGAACCTGGAGTGGACCCAGAGAGTACCTGGAGAGGTCCCAGAGAGCACCTGGAGAGGACCCAGAGAGCACCTGGAGAGGACCCAGAGAGCACCTGGAGAGGACTCAGAGAGCACCTGGAGAGGACTCAGAGAGCACCTGGAGAGGACTCAGAGAGCACCTGGAGAGGACCCGGAGAGCACCTGGAGAGGACCCGGAGAGCACCTGGAGAGGACCCGAAAAGCACCTGGAGAGGGCCTGAAGAGCACCTGGAGAGGACTCAGAGAGAACCTGGAGTGGACCCAGAGAGTACCTGGAGAGGTCCCAGAGAGCACCTGGAGAGGACCCAGAGAGCACCTGGAGAGGACCCAGGGAGCACCTGGAGAGGACCCAGGGAGCACCTGGAGAGGACCCAGAGAGCATCTGGAGAGGACCCGAAGAGCACCCGGAGAGGACCCAGAGAGCATCCGGAGAGGACCCAGAGAGCATCCGGAGAGGACCCAGAGAGCATCCGGAGAGGACCCAGAGAGCATCCGCAGAGGACCCAGAGAGCATCCGGAGAGGCCCCAGAGAGCATCTGGAGAGGACCCAGAGAGCATCCGGAGAGGACCCAGAGAGCATCCGGAGAGGACCCAGAGAGCATCCGGAGAGGACCCAGAGAGCATCTGGAGAGGACCCGAAGAGCACCCGGAGAGGACCCAGAGAGCATCCGGAGAGGACCCAGAGAGCATCCGGAGAGGCCCCAGAGAGCATCCGGAGAGGACCCAGAGAGCACCTGGAGAGGACTCGGAGAGCACCTGGAGAGCAATGCTGAGACTTGTAGTCACACAGACACTGGAGAGCAATGCTGAGACTTGTAGTCCTAGAGACACTGGAGAGCAATGCTGAGACTTGTAGTCACACAGACACTTGAGAACAATGCTGAGACTTGTAGTCACACAGACACTGGAGAGCAATGCTGAGACTTGTAGTCCTAGAGACACTGGAGAGCAATGCTGAGACTTGTAGTCACACAGACACTGGAGAGCAATGCTGAGACTTGTAGTCCTAGAGACACTGGAGAGAAATGCTGAGACTTGTAGTCACACAGACACTGGAGAGAAATGCTGAGACTTGTAGTCCTAGAGACACTGGAGAGTAATGCTAAGACTTGTAGTCACACAGACACTGGAGAACAATGCTGAGACTTGTAGTCCGACAGACACTGGAGAGCAATGCTGAGACTTGTAGTCCTAGAGACACTGGAGAGCAATGCTGAGACTTGTAGTCACACAGACACTGGAGAGCAATGCTGAGACTTGTAGTCCTAGAGACACTGGAGAACAATGCTGAGACTTGTAGTCCTACAGAGACTGGAGAACAATGCTGAGACTTGTAGTCACACAGACACTGGAGAGAAATGCTGAGACTTGTAGTCCTACAGAGACTGGAGAACAATGCTGAGACTTGTAGTCACACAGACACTGGAGAGCAATGCTGAGACTTGTAGTCACACAGACACTGCAGAGCAATGCTGAGACTTGTAGTCACACAGACACTGGAGAGCAATGCTGAGACTTGTAGTCACACAGACACTGGAGAGCAATGCTGAGACTTGTAGTCACACAGACACTGGAGAGCAATGCTGAGACTTGTAGTCCTACAGACACTGGAGAGCAATGCTGAGACTTGTAGTCACACAGACACTGGAGAGCAATGCTGAGACTTGTAGTCACACAGACACTGGAGAGCAATGCTGAGACTTGTAGTCACACAGACACTGGAGAGCAATGCTGAGACTTGTAGTCACACAGACACTGGAAAGCAATGCTGAGACTTGTAGTCACACAGACACTGGAGAACAATGCTGAGACTTGTAGTCACACAGACACTGGAGAACAATGCTGAGACTTGTAGTCACACAGACACTGGAGAGCAATGCTGAGACTTGTAGTCCTACAGACACTGGAGAGCAATGCTGAGACTTGTAGTCCTAGAGACACTGGAGAGAAATGCTGAGACTTGTAGTCCTAGAGACACTGGAGAGCAATGATGAGACTTGTAGTCACACAGACACTGGAGAGAAATGCTGAGACTGTTGTGGAATTATAGGTTCTATGCAGAGCACACAGCCCATAATTCCAGTGCTCTATAAGCACACACTTTAGATTCATCTTTTTGCAATAATGCTATCTTTAGCTAAGTTTGCTAAGATCCACTCACCGTTCATTCCATCATTCAATCAAGGAAACCACCAACACAGGTCTTATAGTCAAGTCATCTCAGAGCAGAGAGTCCCTGGGATAGCCAGCTCTCTTTATTTATAGTAAACATGAGTAACAAAAGAAGGTGTGGCTTCACAGAACAGCCATTCAGACATTTTGTATATTTTCAAAAGAACCAATCACAGACATGTTTAAATTCAAATATAATCCCAGCAGTGACGTGTGCAAACGGCTGTGTACAGGGGTCATGCTTTCTGTGAGACAAAGGAACAGTATAAAGCATGGCTTTGTACAGAGCCATGTGCAAACCAACGCACTGCTACCAATGACGGAAACTATATGACAATTATGCCTTAATGGACCACAATTGTTTTATAGTTATGCTACTGTTCCTGTGGACACAGATCTGTGCGCTCGGAGTCATTTAACGCCCCCCGCCAGGGGCTGGCCAGTTCCCCCAACGGGGCGCAAAACAACCACTCTAAATGGAGCAAACATCGCTGCTTCCACAGGAAGATTTTCCCGCCACCGATCTTCCACCAACGTCTGTATGTGCAAATACGCTCAGATGAGCGCATTACAGCAAAACTGACACTGGGGGGGAAATCTGACAACATACATTAATACATTTCCATAAAAATCTCCACAACAGTCCTCCCTTTTTTGTCATATGCACCCCATGTGTCCCTCGATGAAAGTTGATATGCTTCTTACACCCGGAAATGAATCAGTCCTTAGTCCATAAAAAGGAAAACACGGCTTGACATGTAGACTCTACTCTTCAGGGGCATGACTTATAAAGGAGGACACGACATGGTGAGCTGTAGTAATCGCTGATCGGTCTGTGATCCTCTGTGTCTTGTATGTGGGTCCGGCTTCGGGGCGTCTCATCAAGGAAACTCTGGTCACGCGTCAAATCAGGCAACAGGAGCACCTCATCACGACATAGAAAGAAAAGAAATAAAAAAGACATGAGTATATATATTCCCACTTCCTTTAACCACGATCCGCTGTAAAATAAAAATTAGATCCCCAAAGATTCCCAGACCCTTAAAATAGACTCCCAACCTTCACTTAGCTACAGCTCTGGCTTCAACAATTACATGAAGAACCCTATCCTTAACGGATGAGAATTGTTCAATCGTATCCCAAGCCCGAGCCCCCCCCCACCTTGTACATGCAGGACCCCATGCCCAGACCTGGTCGGGGTTGGTGAACAAATCCCTTCTAGCTGTCCCTGCCATTCTTAATTTCCTGCGCCATCAGATCCTCGCGATCGGCCGCGACATAAGATGCTGGGACAGCTTCACCATCACGCATGAACCTCTTGCTTTGGGGGAATTACCTTTATAAGCTGCAGATCCACATAAACACCAAACTAAAGTTCAAACACACTTGTGGGCTGCCTAGATACCCAAACCGACAAGAGGCAGAGCCATTAAAACTAAAACCAATTTTACCCTCTAAAAATGCATCGTTAGGTTCCATTGACAAGTGTCTGTCTGGAGTCTTCACTAGTTTGTCAAAACTCCTCATACCCATAATAACATCATAAATGTCATGTACCGCTGTCATCACTGGGGACTAAAACTCCTCATACCCATAATAACATCATAAATGTCATGTACCTCTGTCATCACTGGGGACTAAAACTCCTCATACCCATAATAACATCATAAATGGCATGTACCTCTGTCATCACTGGGGACTAAAACTCCTCATACCCATAATAACATCATAAATGTCATGTACCTCTGTCATCGCTGGGGACTAAAACTCCTCATACCCATAATAACATCATAAATGTCATGTACCTCTGTCATCGCTGGGGACTAAAACTCCTCATACCCATAATAACATCATAAATGTCATGTACCTCTGTCATCACTGGGGGACTAAAACTCCTCATACCCATAATAACATCATAAATGTCATGTACCTCTGTCATCACTGGGGACTAAAACTCCTCATACCCATCATAACATCATAAATGTCATGTACCTCTGTCATCACTGGGGACTAAAACTCCTCATACCCATCATAACATCATAAATGGCATGTACCTCTGTCATCACTGGGGACTAAAACTCCTCATACCCATAATAACATCATAAATGACATGTACCTCTGTCATCACTGGGGACTAAAACTCCTCATACCCATAATAACATCATAAATGTCATGTACCTCTGTCATCACTGGGGACTAAAACTCCTCATACCCATAATAACATCATAAATGTCATGTACCTCTGTCATCGCTGGGGACTAAAACTCCTCATACCCATAATAACATCATAAATGGCATGTACCTCTGTCATCACTGGGGGACTAAAACTCCTCATACCCATAATAACATCATAAATGTCATGTACCGCTGTCATCGCTGGGGACTAAAACTCCTCATACCCATAATAACATCATAAATGTCATGTACCTCTGTCATCGCTGGGGGACTAAAACTCCTCATACCCATAATAACATCATAAATGTCATGTACCTCTGTCATCACTGGGGACTAAAACTCCTCATACCCATAATAACATCATAAATGTCATGTACCGCTGTCATCACTGGGGACTAAAACTCCTCATACCCATAATAACATCATAAATGTCATGTACCTCTGTCATCACTGGGGACTAAAACTCCTCATACCCATAATAACATCATAAATGACATGTACCTCTGTCATCACTGGGGACTAAAACTCCTCATACCCATAATAACATCATAAATGACATGTACCTCTGTCATCACTGGGGACTAAAACTCCTCATACCCATAATAACATCATAAATGTCATGTACCTCTGTCATCGCTGGGGACTAAAACTCCTCATACCCATAATAACATCATAAATGGCATGTACCTCTGTCATCACTGGGGGACTAAAACTCCTCATACCCATAATAACATCATAAATGTCATGTACCTCTGTCATCGCTGGGGACTAAAACTCCTCATACCCATAATAACATCATAAATGTCATGTACCTCTGTCATCGCTGGGGACTAAAACTCCTCATACCCATAATAACATCATAAATGGCATGTACCCCTGTCATCACTGGGGACTAAAACTCCTCATACCCATAATAACATCATAAATGTCATGTACCGCTGTCATCGCTGGGGACTAAAACTCCTCATACCCATAATAACATCATAAATGGCATGTACCTCTGTCATCGCTGGGGACTAAAACTCCTCATACCCATAATAACATCATAAATGACATGTACCTCTGTCATCACTGGGGACTAAAACTCCTCATACCCATAATAACATCATAAATGTCATGTACCGCTGTCATCACTGGGGACTAAAACTCCTCATACCCATAATAACATCATAAATGGCATGTACCTCTGTCATCACTGGGGACTAAAACTCCTCATACCCATAATAACATCATAAATGACATGTACCTCTGTCATCACTGGGGACTAAAACTCCTCATACCCATAATAACATCATAAATGTCATGTACCTCTGTCATCACTGGGGACTAAAACTCCTCATACCCATAATAACATCATAAATGACATGTACCTCTGTCATCACTGGGGACTAAAACTCCTCATACCCATAATAACATCATAAATGTCATGTACCGCTGTCATCGCTGGGGACTAAAACTCCTCATACCCATAATAACATCATAAATGTCATGTACCTCTGTCATCACTGGGGACTAAAACTCCTCATACCCATAATAACATCATAAATGACATGTACCTCTGTCATCACTGGGGACTAAAACTCCTCATACCCATAATAACATCATAAATGACATGTACCTCTGTCATCACTGGGGACTAAAACTCCTCATACCCATAATAACATCATAAATGTCATGTACCTCTGTCATCACTGGGGACTAAAACTCCTCATACCCATAATAACATCATAAATGTCATGTACCTCTGTCATCGCTGGAGACTAAAACTCCTCATACCCATAATAACATCATAAATGTCATGTACCTCTGTCATCACTGGGGACTAAAACTCCTCATACCCATAATAACATCATAAATGTCATGTACCTCTGTCATCACTGGGGACTAAAACTCCTCATACCCATAATAACATCATAAATGACATGTACCTCTGTCATCACTGGGGGACTAAAACTCCTCATACCCATAACATCATAAATGTCATGTACCTCTGTCATCGCTGGGGACTAAAACTCCTCATACCCATAATAACATCATAAATGTCATGTACCTCTGTCATCGCTGGGGACTAAAACTCCTCATACCCATAATAACATCATAAATGTCATGTACCTCTGTCATCACTGGGGACTAAAACTCCTCATACCCATAATAACATCATAAATGTCATGTACCGCTGTCATCACTGGGGACTAAAACTCCTCATACCCATAATAACATCATAAATGTCATGTACCTCTGTCATCGCTGGAGACTAAAACTCCTCATACCCATAATAACATCATAAATGTCATGTACCTCTGTCATCGCTGGGGGACTAAAACTCCTCATACCCATAATAACATCATAAATGTCATGTACCTCTGTCATCGCTGGGTGACTAAAACTCCTCATACCCATAATAACATCATAAATGTCATGTACCTCTGTCATCACTGGGGACTAAAACTCCTCATACCCATAATAACATCATAAATGACATGTACCTCTGTCATCACTGGGGACTAAAACTCCTCATACCCATAATAACATCATAAATGTCATGTACCTCTGTCATCACTGGGGACTAAAACTCCTCATACCCATAATAACATCATAAATGTCATGTACCTCTGTCATCGCTGGGGACTAAAACTCCTCATACCCATAATAACATCATAAATGGCATGTACCCCTGTCATCACTGGGGGACTAAAACTCCTCATACCCATAATAACACCATAAATGTCATGTACCTCTGTCATCGCTGGGGACTAAAACTCCTCATACCCATAATAACATCATAAATGGCATGTACCCCTGTCATCACTGGGGGACTAAAACTCCTCATACCCATAATAACATCATAAATGTCATGTACCTCTGTCACTCCTCATACCCATAATAACATCATAAATGTCATGTACCTCTGTCATCACTGGGGACTAAAACTCCTCATACCCATAATAACATCATAAATGTCATGTACCTCTGTCATCACTGGGGACTAAAACTCCTCATACCCATAATAACATCATAAATGACATGTACCTCTGTCATCACTGGGGACTAAAACTCCTCATACCCATAATAACATCATAAATGTCATGTACCTCTGTCATCACTGGGGACTAAAACTCCTCATACCCATAATAACATCATAAATGTCATGTACCTCTGTCATCGCTGGGGACTAAAACTCCTCATACCCATAATAACATCATAAATGGCATGTACCCCTGTCATCACTGGGGGACTAAAACTCCTCATACCCATAATAACATCATAAATGTCATGTACCTCTGTCATCACTGGGGACTAAAACTCCTCATACCCATAATAACATCATAAATGTCATGTACCTCTGTCATCGCTGGAGACTAAAACTCCTCATACCCATAATAACATCATAAATGGCATGTACCTCTGTCATCGCTGGGGACTAAAACTCCTCATACCCATAATAACATCATAAATGACATGTACCTCTGTCATCGCTGGGGACTAAAACTCCTCATACCCATAATAACATCATAAATGACATGTACCTCTGTCATCACTGGGGACTAAAACTCCTCATACCCATAATAACATCATAAATGACATGTACCTCTGTCATCACTGGGGACTAAAACTCCTCATACCCATAATAACATCATAAATGTCATGTACCGCTGTCATCACTGGGGACTAAAACTCCTCATACCCATAATAACATCATAAATGTCATGTACCTCTGTCATCACTGGGGGACTAAAACTCCTCATACCCATAATAACATCATAAATGACATGTACCTCTGTCATCACTGGGGACTAAAACTCCTCATACCCATAATAACATCATAAATGTCATGTACCTCTGTCATCACTGGGGACTAAAACTCCTCATACCCATAATAACATCATAAATGACATGTACCTCTGTCATCACTGGGGACTAAAACTCCTCATACCCATAATAACATCATAAATGTCATGTACCTCTGTCATCACTGGGGACTAAAACTCCTCATACCCATAATAACATCATAAATGTCATGTACCTCTGTCATCGCTGGGGACTAAAACTCCTCATACCCATAATAACATCATAAATGTCATGTACCGCTGTCATCACTGGGGACTAAAACTCCTCATACCCATAATAACATCATAAATGTCATGTACCTCTGTCATCACTGGGGACTACAACTCCTTATACCCATAATAACATCATAAATGTCATGTACCTCTGTCATCGCTGGGGACTAAAACTCCTCATACCCATAATAACATCATAAATGTCATGTACCTCTGTCATCGCTGGGGACTAAAACTCCTCATACCCATAATAACATCATAAATGTCATGTACCTCTGTCATCACTGGGGGACTAAAACTCCTCATACCCATAATAACATCATAAATGTCATGTACCGCTGTCATCGCTGGGGGACTAAAACTCCTCATACCCATAATAACATCATAAATGTCATGTACCTCTGTCATCGCTGGGGGACTAAAACTCCTCATACCCATAATAACATCATAAATGTCATGTACCTCTGTCATCGCTGGGTGACTAAAACTCCTCATACCCATAATAACATCATAAATGTCATGTACCTCTGTCATCACTGGGGACTAAAACTCCTCATACCCATAATAACATCATAAATGACATGTACCTCTGTCATCACTGGGGACTAAAACTCCTCATACCCATAATAACATCATAAATGTCATGTACCTCTGTCATCGCTGGGGGACTAAAACTCCTCATACCCATAATAACATCATAAATGTCATGTACCTCTGTCATCACTGGGGACTAAAACTCCTCATACCCATAATAACATCATAAATGTCATGTACCTCTGTCATCGCTGGGGACTAAAACTCCTCATACCCATAATAACATCATAAATGACATGTACCTCTGTCATCACTGGGGACTAAAACTCCTCATACCCATAATAACATCATAAATGTCATGTACCTCTGTCATCGCTGGGGACTAAAACTCCTCATACCCATAATAACATCATAAATAACATGTACCTCTGTCATCGCTGGAGACTAAAACTCCTCATACCCATAATAACATCATAAATGTCATGTACCTCTGTCATCGCTGGGGACTAAAACTCCTCATACCCATAATAACATCATAAATGTCATGTACCTCTGTCATCACTGGGGACTAAAACTCCTCATACCCATAATAACATCATAAATGACATGTACCTCTGTCATCACTGGGGACTAAAACTCCTCATACCCATAATAACATCATAAATGACATGTACCTCTGTCATCACTGGGGACTAAAACTCCTCATACCCATAATAACATCATAAATGACATGTACCTCTGTCATCACTGGGGACTAAAACTCCTCATACCCATAATAACATCATAAATGTCATGTACCTCTGTCATCACTGGGGACTAAAACTCCTCATACCCATAATAACATCATAAATGTCATGTACCTCTGTCATCACTGGGGACTAAAACTCCTCATACCCATAATAACATCATAAATGTCATGTACCGCTGTCATCGCTGGGGACTAAAACTCCTCATACCCATAATAACATCATAAATAACATGTACCTCTGTCATCGCTGGAGACTAAAACTCCTCATACCCATAATAACATCATAAATGTCATGTACCTCTGTCATCACTGGGGACTAAAACTCCTCATACCCATAATAACATCATAAATGTCATGTACCTCTGTCATCGCTGGGGACTAAAACTCCTCATACCCATAATAACATCATAAATGTCATGTACCTCTGTCATCGCTGGGGACTAAAACTCCTCATACCCATAATAACATCATAAATGTCATGTACCTCTGTCATCACTGGGGACTAAAACTCCTCATACCCATAATAACATCATAAATGACATGTACCTCTGTCATCACTGGGGACTAAAACTCCTCATACCCATAATAACATCATAAATGACATGTACCTCTGTCATCACTGGGGACTAAAACTCCTCATACCCATAATAACATCATAAATGTCATGTACCTCTGTCATCACTGGGGACTAAAACTCCTCATACCCATAATAACATCATAAATGTCATGTACCTCTGTCATCACTGGGGACTAAAACTCCTCATACCCATAATAACATCATAAATGTCATGTACCGCTGTCATCACTGGGGACTAAAACTCCTCATACCCATAATAACATCATAAATGTCATGTACCTCTGTCATCACTGGGGACTAAAACTCCTCATACCCATAATAACATCATAAATGTCATGTACCTCTGTCATCGCTGGGGACTAAAACTCCTCATACCCATAATAACATCATAAATGGCATGTACCTCTGTCATCACTGGAGACTAAAACTCCTCATACCCATAATAACATCATAAATGTCATGTACCTCTGTCATCACTGGGGACTAAAACTCCTCATACCCATAATAACATCATAAATGTCATGTACCTCTGTCATTGCTGGGGACTAAAACTCCTCATACCCATAATAACATCATAAATGTCATGTACCTCTGTCATCGCTGGAGACTAAAACTCCTCATACCCATAATAACATCATAAATGGCATGTACCTCTGTCATCACTGGGGACTAAAACTCCTCATACCCATAATAACATCATAAATGTCATGTACCTCTGTCATCACTGGGGGACTAAAACTCCTCATACCCATAATAACATCATAAATGTCATGTACCGCTGTCATCACTGGGGACTAAAACTCCTCATAC
The DNA here is from genome assembly GCA_029206835.1 of Rana muscosa. Classification (NCBI taxonomy): domain Eukaryota; kingdom Metazoa; phylum Chordata; class Amphibia; order Anura; family Ranidae; genus Rana; species Rana muscosa. The sequence continues at coordinate 399,676,000 of CM055118.1, forward strand.
CCATAATAACATCATAAATGTCATGTACCTCTGTCATCACTGGGGACTAAAACTCCTCATACCCATAATAACATCATAAATGTCATGTACCTCTGTCATCTCTGGGGACTAAAACTCCTCATACCCATAATAACATCATAAATGACATGTACCTCTGTCATCGCTGGGGACTAAAACTCCTCATACCCATAATAACATCATAAATGTCATGTACCTCTGTCATCACTGGGGGACTAAAACTCCTCATACCCATAATAACATCATAAATGTCATGTACCTCTGTCATCGCTGGAGACTAAAACTCCTCATACCCATAATAACATCATAAATGTCATGTACCTCTGTCATCGCTGGGGACTAAAACTCCTCATACCCATAATAACATCATAAATGTCATGTACCTCTGTCATCACTGGGGGACTAAAACTCCTCATACCCATAATAACATCATAAATGTCATGTACCTCTGTCATCACTGGGGACTAAAACTCCTCATACCCATAATAACATCATAAATGTCATGTACCTCTGTCATCACTGGGGACTAAAACTCCTCATACCCATAATAACATCATAAATGTCATGTACCTCTGTCATCGCTGGGGACTAAAACTCCTCATACCCATAATAACATCATAAATGACATGTACCTCTGTCATCGCTGGGGACTAAAACTCCTCATACCCATAATAACATCATAAATGACATGTACCTCTGTCATCACTGGAGACTAAAACTCCTCATACCCATAATAACATCATAAATGTCATGTACCTCTGTCATCACTGGGGGACTAAAACTCCTCATACCCATAATAACATCATAAATGTCATGTACCTCTGTCATCGCTGGGGACTAAAACTCCTCATACCCATAATAACATCATAAATGTCATGTACCTCTGTCATCACTGGGGACTAAAACTCCTCATACCCATAATAACATCATAAATGTCATGTACCTCTGTCATCACTGGGGACTAAAACTCCTCATACCCATAATAACATCATAAATGTCATGTACCTCTGTCATCACTGGGGGACTAAAACTCCTCATACCCATAATAACATCATAAATGTCATGTACCTCTGTCATCGCTGGCGACTAAAACTCCTCATACCCATAATAACATCATAAATGTCATGTACCTCTGTCATCACTGGAGACTAAAACTCCTCATACCCATAATAACATCATAAATGTCATGTACCGCTGTCATCACTGGGGGACTAAAACTCCTCATACCCATAATAACATCATAAATGGCATGTACCTCTGTCATCACTGGGGACTAAAACTCCTCATACCCATAATAACATCATAAATGTCATGTACCTCTGTCATCACTGGGGACTAAAACTCCTCATACCCATAATAACATCATAAATGGCATGTACCGCTGTCATCGCTGGGGACTAAAACTCCTCATACCCATAATAACATCATAAATGGCATGTACCTCTGTCATCACTGGAGACTAAAACTCCTCATACCCATAATAACATCATAAATGTCATGTACCTCTGTCATCGCTGGAGACTAAAACTCCTCATACCCATAATAACATCATAAATGTCATGTACCTCTGTCATCGCTGGGGACTAAAACTCCTCATACCCATAATAACATCATAAATGACATGTACCTCTGTCATCACTGGGGACTAATACTCCTCATACCCATAATAACACCATAAATGTCATGTACCTCTGTCATCACTGGGGACTAAAACTCCTCATACCCATAATAACATCATAAATGGCATGTACCTCTGTCATCGCTGGGGACTAAAACTCCTCATACCCATAATAACATCATAAATGTCATGTACCTCTGTCATCACTGGGGACTAAAACTCCTCATACCCATAATAACATCATAAATGTCATGTACCTCTGTCATCGCTGGGGACTAAAACTCCTCATACCCATAATAACATCATAAATGTCATGTACCTCTGTCATCGCTGGGGACTAAAACTCCTCATACCCATAATAACATCATAAATGTCATGTACCTCTGTCATCACTGGGGACTAAAACTCCTCATACCCATAATAACATCATAAATGACATGTACCTCTGTCATCACTGGGGACTAAAACTCCTCATACCCATAATAACATCATAAATGTCATGTACCTCTGTCATCGCTGGGGACTAAAACTCCTCATACCCATAATAACATCATAAATGACATGTACCTCTGTCATCACTGGGGACTAAAACTCCTCATACCCATAATAACATCATAAATGTCATGTACCTCTGTCATCGCTGGGGACTAAAACTCCTCATACCCATAATAACATCATAAATGTCATGTACCTCTGTCATCGCTGGGGACTAAAACTCCTCATACCCATAATAACATCATAAATGTCATGTACCTCTGTCATCGCTGGGGACTAAAACTCCTCATACCCATAATAACATCATAAATGTCATGTACCTCTGTCATCACTGGGGACTAAAACTCCTCATACCCATAATAACATCATAAATGTCATGTACCTCTGTCATCACTGGGGGACTAAAACTCCTCATACCCATAATAACATCATAAATGTCATGTACCTCTGTCATCACTGGGGGACTAAAACTCCTCATACCCATAATAACATCATAAATGTCATGTACCTCTGTCATCGCTGGGGACTAAAACTCCTCATACCCATAATAACATCATAAATGTCATGTACCTCTGTCATCGCTGGGGACTAAAACTCCTCATACCCATAATAACATCATAAATGACATGTACCTCTGTCATCGCTGGGGACTAAAACTCCTCATACCCATAATAACACCATAAATGTCATGTACCTCTGTCATCGCTGGGGACTAAAACTCCTCATACCCATAATAACATCATAAATGTCATGTACCTCTGTCATCACTGGGGGACTAAAACTCCTCATACCCATAATAACATCATAAATGTCATGTACCTCTGTCATCACTGGGGGACTAAAACTCCTCATACCCATAATAACATCATAAATGTCATGTACCTCTGTCATCACTGGAGACTAAAACTCCTCATACCCATAATAACATCATAAATGTCATGTACCTCTGTCATCGCTGGAGACTAAAACTCCTCATACCCATAATAACATCATAAATGGCATGTACCTCTGTCATCGCTGGGGACTAAAACTCCTCATACCCATAATAACATCATAAATGTCATGTACCTCTGTCATCACTGGGGACTAAAACTCCTCATACCCATAATAACATCATAAATGTCATGTACCGCTGTCATCACTGGGGGACTAAAACTCCTCATACCCATAATAACATCATAAATGTCATGTACCTCTGTCATCGCTGGGGACTAAAACTCCTCATACCCATAATAACATCATAAATGTCATGTACCTCTGTCATCGCTGGGGACTAAAACTCCTCATACCCATAATAACATCATAAATGTCATGTACCACTGTCATCGCTGGGGGACTAAAACTCCTCATACCCATAATAACATCATAAATGTCATGTACCACTGTCATCGCTGGGGGACTAAAACTCCTCATACCCATAATAACATCATAAATGTCATGTACCTCTGTCATCGCTGGGGACTAAAACTCCTCATACCCATAATAACATCATAAATGACATGTACCTCTGTCATCGCTGGGGACTAAAACTCCTCATACCCATAATAACACCATAAATGTCATGTACCTCTGTCATCGCTGGGGACTAAAACTCCTCATACCCATAATAACATCATAAATGTCATGTACCTCTGTCATCGCTGGGGACTAAAACTCCTCATACCCATAATAACATCATAAATGTCATGTACCTCTGTCATCACTGGGGACTAAAACTCCTCATACCCATAATAACATCATAAATGTCATGTACCTCTGTCATCACTGGGGACTAAAACTCCTCATACCCATAATAACATCATAAATGTCATGTACCTCTGTCATCACTGGGGACTAAAACTCCTCATACCCATAATAACATCATAAATGTCATGTACCTCTGTCATCACTGGGGACTAAAACTCCTCATACCCATAATAACATCATAAATGACATGTACCGCTGTCATCACTGGGGACTAAAACTCCTCATACCCATAATAACATCATAAATGTCATGTACCTCTGTCATCGCTGGGGACTAAAACTCCTCATACCCATAATAACATCATAAATGTCATGTACCTCTGTCATCTCTGGGGACTAAAACTCCTCATACCCATAATAACATCATAAATGTCATGTACCTCTGTCATCACTGGGGACTAAAACTCCTCATACCCATAATAACATCATAAATGTCATGTACCTCTGTCATCTCTGGGGACTAAAACTCCTCATACCCATAATAACATCATAAATGACATGTACCGCTGTCATCACTGGGGGACTAAAACTCCTCATACCCATAATAACATCATAAATGTCATGTACCTCTGTCATCGCTGGGGGACTAAAACTCCTCATACCCATAATAACATCATAAATGTCATGTACCTCTGTCATCACTGGGGACTAAAACTCCTCATACCCATAATAACATCATAAATGTCATGTACCTCTGTCATCGCTGGGGACTAAAACTCCTCATACCCATAATAACATCATAAATGTCATGTACCTCTGTCATCACTGGGGGACTAAAACTCCTCATACCCATAATAACATCATAAATGTCATGTACCTCTGTCATCGCTGGGGACTAAAACTCCTCATACCCATAATAACATCATAAATGTCATGTACCTCTGTCATCACTGGGGACTAAAACTCCTCATACCCATAATAACATCATAAATGTCATGTACCTCTGTCATCACTGGGGACTAATACTCCTCATACCCATAATAACATCATAAATGTCATGTACCTCTGTCATCGCTGGGGACTAAAACTCCTCATACCCATAATAACATCATAAATGTCATGTACCTCTGTCATCACTGGGGGACTAAAACTCCTCATACCCATAATAACATCATAAATGTCATGTACCTCTGTCATCGCTGGGGACTAAAACTCCTCATACCCATAATAACATCATAAATGTCATGTACCTCTGTCATCACTGGGGACTAAAACTCCTCATACCCATAATAACATCATAAATGTCATGTACCTCTGTCATCGCTGGAGACTAAAACTCCTCATACCCATAATAACATCATAAATGTCATGTACCTCTGTCATCGCTGGGGACTAAAACTCCTCATACCCATAATAACATCATAAATGTCATGTACCTCTGTCATCACTGGGGACTAAAACTCCTCATACCCATAATAACATCATAAATGTCATGTACCTCTGTCATCACTGGGGACTAATACTCCTCATACCCATAATAACATCATAAATGTCATGTACCTCTGTCATCGCTGGGGACTAAAACTCCTCATACCCATAATAACATCATAAATGTCATGTACCTCTGTCATCACTGGGGGACTAAAACTCCTCATACCCATAATAACATCATAAATGTCATGTACCTCTGTCATCGCTGGGGACTAAAACTCCTCATACCCATAATAACATCATAAATGTCATGTACCTCTGTCATCACTGGGGACTAAAACTCCTCATACCCATAATAACATCATAAATGTCATGTACCTCTGTCATCGCTGGAGACTAAAACTCCTCATACCCATAATAACATCATAAATGTCATGTACCTCTGTCATCGCTGGGGACTAAAACTCCTCATACCCATAATAACATCATAAATGTCATGTACCTCTGTCATCACTGGGGGACTAAAACTCCTCATACCCATAATAACATCATAAATGTCATGTACCTCTGTCATCGCTGGGGACTAAAACTCCTCATACCCATAATAACATCATAAATGGCATGTACCTCTGTCATCACTGGGGACTAAAACTCCTCATACCCATAATAACATCATAAATGTCATGTACCTCTGTCATCACTGGGGACTAAAACTCCTCATACCCATAATAACATCATAAATGTCATGTACCTCTGTCATCACTGGGGGACTAAAACTCCTCATACCCATAATAACATCATAAATGTCATGTACCTCTGTCATCACTGGGGACTAAAACTCCTCATACCCATAATAACATCATAAATGTCATGTACCTCTGTCATCACTGGGGACTAAAACTCCTCATACCCATAATAACATCATAAATGTCATGTACCTCTGTCATCACTGGGGACTAAAACTCCTCATACCCATAATAACATCATAAATGTCATGTACCTCTGTCATCGCTGGGGGACTAAAACTCCTCATACCCATAATAACATCATAAATGTCATGTACCGCTGTCATCGCTGGGGACTAAAACTCCTCATACCCATAATAACACCATAAATGTCATGTACCTCTGTCATCGCTGGGGACTAAAACTCCTCATACCCATAATAACATCATAAATGTCATGTACCTCTGTCATCACTGGGGGACTAAAACTCCTCATACCCATAATAACATCATAAATGTCATGTACCTCTGTCATCACTGGGGGACTAAAACTCCTCATACCCATAATAACATCATAAATGTCATGTACCTCTGTCATCACTGGGGGACTAAAACTCCTCATACAAATAATAACATCATAAATGTCATGTACCTCTGTCATCGCTGGGGGACTAAAACTCCTCATACCCATAATAACATCATAAATGTCATGTACCTCTGTCATCACTGGGGACTAAAACTCCTCATACCCATAATAACATCATAAATGTCATGAACCGCTGTCATCGCTGGGGACTAAAACTCCTCATACCCATAATAACATCATAAATGGCATGTACCGCTGTCATCGCTGGGGACTAAAACTCCTCATACCCATAATAACATCATAAATGGCATGTACCTCTGTCATCGCTGGGGACTAAAACTCCTCATACCCATAATAACATCATAAATGTCATGTACCTCTGTCATCACTGGGGACTAAAACTCCTCATACCCATAACATCATAAATGTCATGTACCTCTGTCATCGCTGGGGACTAAAACTCCTCATACCCATAATAACATCATAAATGTCATGTACCTCTGTCATCGCTGGGGACTAAAACTCCTCATACCCATAATAACATCATAAATGTCATGTACCTCTGTCATCGCTGGGGGACTAAAACTCCTCATACCCATAATAACATCATAAATGTCATGTACCTCTGTCATCACTGGGGGACTAAAACTCCTCATACCCATAATAACATCATAAATGGCATGTACCTCTGTCATCGCTGGGGACTAAAACTCCTCATACCCATAATAACATCATAAATGTCATGTACCTCTGTCATCGCTGGAGACTAAAACTCCTCATACCCATAATAACATCATAAGTGTCATGTACCACTGTCATCGCTGGGGGACTAAAACTCCTCATACCCATAATAACATCATAAATGTCATGTACCTCTGTCATCACTGGGGACTAAAACTCCTCATACCCATAATAACATCATAAATGCCATGTACCTCTGTCATCACTGGGGACTAAAACTCCTCATACCCATAATAACATCATAAATGTCATGTACCGCTGTCATCACTGGGGACTAAAACTCCTCATACCCATAATAACATCATAAATGTCATGTACCTCTGTCATCACTGGGGACTAAAACTCCTCATACCCATAATAACATCATAAATGTCATGTACCTCTGTCATCACTGGGGACTAAAACTCCTCATACCCATAATAACATCATAAATGTCATGTACCTCTGTCATCGCTGGGGGACTAAAACTCCTCATACCCATAATAACATTATAAATGTCATGTACCTCTGTCATCACTGGGGACTAAAACTCCTCATACCCATAATAACATCATAAATGTCATGTACCTCTGTCATCACTGGGGACTAAAACTCCTCATACCCATAATAACATCATAAATGTCATGTACCTCTGTCATCACTGGGGGACTAAAACTCCTCATACCCATAATAACATCATAAATGTCATGTACCTCTGTCATCGCTGGGGGACTAAAACTCCTCATACCCATAATAACATCATAAATGTCATGTACCTCTGTCATCACTGGGGACTAAAACTCCTCATACCCATAATAACATCATAAATGTCATGTACCTCTGTCATCACTGGGGGACTAAAACTCCTCATACCCATAATAACATCATAAATGTCATGTACCTCTGTCATCGCTGGGGGACTAAAACTCCTCATACCCATAATAACATCATAAATGTCATGTACCTCTGTCATCGCTGGGGACTAAAACTCCTCATACCCATAATAACATCATAAATGTCATGTACCTCTGTCATCGCTGGGGACTAAAACTCCTCATACCCATAATAACATCATAAATGACATGTACCTCTGTCATCACTGGGGACTAAAACTCCTCATACCCATAATAACATCATAAATGTCATGTACCTCTGTCATCACTGGGGGACTAAAACTCCTCATACCCATAATAACATCATAAATGTCATGTACCTCTGTCATCGCTGGGGGACTAAAACTCCTCATACCCATAATAACATCATAAATGTCATGTACCGCTGTCATCGCTGGGGGACTAAAACTCCTCATACCCATAATAACATCATAAATGTCATGTACCTCTGTCATCGCTGGGGGACTAAAACTCCTCATACCCATAATAACATCATAAATGTCATGTACCTCTGTCATCACTGGGGACTAAAACTCCTCATACCCATAATATCATCATAAATGTCATGTACCGCTGTCATCGCTGGGGACTAAAACTCCTCATACCCATAATAACATCATAAATGTCATGTACCTCTGTCATCGCTGGGGACTAAAACTCCTCATACCCATAATAACATCATAAATGTCATGTACCTCTGTCATCACTGGGGGACTAAAACTCCTCATACCCATAATAACATCATAAATGGCATGTACCTCTGTCATCGCTGGGGACTAAAACTCCTCATACCCATAATAACATCATAAATGACATGTACCTCTGTCATCACTGGGGACTAAAACTCCTCATACCCATAATAACATCATAAATGTCATGTACCTCTGTCATCACTGGGGACTAAAACTCCTCATACCCATAATAACATCATAAATGTCATGTACCTCTGTCATCGCTGGGGGACTAAAACTCCTCATACCCATAATAACATCATAAATGTCATGTACCTCTGTCATCGCTGGGGGACTAAAACTCCTCATACCCATAATAACATCATAAATGTCATGTACCTCTGTCATCGCTGGGGGACTAAAACTCCTCATACCCATAATAACATCATAAATGTCATGTACCTCTGTCATCGCTGGGGACTAAAACTCCTCATACCCATAATAACATCATAAATGTCATGTACCTCTGTCATCACTGGGGGACTAAAACTCCTCATTGCCATAATAACATCATAAATGGCATGTACCGCTGTCATCACTGGGGACTAAAACTCCTCATACCCATAATAACATCATAAATGTCATGTACCTCTGTCATCACTGGGGACTAAAACTCCTCATACCCATAATAACATCATAAATGTCATGTACCTCTGTCATCGCTGGGGGACTAAAACTCCTCATACCCATAATAACATCATAAATGTCATGTACCTCTGTCATCGCTGGGGGACTAAAACTCCTCATACCCATAATAACATCATAAATGTCATGTACCTCTGTCATCGCTGGGGGACTAAAACTCCTCATACCCATAATAACATCATAAATGTCATGTACCTCTGTCATCGCTGGGGACTAAAACTCCTCATACCCATAATAACATCATAAATGGCATGTACCTCTGTCATCACTGGGGACTAAAACTCCTCATACCCATAATAACATCATAAATAACATGTACCTCTGTCATCGCTGGGGACTAAAACTCCTCATACCCATAATAACATCATAAATGTCATGTACCTCTGTCATCGCTGGGGACTAAAACTCCTCATACCCATAATAACATCATAAATGTCATGTACCTCTGTCATCGCTGGGGACTAAAACTCCTCATACCCATAATAACATCATAAATGTCATGTACCTCTGTCATCACTGGGGACTAAAACTCCTCATACCCATAATAACATCATAAATGTCATGTACCTCTGTCATCACTGGGGGACTAAAACTCCTCATACCCATAATAACATCATAAATGACATGTACCTCTGTCATCACTGGGGGACTAAAACTCCTCATACCCATAATAACATCATAAATGTCATGTACCTCTGTCATCACTGGGGACTAAAACTCCTCATACCCATAATAACATCATAAATGTCATGTACCTCTGTCATCACTGGGGACTAAAACTCCTCATACCCATAATAACATCATAAATGTCATGTACCTCTGTCATCGCTGGGGGACTAAAACTCCTCATACCCATAATAACATCATAAATGTCATGTACCTCTGTCATCACTGGGGACTAAAACTCCTCATACCCATAATAACATCATAAATGACATGTACCTCTGTCATCACTGGGGACTAAAACTCCTCATACCCATAATAACATCATAAATGTCATGTACCTCTGTCATCACTGGGGACTAAAACTCCTCATACCCATAATAACATCATAAATGTCATGTACCTCTGTCATCGCTGGGGGACTAAAACTCCTCATACCCATAATAACATCATAAATGTCATGTACCTCTGTCATCACTGGGGACTAAAACTCCTCATACCCATAATAACATCATAAATGTCATGTACCTCTGTCATCACTGGGGACTAAAACTCCTCATACCCATAATAACATCATAAATGTCATGTACCTCTGTCATCACTGGGGACTAAAACTCCTCATACCCATAATAACATCATAAATGACATGTACCTCTGTCATCACTGGGGACTAAAACTCCTCATACCCATAATAACATCATAAATGTCATGTACCTCTGTCATCACTGGGGACTAAAACTCCTCATACCCATAATAACATCATAAATGTCATGTACCTCTGTCATCACTGGGGACTAAAACTCCTCATACCCATAATAACATCATAAATGTCATGTACCTCTGTCATCGCTGGGGGACTAAAACTCCTCATACCCATAATAACATCATAAATGACATGTACCTCTGTCATCGCTGGAGACTAAAACTCCTCATACCCATAATAACATCATAAATGTCATGTACCTCTGTCATCACTGGGGACTAAAACTCCTCATACCCATAATAACATCATAAATGGCATGTACCTCTGTCATCACTGGGGACTAAAACTCCTCATACCCATAATAACATCATAAATGTCATGTACCTCTGTCATCACTGGGGACTAAAACTCCTCATACCCATAATAACATCATAAATGTCATGTACCTCTGTCATCACTGGGGGACTAAAACTCCTCATACCCATAATAACATCATAAATGTCATGTACCTCTGTCATCACTGGGGACTAAAACTCCTCATACCCATAATAACATCATAAATGTCATGTACCTCTGTCATCGCTGGGGACTAAAACTCCTCATACCCATAATAACATCATAAATGTCATGTACCTCTGTCATCGCTGGGGGACTAAAACTCCTCATACCCATAATAACATCATAAATGTCATGTACCTCTGTCATCACTGGGGGACTAAAACTCCTCATACCCATAATAACATCATAAATGTCATGTACCTCTGTCATCTCTGGGGACTAAAACTCCTCATACCCATAATAACATCATAAATGACATGTACCGCTGTCATCACTGGGGGACTAAAACTCCTCATACCCATAATAACATCATAAATGACATGTACCTCTGTCATCACTGGGGGACTAAAACTCCTCATACCCATAATAACATCATAAATGTCATGTACCTCTGTCATCACTGGGGACTAAAACTCCTCATACCCATAATAACATCATAAATGTCATGTACCTCTGTCATCGCTGGGGACTAAAACTCCTCATACCCATAATAACATCATAAATGTCAAGTACCTCTGTCATCACTGGGGACTAAAACTCCTCATACCCATAATAGCATCATAAATGACATGTACCTCTGTCATCACTGGGGACTAAAACTCCTCATACCCATAATAACATAAATAAATGGCATGTACCTCTGTCATCACTGGGGACTAAAACTCCTCATACCCATAATAACATCATAAATGTCATGTACCGCTGTCATCGCTGGGGACTAAAACTCCTCATACCCATAATAACATCATAAATGGCATGTACCTCTGTCATCGCTGGAGACTAAAACTCCTCATACCCATAATAACATCATAAATGTCATGTACCTCTGTCATCGCTGGAGACTAAAACTCCTCATACCCATAATAACATCATAAATGTCATGTACCTCTGTCATCGCTGGGGACTAAAACTCCTCATACCCATAATAACATCATAAATGTCATGTACCTCTGTCATCACTGGGGGACTAAAACTCCTCATACCCATAATAACATCATAAATGTCATGTACCTCTGTCATCGCTGGGGACTAAAACTCCTCATACCCATAATAACATCATAAATGTCATGTACCTCTGTCATCACTGGGGACTAAAACTCCTCATACCCATAATAACATCATAAATGTCATGTACCTCTGTCATCGCTGGGGACTAAAACTCCTCATACCCATAATAACATCATAAATGACATGTACCTCTGTCATCGCTGGGGACTAAAACTCCTCATACCCATAATAACATCATAAATGACATGTACCTCTGTCATCACTGGGGACTAAAACTCCTCATACCCATAATAACATCATAAATGTCATGTACCTCTGTCACTGCTGGGGACTAAAACTCCTCATACCCATAATAACATCATAAATGTCATGTACCTCTGTCATCGCTGGGGGACTAAAACTCCTCATACCCATAATAACATCATAAATGACATGTACCTCTGTCATCACTGGGGACTAAAACTCCTCATACCCATAATAACATCATAAATGTCATGTACCTCTGTCATCACTGGGGACTAAAACTCCTCATACCCATAATAACATCATAAATGTCATGTACCGCTGTCATCGCTGGGGACTAAAACTCCTCATACCCATAATAACATCATAAATGTCATGTACCTCTGTCATCACTGGGGACTAAAACTCCTCATACCCATAATAACACCATAAATGACATGTACCTCTGTCATCACTGGGGACTAAAACTCCTCATACCCATAATAACATCATAAATGTCATGTACCTCTGTCATCACTGGGGACTAAAACTCCTCATACCCATAATAACATCATAAATGGCATGTACCTCTGTCATCGCTGGAGACTAAAACTCCTCATACCCATAATAACATCATAAATGGCATGTACCTCTGTCATCACTGGGGACTAAAACTCCTCATACCCATAATAACATCATAAATGTCATGTACCTCTGTCATCGCTGGGGACTAAAACTCCTCATACCCATAATAACATCATAAATGTCATGTACCTCTGTCATCACTGGGGACTAAAACTCCTCATACCCATAATAACATCATAAATGGCATGTACCGCTGTCATCGCTGGGGGACTAAAACTCCTCATACCCATAATAACATCATAAATGTCATGTACCTCTGTCATCACTGGGGACTAAAACTCCTCATACCCATAATAACATCATAAATGTCATGTACCTCTGTCATCACTGGGGACTAAAACTCCTCATACCCATAATAACATCATAAATGGCATGTACCTCTGTCATCGCTGGGGGACTAAAACTCCTCATACCCATAATAACATCATAAATGGCATGTACCTCTGTCATCGCTGGGGGACTAAAACTCCTCATACCCATAATAACATCATAAATGTCATGTACCTCTGTCATCACTGGGGACTAAAACTCCTCATACCCATAATAACATCATAAATGTCATGTACCACTGTCATCGCTGGGGACTAAAACTCCTCATACCCATAATAACATCATAAATGTCATGTACCTCTGTCATCGCTGGGGACTAAAACTCCTCATACCCATAATAACATCATAAATGTCATGTACCTCTGTCATCACTGGGGACTAAAACTCCTCATACCCATAATAACATCATAAATGTCATGTACCTCTGTCATCGCTGGGGACTAAAACTCCTCATACCCATAATAACATCATAAATGTCATGTACCTCTGTCATCACTGGGGACTAAAACTCCTCATACCCATAATAATATCATAAATGTCATGTACCTCTGTCATCACTGGGGACTAAAACTCCTCATACCCATAATAACATCATAAATGTCATGTACCTCTGTCATCTCTGGGGACTAAAACTCCTCATACCCATAATAACATCATAAATGTCATGTACCTCTGTCATCGCTGGGGACTAAAACTCCTCATACCCATAATAACATCATAAATGTCATGTACCTCTGTCATCACTGGGGACTAAAACTCCTCATACCCATAATAACATCATAAATGTCATGTACCTCTGTCATCACTGGGGACTAAAACTCCTCATACCCATAATAACATCATAAATGACATGTACCTCTGTCATCGCTGGGGACTAAAACTCCTCATACCCATAATAACATCATAAATGTCATGTACCTCTGTCATCACTGGGGACTAAAACTCCTCATACCCATAATAACATCATAAATGTCATGTACCTCTGTCATCACTGGGGACTAAAACTCCTCATACCCATAATAACATCATAAATGACATGTACCTCTGTCATCGCTGGGGGACTAAAACTCCTCATACCCATAATAACATCATAAATGGCATGTACCTCTGTCATCGCTGGGGGACTAAAACTCCTCATACCCATAATAACATCATAAATGTCATGTACCGCTGTCATCACTGGGGACTAAAACTCCTCATACCCATAATAACATCATAAATGTCATGTACCGCTGTCATCACTGGGGACTAAAACTCCTCATACCCATAATAACATCATAAATGACATGTACCTCTGTCATCGCTGGGGGACTAAAACTCCTCATACCCATAATAACATCATAAATGTCATGTACCTCTGTCATCACTGGGGACTAAAACTCCTCATACCCATAATAACATCATAAATGTCATGTACCACTGTCATCGCTGGGGACTAAAACTCCTCATACCCATAATAACATCATAAATGTCATGTACCTCTGTCATCGCTGGGGGACTAAAACTCCTCATACCAATAATAACATCATAAATGACATGTACCTCTCTCATCGCTGGGGGACTAAAACTCCTCATACCCATAATAACATCATAAATGACATGTACCTCTCTCATCGCTGGGGGACTAAAACTCCTCATACCCATAATAACATCATAAATGACATGTACCTCTGTCATCACTGGGGACTAAAACTCCTCATACCCATAATAACATCATAAATGACATGTACCTCTGTCATCGCTGGGGACTAAAACTCCTCATACCCATAATAACATCATAAATGACATGTACCTCTGTCATCACTGGGGACTAAAACTCCTCATACCCATAATAACATCATAAATGTCATGTACCTCTGTCATCACTGGGGACTAAAACTCCTCATACCCATAATAACATCATAAATGTCATGTACCGCTGTCATCACTGGGGACTAAAACTCCTCATACCCATAATAACATCATAAATGGCATGTACCTCTGTCATCACTGGGGACTAAAACTCCTCATACCCATAATAACATCATAAATGTCATGTACCTCTGTCATCACTGGGGACTAAAACTCCTCATACCCATAATAACATCATAAATGACATGTACCTCTGTCATCGCTGGGGGACTAAAACTCCTCATACCCATAATAACATCATAAATGACATGTACCTCTGTCATCACTGGGGACTAAAACTCCTCATACCCATAATAACATCATAAATGTCATGTACCGCTGTCATCGCTGGGGACTAAAACTCCTCATACCCATAATAACATCATAAATGTCATGTACCTCTGTCATCGCTGGGGACTAAAACTCCTCATACCCATAATAACATCATAAATGTCATGTACCTCTGTCATCACTGGGGACTAAAACTCCTCATACCCATAATAACATCATAAATGTCATGTACCTCTGTCATCACTGGGGACTAAAACTCCTCATACCCATAATAACATCATAAATGGCATGTACCGCTGTCATCACTGGGGACTAAAACTCCTCATACCCATAATAACATCATAAATGACATGTACCGCTGTCATCACTGGGGACTAAAACTCCTCATACCCATAATAACATCATAAATGTCATGTACCTCTGTCATCACTGGGGACTAAAACTCCTCATACCCATAATAACATCATAAATGTCATGTACCTCTGTCATGGCTGGGGACTAAAACTCCTCATACCCATAATAACATCATAAATGTCATGTACCTCTGTCATCACTGGGGACTAAAACTCCTCATACCCATAATAACATCATAAATGTCATGTACCTCTGTCATCGCTGGGGGAGTAAAACTCCTCATACCCATAATAACATCATAAATGTCATGTACCTCTGTCATCACTGGGGGACTAAAACTCCTCATACCCATAATAACATCATAAATGACATGTACCTCTGTCATCACTGGGGACTAAAACTCCTCATACCCATAATAACATCATAAATGTCATGTACCTCTGTCATCGCTGGAGACTAAAACTCCTCATACCCATAATAACATCATAAATGTCATGTACCTCTGTCATCACTGGGGACTAAAACTCCTCATACCCATAATAACATCATAAATGGCATGTACCTCTGTCATCACTGGGGACTAAAACTCCTCATACCCATAATAACATCATAAATGTCATGTACCTCTGTCATCGCTGGGGACTAAAACTCCTCATACCCATAATAACATCATAAATGTCATGTACCTCTGTCATCACTGGGGGACTAAAACTCCTCATACCCATAATAACATCATAAATGACATGTACCTCTGTCATCGCTGGGGACTAAAACTCCTCATACCCATAATAACATCATAAATGACATGTACCTCTGTCATCACTGGGGGACTAAAACTCCTCATACCCATAATAACATCATAAATGTCATGTACCTCTGTCAACGCTGGGGGACTAAAACTCCTCATACCCATAATAACATCATAAATGTCATGTACCTCTGTCATCACTGGGGACTAAAACTCCTCATACCCATAATAACATCATAAATGTCATGTACCTCTGTCATCGCTGGGGACTAAAACTCCTCATACCCATAATAACATCATAAATGTCATGTACCGCTGTCATCACTGGGGACTAAAACTCCTCATACCCATAATAACATCATAAATGTCATGTACCTCTGTCATCACTGGGGACTAAAACTCCTCATACCCATAATAACATCATAAATGTCATGTACCTCTGTCATCGCTGGGGACTAAAACTCCTCATACCCATAATAACATCATAAATGACATGTACCGCTGTCATCACTGGGGACTACAACTCCTTATACCCATAATAACATCATAAATGTCATGTACCTCTGTCATCGCTGGGGACTAAAACTCCTCATACCCATAATAACATCATAAATGTCATGTACCTCTGTCATCGCTGGGGGACTAAAACTCCTCATACCCATAATAACATCATAAATGTCATGTACCTCTGTCATCACTGGGGACTAAAACTCCTCATACCCATAATAACATCATAAATGTCATGTACCGCTGTCATCGCTGGGGACTAAAACTCCTCATACCCATAATAACATCATAAATGACATGTACCTCTGTCATCGCTGGGGACTAAAACTCCTCATACCCATAATAACATCATAAATGTCATGTACATCTGTCATCTCTGGGGACTAAAACTCCTCATACCCATAATAACATCATAAATGACATGTACCTCTGTCATCACTGGGGGACTAAAACTCCTCATACCCATAATAACATCATAAATGTCATGTACCGCTGTCATCACTGGGGACTAAAACTCCTCATACCCATAATAACATCATAAATGTCATGTACCGCTGTCATCGCTGGGGACTAAAACTCCTCATACCCATAATAACATCATAAATGGCATGTACCTCTGTCATCGCTGGAGACTAAAACTCCTCATACCCATAATAACATCATAAATGTCATGTACCTCTGTCATCACTGGGGGACTAAAACTCCTCATACCCATAATAACATCATAAATGTCATGTACCTCTGTCATCGCTGGAGACTAAAACTCCTCATACCCATAATAACATCATAAATGTCATGTACCTCTGTCATCGCTGGGGACTAAAACTCCTCATACCCATAATAACATCATAAATGTCATGTACCTCTGTCATCACTGGGGGACTAAAACTCCTCATACCCATAATAACATCATAAATGTCATGTACCTCTGTCATCGCTGGGGACTAAAACTCCTCATACCCATAATAACATCATAAATGTCATGTACCTCTGTCATCACTGGGGACTAAAACTCCTCATACCCATAATAACATCATAAATGTCATGTACCTCTGTCATCACTGGGGACTAAAACTCCTCATACCCATAATAACATCATAAATGGCATGTACCTCTGTCATCACTGGGGACTAAAACTCCTCATACCCATAATAACATCATAAATGTCATGTACCTCTGTCATCACTGGGGACTAAAACTCCTCATACCCATAATAACATCATAAATGTCATGTACCTCTGTCATCGCTGGGGACTAAAACTCCTCATACCCATAATAACATCATAAATGTCATGTACCTCTGTCATCGCTGGGGACTAAAACTCCTCATACCCATAATAACATCATAAATGTCATGTACCTCTGTCATCTCTGGGGACTAAAACTCCTCATACCCATAATAACATCATAAATGACATGTACCGCTGTCATCACTGGGGGACTAAAACTCCTCATACCCATAATAACATCATAAATGTCATGTACCTCTGTCATCACTGGGGGACTAAAACTCCTCATACCCATAATAACATCATAAATGTCATGTACCTCTGTCATCACTGGGGACTAAAACTCCTCATACCCATAATAACATCATAAATGTCATGTACCTCTGTCATCGCTGGGGACTAAAACTCCTCATACCCATAATAACATCATAAATGTCATGTACCTCTGTCATCACTGGGGACTAAAACTCCTCATACCCATAATAACATCATAAATGTCATGTACCTCTGTCATCGCTGGGGACTAAAACTCCTCATACCCATAATAACATCATAAATGTCATGTACCTCTGTCATCGCTGGGGACTAAAACTCCTCATACCCATAATAACATCATAAATGTCATGTACCTCTGTCATCGCTGGGGACTAAAACTCCTCATACCCATAATAACATCATAAATGTCATGTACCTCTGTCAACACTGGGGGACTAAAACTCCTCATACCCATAATAACATCATAAATGTCATGTACCTCTGTCATCACTGGGGACTAAAACTCCTCATACCCATAATAACATCATAAATGACATGTACCTCTGTCATCGCTGGGGACTAAAACTCCTCATACCCATAATAAGATCATAAATGTCATGTACCTCTGTCATCACTGGGGACTAAAACTCCTCATACCCATAATAACATCATAAGTGTCATGTACCGCTGTCATCGCTGGGGACTAAAACTCCTCATACCCATAATAACATCATAAATGTCATGTACCTCTGTCATCGCTGGGGACTAAAACTCCTCATACCCATAATAACATCATAAATGTCATGTACCTCTGTCATCACTGGGGACTAAAACTCCTCATACCCATAATAACATCATAAATGACATGTACCTCTGTCATCACTGGGGACTAAAACTCCTCATACCCATAATAACATCATAAATGACATGTACCTCTGTCATCGCTGGGGGACTAAAACTCCTCATACCCATAATAACATCATAAATGTCATGTACCTCTGTCATCACTGGGGACTAAAACTCCTCATACCCATAATAACATCATAAATGGCATGTACCTCTGTCATCACTGGGGACTAAAACTCCTCATACCCATAATAACATCATAAGTGTCATGTACCGCTGTCATCGCTGGGGACTAAAACTCCTCATACCCATAATAACATCATAAATGTCATGTACCTCTGTCATCGCTGGGGACTAAAACTCCTCATACCCATAATAACATCATAAATGTCATGTACCTCTGTCATCACTGGGGACTAAAACTCCTCATACCCATAATAACATCATAAATGACATGTACCTCTGTCATCACTGGGGACTAAAACTCCTCATACCCATAATAACATCATAAATGTCATGTACCTCTGTCATCGCTGGGGGACTAAAACTCCTCATACCCATAATAACATCATAAATGTCATGTACCGCTGTCATCGCTGGGGACTAAAACTCCTCATACCCATAATAACATCATAAATGACATGTACCTCTGTCATCACTGGGGGACTAAAACTCCTCATACCCATAATAACATCATAAATGTCATGTACCTCTGTCATCACTGGGGACTAAAACTCCTCATACCCATAATAACATCATAAATGGCATGTACCTCTGTCATCACTGGGGACTAAAACTCCTCATACCCATAATAACATCATAAATGTCATGTACCTCTGTCATCACTGGGGACTAAAACTCCTCATACCCATAATAACATCATAAATGTCATGTACCTCTGTCATCACTGGGGGACTAAAACTCCTCATACCCATAATAACATCATAAATGGCATGTACCTCTGTCATCGCTGGAGACTAAAACTCCTCATACCCATAATAACATCATAAATGTCATGTACCTCTGTCATCGCTGGGGACTAAAACTCCTCATACCCATAATAACATCATAAATGTCATGTACCGCTGTCATCACTGGGGACTAAAACTCCTCATACCCATAATAACATCATAAATGGCATGTACCTCTGTCATCGCTGGGGACTAAAACTCCTCATACCCATAATAACATCATAAATGTCATGTACCTCTGTCATCACTGGGGACTAAAACTCCTCATACCCATAATAACATCATAAATGACATGTACCTCTGTCATCACTGGGGACTAAAACTCCTCATACCCATAATAACATCATAAATGTCATGTACCTCTGTCATCGCTGGAGACTAAAACTCCTCATACCCATAATAACATCATAAATGTCATGTACCTCTGTCATCACTGGGGACTAAAACTCCTCATACCCATAATAACATCATAAATGACATGTACCTCTGTCATCACTGGGGACTAAAACTCCTCATACCCATAATAACATCATAAATGTCATGTACCTCTGTCATCGCTGGGGACTAAAACTCCTCATACCCATAATAACATCATAAATGGCATGTACCCCTGTCATCACTGGGGACTAAAACTCCTCATACCCATAATAACATCATAAATGACATGTACCTCTGTCATCACTGGGGACTAAAACTCCTCATACCCATAATAACATCATAAATGTCACGTACCTCTGTCATCGCTGGGGACTAAAACTCCTCATACCCATAATAACATCATAAATGGCATGTACCCCTGTCATCACTGGGGACTAAAACTCCTCATACCCATAATAACATCATAAATGGCATGTACCTCTGTCATCACTGGGGACTAAAACTCCTCATACCCATAATAACATCATAAATGTCATGTACCGCTGTCATCACTGGAGACTAAAACTCCTCATACCCATAATAACATCATAAATGTCATGTACCTCTGTCATCGCTGGAGACTAAAACTCCTCATACCCATAATAACATCATAAATGGCATGTACCTCTGTCATCGCTGGGGACTAAAACTCCTCATACCCATAATAACATCATAAATGGCATGTACCTCTGTCATCACTGGGGGACTAAAACTCCTCATACCCATAATAACATCATAAATGTCATGTACCTCTGTCATCGCTGGAGACTAAAACTCCTCATACCCATAATAACATCATAAATGTCATGTACCTCTGTCATCACTGGGGACTAAAACTCCTCATACCCATAATAACATCATAAATGTCATGTACCTCTGTCATCACTGGGGACTAAAACTCCTCATACCCATAATAACATCATAAATGTCATGTACCTATGTCATCTCTGGGGACTAAAACTCCTCATACCCATAATAACATCATAAATGACATGTACCGCTGTCATCACTGGGGGACTAAAACTCCTCATACCCATAATAACATCATAAATGACATGTACCTCTGTCATCACTGGGGACTAAAACTCCTCATACCCATAATAACATCATAAATGTCATGTACCTCTGTCATCGCTGGGGGACTAAAACTCCTCATACCCATAATAACATCATAAATGTCATGTACCGCTGTCATCGCTGGGGACTAAAACTCCTCATACCCATAATAACATCATAAATGACATGTACCTCTGTCATCACTGGGGGACTAAAACTCCTCATACCCATAATAACATCATAAATGTCATGTACCTCTGTCATCACTGGGGACTAAAACTCCTCATACCCATAATAACATCATAAATGGCATGTACCTCTGTCATCACTGGGGACTAAAACTCCTCATACCCATAATAACATCATAAATGTCATGTACCTCTGTCATCACTGGGGACTAAAACTCCTCATACCCATAATAACATCATAAATGTCATGTACCTCTGTCATCACTGGGGGACTAAAACTCCTCATACCCATAATAACATCATAAATGGCATGTACCTCTGTCATCGCTGGAGACTAAAACTCCTCATACCCATAATAACATCATAAATGTCATGTACCTCTGTCATCGCTGGGGACTAAAACTCCTCATACCCATAATAACATCATAAATGTCATGTACCGCTGTCATCACTGGGGACTAAAACTCCTCATACCCATAATAACATCATAAATGGCATGTACCTCTGTCATCGCTGGGGACTAAAACTCCTCATACCCATAATAACATCATAAATGTCATGTACCTCTGTCATCACTGGGGACTAAAACTCCTCATACCCATAATAACATCATAAATGACATGTACCTCTGTCATCACTGGGGACTAAAACTCCTCATACCCATAATAACATCATAAATGTCATGTACCTCTGTCATCGCTGGAGACTAAAACTCCTCATACCCATAATAACATCATAAATGTCATGTACCTCTGTCATCACTGGGGACTAAAACTCCTCATACCCATAATAACATCATAAATGACATGTACCTCTGTCATCACTGGGGACTAAAACTCCTCATACCCATAATAACATCATAAATGTCATGTACCTCTGTCATCGCTGGGGACTAAAACTCCTCATACCCATAATAACATCATAAATGGCATGTACCCCTGTCATCACTGGGGACTAAAACTCCTCATACCCATAATAACATCATAAATGTCATGTACCGCTGTCATCGCTGGGGGACTAAAACTCCTCATACCCATAATAACATCATAAATGACATGTACCTCTGTCATCACTGGGGACTAAAACTCCTCATACCCATAATAACATCATAAATGTCATGTACCTCTGTCATCACTGGGGACTAAAACTCCTCATACCCATAATAACATCATAAATGACATGTACCTCTGTCATCGCTGGAGACTAAAACTCCTCATACCCATAATAACATCATAAATGTCATGTACCTCTGTCATCCCTGGGGACTAAAACTCCTCATACCCATAATAACATCATAAATGTCATGTACCTCTGTCATCACTGGGGGACTAAAACTCCTCATACCCATAATAACATCATAAATGTCATGTACCTCTGTCATCCCTGGGGACTAAAACTCCTCATACCCATAATAACATCATAAATGACATGTACCTCTGTCATCGCTGGGGACTAAAACTCCTCATACCCATAATAACATCATAAATGTCATGTACCTCTGTCATCACTGGGGACTAAAACTCCTCATACCCATAATAACATCATAAATGTCATGTACCGCTGTCATCGCTGGGGACTAAAACTCCTCATACCCATAATAACATCATAAATGTCATGTACCTCTGTCATCACTGGGGGACTAAAACTCCTCATACCCATAATAACATCATAAATGTCATGTACCTCTGTCATCACTGGGGACTAAAACTCCTCATACCCATAATAACATCATAAATGGCATGTACCTCTGTCATCGCTGGGGGACTAAAACTCCTCATACCCATAATAACATCATAAATGTCATGTACCACTGTCATCGCTGGGGGACTAAAACTCCTCATACCCATAATAACACCATAAATGTCATGTACCTCTGTCATCGCTGGGGACTAAAACTCCTCATACCCATAATAACATCATAAATGTCATGTACCTCTGTCATCACTGGGGGACTAAAACTCCTCATACCCATAATAACATCATAAATGTCATGTACCTCTGTCATCGCTGGGGACTAAAACTCCTCATACCCATAATAACATCATAAATGTCATGTACCTCTGTCATCACTGGGGACTAAAACTCCTCATACCCATAATAACATCATAAATGTCATGTACCTCTGTCATCGCTGGAGACTAAAACTCCTCATACCCATAATAACATCATAAATGTCATGTACCTCTGTCATCGCTGGGGACTAAAACTCCTCATACCCATAATAACATCATAAATGTCATGTACCGCTGTCATCACTGGGGACTAAAACTCCTCATACCCATAATAACATCATAAATGTCATGTACCGCTGTCATCACTGGGGACTAAAACTCCTCATACACATAATAAGATCATAAATGTCATGTACCTCTGTCATCACTGGGGACTAAAACTCCTCATACCCATAATAACATCATAAATGGCATGTACCTCTGTCATCGCTGGGGACTAAAACTCCTCATACCCATAATAACATCATAAATGACATGTACCTCTGTCATCGCTGGGGACTAAAACTCCTCATACCCATAATAAGATCATAAATGTCATGTACCTCTGTCATCACTGGGGACTAAAACTCCTCATACCCATAATAACATCATAAATGTCATGTACCGCTGTCATCGCTGGGGGACTAAAACTCCTCATACCCATAATAACATCATAAATGACATGTACCTCTGTCATCGCTGGGGGACTAAAACTCCTCATACCCATAATAACATCATAAATGGCATGTACCTCTGTCATCGCTGGGGGACTAAAACTCCTCATACCCATAATAACATCATAAATGTCATGTACCGCTGTCATCACTGGGGACTAAAACTCCTCATACCCATAATAACATCATAAATGACATGTACCTCTGTCATCGCTGGGGACTAAAACTCCTCATACCCATAATAACATCATAAATGTCATGTACCTCTGTCATCGCTGGGGGACTAAAACTCCTCATACCCATAATAACATCATAAATGACATGTACCTCTGTCATCACTGGGGAATAAAACTCCTCATACCCATAATAACATCATAAATGACATGTACCGCTGTCATCGCTGGGGGACTAAAACTCCTCATACCCATAATAACATCATAAATGTCATGTACCGCTGTCATCACTGGGGACTAAAACTCCTCATACCCATAATAACATCATAAATGTCATGTACCTCTGTCATCACTGGGGACTAAAACTCCTCATACCCATAATAACATCATAAATGGCATGTACCTCTGTCATCGCTGGGGGACTAAAACTCCTCATACCCATAATAACATCATAAATGTCATGTACCTCTGTCATCGCTGGGGACTAAAACTCCTCATACCCATAATAACATCATAAATGTCATGTACCTCTGTCATCACTGGGGACTAAAACTCCTCATACCCATAATAACATCATAAATGTCATGTACCTCTGTCATCACTGGGGACTAAAACTCCTCATACCCATAATAACATCATAAATGTCATGTACCTCTGTCATCACTGGGGGACTAAAACTCCTCATACCCATAATAACATCATAAATGGCATGTACCTCTGTCATCACTGGGGACTAAAACTCCTCATACCCATAATAACATCATAAATGTCATGTACCTCTGTCATCGCTGGGGACTAAAACTCCTCATACCCATAATAACATCATAAATGTCATGTACCTCTGTCATCACTGGGGACTAAAACTCCTCATACCCATAATAACATCATAAATGTCATGTACCTCTGTCATCGCTGGGGACTAAAACTCCTCATACCCATAATAACATCATAAATGACATGTACCTCTGTCATCGCTGGGGGACTAAAACTCCTCATACCCATAATAACATCATAAATGTCATGTACCGCTGTCATCACTGGGGACTAAAACTCCTCATACCCATAATAACACCATAAATGTCATGTACCTCTGTCATCACTGGGGACTAAAACTCCTCATACCCATAATAAGATCATAAATGTCATGTACCTCTGTCATCGCTGGGGACTAAAACTCCTCATACCCATAATAACATCATAAATGTCATGTACCTCTGTCATCGCTGGGGGACTAAAACTCCTCATACCCATAATAACATCATAAATGTCATGTACCGCTGTCATCACTGGGGACTAAAACTCCTCATACCCATAATAACATCATAAATGTCATGTACCTCTGTCATCACTGGGGACTAAAACTCCTCATACCCATAATAACATCATAAATGTCATGTACCTCTGTCATCGCTGGGGACTAAAACTCCTCATACCCATAATAACATCATAAATGACATGTACCTCTGTCATCGCTGGGGACTAAAACTCCTCATACCCATAATAACATCATAAATGTCATGTACCTCTCTCATCGCTGGGGGACTAAAACTCCTCATACCCATAATAACATCATAAATGACATGTACCTCTCTCATCGCTGGGGACTAAAACTCCTCATACCCATAATAACATCATAAATGACATGTACCTCTGTCATCACTGGGGACTAAAACTCCTCATACCCATAATAACATCATAAATGACATGTACCTCTGTCATCGCTGGGGACTAAAACTCCTCATACCCATAATAACATCATAAATGTCATGTACCTCTGTCATCACTGGGGACTAAAACTCCTCATACCCATAATAACATCATAAATGTCATGTACCTCTGTCATCGCTGGGGACTAAAACTCCTCATACCCATAATAACATCATAAATGTCATGTACCTCTGTCATCGCTGGGGGACTAAAACTCCTCATACCCATAATAACATCATAAATGTCATGTACCTCTGTCATCACTGGGGACTAAAACTCCTCATACCCATAATAACATCATAAATGGCATGTACCTCTGTCATCGCTGGGGACTAAAACTCCTCATACCCATAATAACATCATAAATGTCATGTACCTCTGTCATCACTGGGGGACTAAAACTCCTCATACCCATAATAACATCATAAATGTCATGTACCTCTGTCATCGCTGGGGGACTAAAACTCCTCATACCCATAATAACATCATAAATGTCATGTACCTCTGTCATCGCTGGGGGACTAAAACTCCTCATACCCATAATAACATCATAAATGACATGTACCTCTGTCATCGCTGGGGACTAAAACTCCTCATACCCATAATAACATCATAAATGACATGTACCTCTGTCATCACTGGGGACTAAAACTCCTCATACCCATAATAACATCATAAATGTCATGTACCTCTGTCATCACTGGGGACTAAAACTCCTCATACCCATAATAACATCATAAATGACATGTACCTCTGTCACTGCTGGGGACTAAAACTCCTCATACCCATAATAACATCATAAATGACATGTACCTCTGTCATCACTGGGGACTAAAACTCCTCATACCCATAATAACATCATAAATGACATGTACCTCTGTCATCACTGGGGACTAAAACTCCTCATACCCATAATAACATCATAAATGTCATGTACCTCTGTCATCACTGGGGACTAAAACTCCTCATACCCATAATAACATCATAAATGGCATGTACCGCTGTCATCACTGGGGACTAAAACTCCTCATACCCATAATAACATCATAAATGACATGTACCGCTGTCATCACTGGGGACTAAAACTCCTCATACCCATAATAACATCATAAATGTCATGTACCTCTGTCATCGCTGGGGGACTAAAACTCCTCATACCCATAATAACATCATAAATGTCATGTACCTCTGTCATCGCTGGGGGACTAAAACTCCTCATACCCATAATAACATCATAAATGTCATGTACCTCTGTCATCACTGGGGACTAAAACTCCTCATACCCATAATAACATCATAAATGGCATGTACCTCTGTCATCGCTGGGGGACTAAAACTCCTCATACCCATAATAACATCATAAATGTCATGTACCTCTGTCATCACTGGGGACTAAAACTCCTCATACCCATAATAACATCATAAATGACATGTACCTCTGTCACTGCTGGGGACTAAAACTCCTCATACCCATAATAACATCATAAATGTCATGTACCTCTGTCATCGCTGGGGGACTAAAACTCCTCATACCCATAATAACATCATAAATGACATGTACCTCTGTCATCACTGGGGACTAAAACTCCTCATACCCATAATAACATCATAAATGTCATGTACCTCTGTCATGGCTGGGGACTAAAACTCCTCATACCCATAATAACATCATAAATGACATGTACCGCTGTCATCACTGGGGACTAAAACTCCTCATACCCATAATAACATCATAAATGTCATGTACCTCTGTCATGGCTGGGGACTAAAACTCCTCATACCCATAATAACATCATAAATGGCATGTACCGCTGT
The DNA here is from genome assembly GCA_029206835.1 of Rana muscosa. Lineage (NCBI taxonomy): Eukaryota > Metazoa > Chordata > Amphibia > Anura > Ranidae > Rana > Rana muscosa. Next base: position 399,704,787 of record CM055118.1, read on the forward strand.
CATCACTGGGGACTAAAACTCCTCATACCCATAATAACATCATAAATGGCATGTACCTCTGTCATCACTGGGGACTAAAACTCCTCATACCCATAATAACATCATAAATGTCATGTACCTCTGTCATCGCTGGGGACTAAAACTCCTCATACCCATAATAACATCATAAATGACATGTACCTCTGTCATCACTGGGGACTAAAACTCCTCATACCCATAATAACATCATAAATGGCATGTACCTCTGTCATCACTGGGGGACTAAAACTCCTCATACCCATAATAACATCATAAATGACATGTACCGCTGTCATCGCTGGGGACTAAAACTCCTCATACCCATAATAACATCATAAATGACATGTACCTCTGTCATCACTGGGGACTAAAACTCCTCATACCCATAATAACATCATAAATGTCATGTACCTCTGTCATCGCTGGGGGACTAAAACTCCTCATACCCATAATAACATCATAAATGTCATGTACCTCTGTCATCGCTGGGGACTAAAACTCCTCATACCCATAATAACATCATAAATGTCATGTACCTCTGTCATCTCTGGGGACTAAAACTCCTCATACCCATAATAACATCATAAATGTCATGTACCGCTGTCATCGCTGGGGGACTAAAACTCCTCATACCCATAATAACATCATAAATGTCATGTACCGCTGTCATCGCTGGGGGACTAAAACTCCTCATACCCATAATAACATCATAAAATTCATGTACCGCTGTCATCACTGGGGACTAAAACTCCTCATACCCATAATAACATCATAAATGTCATGTACCTCTGTCATCACTGGGGACTAAAACTCCTCATACCCATAATAACATCATAAATGGCATGTACCTCTGTCATCGCTGGGGACTAAAACTCCTCATACCCATAATAACATCATAAATGTCATGTACCTCTGTCATCACTGGGGACTAAAACTCCTCATACCCATAATAACATCATAAATGACATGTACCTCTGTCATCACTGGGGACTAAAACTCCTCATACCCATAATAACATCATAAATGTCATGTACCGCTGTCATCGCTGGGGACTAAAACTCCTCATACCCATAATAACATCATAAATGTCATGTACCTCTGTCATCGCTGGGGACTAAAACTCCTCATACCCATAATAACATCATAAATGACATGTACCTCTGTCATCGCTGGGGACTAAAACTCCTCATACCCATAATAACATCATAAATGACATGTACCTCTGTCATCACTGGGGACTAAAACTCCTCATACCCATAATAACATCATAAATGTCATGTACCGCTGTCATCGCTGGGGACTAAAACTCCTCATACCCATAATAACATCATAAATGTCATGTACCTCTGTCATCGCTGGGGACTAAAACTCCTCATACCCATAATAACATCATAAATGTCATGTACCTCTGTCATCACTGGGGACTAAAACTCCTCATACCCATAATAACATCATTAATGTCATGTACCGCTGTCATCGCTGGGGACTAAAACTCCTCATACCCATAATAACATCATAAATGACATGTACCTCTGTCATCACTGGGGACTAAAACTCCTCATACCCATAATAACATCATAAATGACATGTACCGCTGTCATCTCTGGGGACTAAAACTCCTCATACCCATAATAACATCATAAATGACATGTACCTCTGTCATCGCTGGGGGACTAAAACTCCTCATACCCATAATAACATCATAAATGACATGTACCGCTGTCATCGCTGGGGACTAAAACTCCTCATACCCATAATAACATCATAAATGTCATGTACCTCTGTCATCACTGGGGACTAAAACTCCTCATACCCATAATAACATCATAAATGTCATGTACCTCTGTCATCGCTGGGGGACTAAAACTCCTCATACCCATAATAACATCATAAATGTCATGTACCTCTGTCACCGCTGGGGACTAAAACTCCTCATACCCATAATAACATCATAAATGTCATGTACCTCTGTCATCGCTGGGGGACTAAAACTCCTCATACCCATAATAACATCATAAATGTCATGTACCTCTGTCACCGCTGGGGACTAAAACTCCTCATACCCATAATAACATCATAAATGTCATGTACCTCTGTCATGGCTGGGGACTAAAACTCCTCATACCCATAATAACGTCATAAATGACATGTACCGCTGTCATCACTGGGGACTAAAACTCCTCATACCCATAATAACATCATAAATGTCATGTACCTCTGTCATCGCTGGGGGACTAAAACTCCTCATACCCATAATAACATCATAAATGTCATGTACCTCTGTCACCGCTGGGGACTAAAACTCCTCATACCCATAATAACATCATAAATGTCATGTACCTCTGTCATGGCTGGGGACTAAAACTCCTCATACCCATAATAACATCATAAATGACATGTACCGCTGTCATCACTGGGGACTAAAACTCCTCATACCCATAATAACATCATAAATGACATGTACCTCTGTCATCACTGGGGACTAAAACTCCTCATACCCATAATAACATCATAAATGTCATGTACCTCTGTCATCGCTGGGGACTAAAACTCCTCATACCCATAATAACATCATAAATGTCATGTACCTCTGTCATCACTGGGGACTAAAACTCCTCATACCCATAATAACATCATAAATGTCATGTACCTCTGTCATCACTGGGGACTAAAACTCCTCATACCCATAATAACATCATAAATGTCATGTACCTCTGTCATCACTGGGGACTAAAACTCCTCATACCCATAATAACACCATAAATGTCATGTACCTCTGTCATCGCTGGGGGACTAAAACTCCTCATACCCATAATAACATCATAAATGTCATGTACCGCTGTCATCGCTGGGGACTAAAACTCCTCATACCCATAATAACACCATAAATGACATGTACCTCTGTCATCACTGGGGACTAAAACTCCTCATACCCATAATAACATCATAAATGTCATGTACCTCTGTCATCACTGGGGACTAAAACTCCTCATACCCATAATAACATCATAAATGACATGTACCTCTGTCATCACGGGGGACTAAAACTCCTCATACCCATAATAACATCATAAATGACATGTACCTCTGTCATCACGGGGGACTAAAACTCCTCATACCCATAATAAGATCATAAATGTCATGTACCTCTGTCATCACTGGGGACTAAAACTCCTCATACCCATAATAACATCATAAATGACATGTACCTCTGTCATCGCTGGGGACTAAAACTCCTCATACCCATAATAACATCATAAATGACATGTACCTCTGTCATCGCTGGGGACTAAAACTCCTCATACCCATAATAAGATCATAAATGTCATGTACCTCTGTCATCACTGGGGACTAAAACTCCTCATACCCATAATAACATCATAAATGTCATGTACCGCTGTCATCGCTGGGGGACTAAAACTCCTCATACCCATAATAACATCATAAATGACATGTACCTCTGTCATCGCTGGGGGACTAAAACTCCTCATACCCATAATAACATCATAAATGGCATGTACCTCTGTCATCGCTGGGGGACTAAAACTCCTCATACCCATAATAACATCATAAATGTCATGTACCGCTGTCATCACTGGGGACTAAAACTCCTCATACCCATAATAACATCATAAATGACATGTACCTCTGTCATCGCTGGGGACTAAAACTCCTCATACCCATAATAACATCATAAATGACATGTACCGCTGTCATCGCTGGGGGACTAAAACTCCTCATACCCATAATAACATCATAAATGTCATGTACCTCTGTCATCACTGGGGACTAAAACTCCTCATACCCATAATAACATCATAAATGTCATGTACCTCTGTCATCGCTGGGGGACTAAAACTCCTCATACCCATAATAACATCATAAATGACATGTACCTCTGTCATCGCTGGGGGACTAAAACTCCTCATACCCATAATAACATCATAAATGTCATGTACCTCTGTCATCACTGGGGGACTAAAACTCCTCATACCCATAATAACATCATAAATGTCATGTACCGCTGTCATCACTGGGGACTAAAACTCCTCATACCCATAATAACATCATAAATGGCATGTACCTCTGTCATCGCTGGGGGACTAAAACTCCTCATACCCATAATAACATCATAAATGGCATGTACCTCTGTCATCACTGGGGACTAAAACTCCTCATACCCATAATAACATCATAAATGTCATGTACCGCTGTCATCACTGGAGACTAAAACTCCTCATACCCATAATAACATCATAAATGTCATGTACCTCTGTCATCACTGGGGACTAAAACTCCTCATACGCATAATAACATCATAAATGTCATGTACCTCTGTCATCGCTGGGGACTAAAACTCCTCATACCCATAATAACATCATAAATGTCATGTACCTCTGTCATCGCTGGGGGACTAAAACTCCTCATACCCATAATAACATCATAAATGTCATGTACCTCTGTCATCACTGGGGACTAAAACTCCTCATACCCATAATAACATCATAAATGTCATGTACCACTGTCATCGCTGGGGACTAAAACTCCTCATACCCATAATAACATCATAAATGTCATGTACCTCTGTCATCGCTGGGGGACTAAAACTCCTCATACCCATAATAACATCATAAATGTCATGTACCTCTGTCATCGCTGGGGACTAAAACTCCTCATACCCATAATAACATCATAAATGTCATGTACCTCTGTCATCGCTGGGGGACTAAAACTCCTCATACCAATAATAACATCATAAATAACATGTACCTCTGTCATCGCTGGGGACTAAAACTCCTCATACCCATAATAACATCATAAATGTCATGTACCGCTGTCATCACTGGGGACTAAAACTCCTCATACCCATAATAACATCATAAATGACATGTACCTCTGTCATCGCTGGGGGACTAAAACTCCTCATACCCATAATAACATCATAAATGTCATGTACCGCTGTCATCACTGGGGACTAAAACTCCTCATACCCATAATAAGATCATAAATGTCATGTACCTCTGTCATCACTGGGGACTAAAACTCCTCATACCCATAATAACATCATAAATGTCATGTACCTCTGTCATCACTGGGGACTAAAACTCCTCATACCCATAATAACATCATAAATGACATGTACCTCTGTCATCGCTGGGGACTAAAACTCCTCATACCCATAATAACATCATAAATGTCATGTACCTCTGTCATCGCTGGGGACTAAAACTCCTCATACCCATAATAACATCATAAATGTCATGTACCGCTGTCATCACTGAGGACTAAAACTCCTCATACCCATAATAACATCATAAATGTCATCTACCTCTATCATCACTGGGGACTAAAACTCCTCATACCCATAATAACATCATAAATGGCATGTACCGCTGTCATCGCTGGGGACTAAAACTCCTCATACCCATAATAACATCATAAATGACATGTACCTCTGTCATCACTGGGGACTAAAACTCCTCATACCCATAATAACATCATAAATGTCATGTACCGCTGTCATCACTGGGGACTAAAACTCCTCATACCCATAATAACATCATAAATGACATGTACCTCTGTCATCGCTGGGGGACTAAAACTCCTCATACCCATAATAACATCATAAATGTCATGTACCTCTGTCATCACTGGGGACTAAAACTCCTCATACCCATAATAACATCATAAATGTCATGTACCACTGTCATCGCTGGGGACTAAAACTCCTCATACCCATAATAACATCATAAATGTCATGTACCTCTGTCATCGCTGGGGGACTAAAACTCCTCATACCAATAATAACATCATAAATGACATGTACCTCTGTCATCACTGGGGACTAAAACTCCTCATACCCATAATAACATCATAAATGACATGTACCTCTCTCATCGCTGGGGGACTAAAACTCCTCATACCCATAATAACATCATAAATGACATGTACCTCTGTCATCGCTGGGGACTAAAACTCCTCATACCCATAATAACATCATAAATGACATGTACCTCTGTCATCACTGGGGACTAAAACTCCTCATACCCATAATAACATCATAAATGTCATGTACCTCTGTCATCACTGGGGGACTAAAACTCCTCATACCCATAATAACATCATAAATGTCATGTACCGCTGTCATCGCTGGGGACTAAAACTCCTCATACCCATAATAACATCATAAATGACATGTACCTCTGTCATCGCTGGGGACTAAAACTCCTCATACCCATAATAAGATCATAAATGTCATGTACCTCTGTCATCGCTGGGGACTAAAACTCCTCATACCCATAATAACATCATAAATGTCATGTACCTCTGTCATCACTGGGGACTAAAACTCCTCATACCCATAATAACATCATAAATGTCATGTACCTCTGTCATCACTGGGGACTAAAACTCCTCATACCCATAATAACATCATAAATGGCATGTACCGCTGTCATCACTGGGGACTAAAACTCCTCATACCCATAATAACATCATAAATGACATGTACCGCTGTCATCACTGGGGACTAAAACTCCTCATACCCATAATAACATCATAAATGTCATGTACCTCTGTCATCGCTGGGGACTAAAACTCCTCATACCCATAATAACATCATAAATGTCATGTACCTCTGTCATGGCTGGGGACTAAAACTCCTCATACCCATAATAACATCATAAATGTCATGTACCTCTGTCATCACTGGGGACTAAAACTCCTCATACCCATAATAACATCATAAATGTCATGTACCTCTGTCATCACTGGGGGACTAAAACTCCTCATACCCATAATAACATCATAAATGACATGTACCTCTGTCATCACTGGGGACTAAAACTCCTCATACCCATAATAACATCATAAATGGCATGTACCTCTGTCATCACTGGGGACTAAAACTCCTCATACCCATAATAACATCATAAATGTCATGTACCTCTGTCATCACTGGGGACTAAAACTCCTCATACCCATAATAACATCATAAATGTCATGTACCTCTGTCATCGCTGGGGACTAAAACTCCTCATACCCATAATAACATCATAAATGTCATGTACCTCTGTCATCGCTGGGGACTAAAACTCCTCATACCCATAATAACATCATAAATGTCATGTACCTCTGTCATCACTGGGGACTAAAACTCCTCATACCCATAATAACATCATAAATGGCATGTACCTCTGTCATCACTGGGGACTAAAACTCCTCATACCCATAATAACATCATAAATGTCATGTACCTCTGTCATCGCTGGAGACTAAAACTCCTCATACCCATAATAACATCATAAATGTCATGTACCTCTGTCATCACTGGGGACTAAAACTCCTCATACCCATAATAACATCATAAATGGCATGTACCTCTGTCATCACTGGGGACTAAAACTCCTCATACCCATAATAACATCATAAATGACATGTACCTCTGTCATCACTGGGGACTAAAACTCCTCATACCCATAATAACATCATAAATGTCATGTACCTCTGTCATCACTGGGGACTAAAACTCCTCATACCCATAATAACATCATAAATGGCATGTACCTCTGTCATCACTGGGGACTAAAACTCCTCATACCCATAATAACATCATAAATGTCATGTACCTCTGTCATCACTGGGGACTAAAACTCCTCATACCCATAATAACATCATAAATGGCATGTACCTCTGTCATCACTGGGGGACTAAAACTCCTCATACCCATAATAACATCATAAATGTCATGTACCTCTGTCATCACTGGGGACTAAAACTCCTCATACCCATAATAATATCATAAATGGCATGTACCTCTGTCATCACTGGGGACTAAAACTCCTCATACCCATAATAACATCATAAATGTCATGTACCTCTGTCATCGCTGGAGACTAAAACTCCTCATACCCATAATAACATCATAAATGGCATGTACCTCTGTCATCACTGGGGACTAAAACTCCTCATACCCATAATAACATCATAAATGTCATGTACCTCTGTCATCACTGGGGACTAAAACTCCTCATACCCATAATAACATCATAAATGTCATGTACCTCTGTCATCACTGGGGACTAAAACTCCTCATACCCATAATAACATCATAAATGTCATGTACCTCTGTCATCGCTGGGGACTAAAACTCCTCATACCCATAATAACATCATAAATGTCATGTACCGCTGTCATCACTGGGGACTAAAACTCCTCATACCCATAATAACATCATAAATGTCATGTACCTCTGTCATCGCTGGGGACTAAAACTCCTCATACCCATAATAACATCATAAATGTCATGTACCTCTGTCATCGCTGGGGACTAAAACTCCTCATACCCATAATAACATCATAAATGTCATGTACCTCTGTCATCACTGGGGGACTAAAACTCCTCATACCCATAATAACATCATAAATGTCATGTACCGCTGTCATCGCTGGGGGACTAAAACTCCTCATACCCATAATAACATCATAAATGTCATGTACCTCTGTCATCGCTGGGTGACTAAAACTCCTCATACCCATAATAACATCATAAATGTCATGTACCTCTGTCATCACTGGGGACTAAAACTCCTCATACCCATAATAACATCATAAATGACATGTACCTCTGTCATCACTGGGGACTAAAACTCCTCATACCCATAATAACATCATAAATGTCATGTACCTCTGTCATCGCTGGGGGACTAAAACTCCTCATACCCATAATAACATCATAAATGTCATGTACCTCTGTCATCACTGGGGACTAAAACTCCTCATACCCATAATAACATCATAAATGTCATGTACCTCTGTCATCACTGGGGACTAAAACTCCTCATACCCATAATAACATCATAAATGACATGTACCTCTGTCATCACTGGGGACTAAAACTCCTCATACCCATAATAACATCATAAATGTCATGTACCTCTGTCATCACTGGGGACTAAAACTCCTCATACCCATAATAACATCATAAATGTCATGTACCGCTGTCATCACTGGGGACTAAAACTCCTCATACCCATAATAACATCATAAATGACATGTACCGCTGTCATCGCTGGGGGACTAAAACTCCTCATACCCATAATAACATCATAAATGTCATGTACCTCTGTCATCACTGGGGACTAAAACTCCTCATACCCATAATAACATCATAAATGTCATGTACCTCTGTCATCGCTGGGGGACTAAAACTCCTCATACCCATAATAACATCATAAATGACATGTACCTCTGTCATCGCTGGGGGACTAAAACTCCTCATACCCATAATAACATCATAAATGTCATGTACCGCTGTCATCACTGGGGACTAAAACTCCTCATACCCATAATAACATCATAAATGTCATGTACCGCTGTCATCACTGGGGACTAAAACTCCTCATACCCATAATAACATCATAAATGGCATGTACCTCTGTCATCGCTGGGGGACTAAAACTCCTCATACCCATAATAACATCATAAATGGCATGTACCTCTGTCATCACTGGGGACTAAAACTCCTCATACCCATAATAACATCATAAATGTCATGTACCGCTGTCATCACTGGAGACTAAAACTCCTCATACCCATAATAACATCATAAATGTCATGTACCTCTGTCATCACTGGGGACTAAAACTCCTCATACCCATAATAACATCATAAATGTCATGTACCTCTGTCATCGCTGGGGACTAAAACTCCTCATACCCATAATAACATCATAAATGTCATGTACCTCTGTCATCGCTGGGGGACTAAAACTCCTCATACCCATAATAACATCATAAATGTCATGTACCTCTGTCATCACTGGGGACTAAAACTCCTCATACCCATAATAACATCATAAATGTCATGTACCACTGTCATCGCTGGGGACTAAAACTCCTCATACCCATAATAACATCATAAATGTCATGTACCTCTGTCATCGCTGGGGGACTAAAACTCCTCATACCCATAATAACATCATAAATGTCATGTACCTCTGTCATCGCTGGGGACTAAAACTCCTCATACCCATAATAACATCATAAATGTCATGTACCGCTGTCATCACTGGGGACTAAAACTCCTCATACCCATAATAACATCATAAATGACATGTACCTCTGTCATCGCTGGGGGACTAAAACTCCTCATACCCATAATAACATCATAAATGTCATGTACCGCTGTCATCACTGGGGACTAAAACTCCTCATACCCATAATAAGATCATAAATGTCATGTACCTCTGTCATCACTGGGGACTAAAACTCCTCATACCCATAATAACATCATAAATGTCATGTACCTCTGTCATCACTGGGGACTAAAACTCCTCATACCCATAATAACATCATAAATGACATGTACCTCTGTCATCGCTGGGGACTAAAACTCCTCATACCCATAATAACATCATAAATGTCATGTACCTCTGTCATCGCTGGGGACTAAAACTCCTCATACCCATAATAACATCATAAATGTCATGTACCGCTGTCATCACTGAGGACTAAAACTCCTCATACCCATAATAACATCATAAATGTCATCTACCTCTATCATCACTGGGGACTAAAACTCCTCATACCCATAATAACATCATAAATGGCATGTACCTCTGTCATCGCTGGGGGACTAAAACTCCTCATACCCATAATAACATCATAAATGGCATGTACCTCTGTCATCGCTGGGGGACTAAAACTCCTCATACCCATAATAACATCATAAATGTCATGTACCGCTGTCATCGCTGGGGACTAAAACTCCTCATACCCATAATAACATCATAAATGACATGTACCTCTGTCATCACTGGGGACTAAAACTCCTCATACCCATAATAACATCATAAATGTCATGTACCGCTGTCATCACTGGGGACTAAAACTCCTCATACCCATAATAACATCATAAATGACATGTACCTCTGTCATCGCTGGGGGACTAAAACTCCTCATACCCATAATAACATCATAAATGTCATGTACCTCTGTCATCACTGGGGACTAAAACTCCTCATACCCATAATAACATCATAAATGTCATGTACCACTGTCATCGCTGGGGACTAAAACTCCTCATACCCATAATAACATCATAAATGTCATGTACCTCTGTCATCGCTGGGGGACTAAAACTCCTCATACCAATAATAACATCATAAATGACATGTACCTCTCTCATCGCTGGGGGACTAAAACTCCTCATACCCATAATAACATCATAAATGACATGTACCTCTCTCATCGCTGGGGGACTAAAACTCCTCATACCCATAATAACATCATAAATGACATGTACCTCTGTCATCGCTGGGGACTAAAACTCCTCATACCCATAATAACATCATAAATGACATGTACCTCTGTCATCACTGGGGACTAAAACTCCTCATACCCATAATAACATCATAAATGTCATGTACCTCTGTCATCGCTGGGGGACTAAAACTCCTCATACCCATAATAACATCATAAATGACATGTACCTCTGTCATCACTGGGGACTAAAACTCCTCATACCCATAATAACATCATAAATGTCATGTACCTCTGTCATCACTGGGGGACTAAAACTCCTCATACCCATAATAACATCATAAATGTCATGTACCTCTGTCATCGCTGGGGACTAAAACTCCTCATACCCATAATAAGATCATAAATGTCATGTACCTCTGTCATCGCTGGGGACTAAAACTCCTCATACCCATAATAACATCATAAATGTCATGTACCTCTGTCATCACTGGGGACTAAAACTCCTCATACCCATAATAACATCATAAATGTCATGTACCTCTGTCATCACTGGGGACTAAAACTCCTCATACCCATAATAACATCATAAATGGCATGTACCGCTGTCATCACTGGGGACTAAAACTCCTCATACCCATAATAACATCATAAATGACATGTACCGCTGTCATCACTGGGGACTAAAACTCCTCATACCCATAATAACATCATAAATGTCATGTACCTCTGTCATCGCTGGGGACTAAAACTCCTCATACCCATAATAACATCATAAATGTCATGTACCTCTGTCATGGCTGGGGACTAAAACTCCTCATACCCATAATAACATCATAAATGTCATGTACCTCTGTCATCACTGGGGACTAAAACTCCTCATACCCATAATAACATCATAAATGTCATGTACCTCTGTCATCACTGGGGGACTAAAACTCCTCATACCCATAATAACATCATAAATGACATGTACCTCTGTCATCACTGGGGACTAAAACTCCTCATACCCATAATAACATCATAAATGGCATGTACCTCTGTCATCGCTGGGGACTAAAACTCCTCATACCCATAATAACATCATAAATGTCATCTACCTCTGTCATCACTGGGGACTAAAACTCCTCATACCCATAATAACATCATAAATGACATGTACCACTGTCATCACTGGGGACTAAAACTCCTTATACCCATAATAACATCATAAATGTCATGTACCTCTGTCATCACTGGGGGACTAAAACTCCTCATACCCATAATAACATCATAAATGGCATGTACCTCTGTCATCACTGGGGACTAAAACTCCTCATACCCATAATAACATCATAAATGTCATGTACCTCTGTCATCACTGGGGACTAAAACTCCTCATACCCATAATAACATCATAAATGGCATGTACCTCTGTCATCACTGGGGACTAAAACTCCTCATACCCATAATAACATCATAAATGTCATGTACCTCTGTCATCGCTGGAGACTAAAACTCCTCATACCCATAATAACATCATAAATGTCATGTACCTCTGTCATCACTGGGGACTAAAACTCCTCATACCCATAATAACATCATAAATGGCATGTACCTCTGTCATCACTGGGGACTAAAACTCCTCATACCCATAATAACATCATAAATGACATGTACCTCTGTCATCACTGGGGACTAAAACTCCTCATACCCATAATAACATCATAAATGTCATGTACCTCTGTCATCACTGGGGACTAAAACTCCTCATACCCATAATAACATCATAAATGGCATGTACCTCTGTCATCACTGGGGACTAAAACTCCTCATACCCATAATAACATCATAAATGTCATGTACCTCTGTCATCACTGGGGACTAAAACTCCTCATACCCATAATAACATCATAAATGGCATGTACCTCTGTCATCACTGGGGGACTAAAACTCCTCATACCCATAATAACATCATAAATGTCATGTACCTCTGTCATCACTGGGGACTAAAACTCCTCATACCCATAATAATATCATAAATGGCATGTACCTCTGTCATCACTGGGGACTAAAACTCCTCATACCCATAATAACATCATAAATGTCATGTACCTCTGTCATCGCTGGAGACTAAAACTCCTCATACCCATAATAACATCATAAATGGCATGTACCTCTGTCATCACTGGGGACTAAAACTCCTCATACCCATAATAACATCATAAATGTCATGTACCTCTGTCATCACTGGGGACTAAAACTCCTCATACCCATAATAACATCATAAATGTCATGTACCTCTGTCATCACTGGGGACTAAAACTCCTCATACCCATAATAACATCATAAATGTCATGTACCTCTGTCATCGCTGGGGACTAAAACTCCTCATACCCATAATAACATCATAAATGTCATGTACCGCTGTCATCACTGGGGACTAAAACTCCTCATACCCATAATAACATCATAAATGTCATGTACCTCTGTCATCGCTGGGGACTAAAACTCCTCATACCCATAATAACATCATAAATGACATGTACCTCTGTCATCACTGGGGACTAAAACTCCTCATACCCATAATAACATCATAAATGTCATGTACCTCTGTCATCGCTGGGGGACTAAAACTCCTCATACCCATAATAACATCATAAATGACATGTACCTCTGTCATCACTGGGGACTAAAACTCCTCATACCCATAATAACATCATAAATGTCATGTACCGCTGTCATCGCTGGGGACTAAAACTCCTCATACCCATAATAACATCATAAATGTCATGTACCTCTGTCATCGCTGGGGACTAAAACTCCTCATACCCATAATAACATCATAAATGTCATGTACCTCTGTCATCACTGGGGACTAAAACTCCTCATACCCATAATAACATCATAAATGTCATGTACCTCTGTCATCACTGGGGACTAAAACTCCTCATACCCATAATAACATCATAAATGGCATGTACCGCTGTCATCACTGGGGACTAAAACTCCTCATACCCATAATAACATCATAAATGACATGTACCGCTGTCATCACTGGGGACTAAAACTCCTCATACCCATAATAACATCATAAATGACATGTACCGCTGTCATCGCTGGGGACTAAAACTCCTCATACCCATAATAACATCATAAATGTCATGTACCTCTGTCATCACTGGGGGACTAAAACTCCTCATACCCATAATAACATCATAAATGACATGTACCTCTGTCATCACTGGGGACTAAAACTCCTCATACCCATAATAACATCATAAATGGCATGTACCTCTGTCATCACTGGGGGACTAAAACTCCTCATACCCATAATAACATCATAAATGGCATGTACCTCTGTCATCACTGGGGACTAAAACTCCTCATACCCATAATAACATCATAAATGTCATGTACCTCTGTCATCACTGGGGACTAAAACTCCTCATACCCATAATAACATCATAAATGGCATGTACCTCTGTCATCACTGGGGACTAAAACTCCTCATACCCATAATAACATCATAAATGTCATGTACCTCTGTCATCGCTGGGGACTAAAACTCCTCATACCCATAATAACATCATAAATGTCATGTACCTCTGTCATCACTGGGGACTAAAACTCCTCATACCCATAATAACATCATAAATGTCATGTACCTCTGTCATCGCTGGGGACTAAAACTCCTCATACCCATAATAACATCATAAATGTCATGTACCTCTGTCATCGCTGGAGACTAAAACTCCTCATACCCATAATAACATCATAAATGGCATGTACCTCTGTCATCACTGGGGACTAAAACTCCTCATACCCATAATAACATCATAAATGGCATGTACCTCTGTCATCACTGGGGACTAAAACTCCTCATACCCATAATAACATCATAAATGACATGTACCTCTGTCATCACTGGGGACTAAAACTCCTCATACCCATAATAACATCATAAATGTCATGTACCTCTGTCATCACTGGGGACTAAAACTCCTCATACCCATAATAACATCATAAATGGCATGTACCTCTGTCATCACTGGGGACTAAAACTCCTCATACCCATAATAACATCATAAATGTCATGTACCTCTGTCATCACTGGGGACTAAAACTCCTCATACCCATAATAACATCATAAATGTCATGTACCTCTGTCATCACTGGGGACTAAAACTCCTCATACCCATAATAACATCATAAATGGCATGTACCTCTGTCATCACTGGGGACTAAAACTCCTCATACCCATAATAACATCATAAATGACATGTACCTCTGTCATCACTGGGGACTAAAACTCCTCATACCCATAATAACATCATAAATGTCATGTACCTCTGTCATCACTGGGGACTAAAACTCCTCATACCCATAATAACATCATAAATGTCATGTACCTCTGTCATCACTGGGGACTAAAACTCCTCATACCCATAATAACATCATAAATGGCATGTACCTCTGTCATCACTGGGGGACTAAAACTCCTCATACCCATAATAACATCATAAATGTCATGTACCTCTGTCATCACTGGGGACTAAAACTCCTCATACCCATAATAATATCATAAATGGCATGTACCTCTGTCATCACTGGGGACTAAAACTCCTCATACCCATAATAACATCATAAATGTCATGTACCTCTGTCATCGCTGGAGACTAAAACTCCTCATACCCATAATAACATCATAAATGGCATGTACCTCTGTCATCGCTGGGGACTAAAACTCCTCATACCCATAATAACATCATAAATGACATGTACCTCTGTCATCACTGGGGACTAAAACTCCTCATACCCATAATAACATCATAAATGACATGTACCTCTGTCATCACTGGGGACTAAAACTCCTCATACCCATAATAACATCATAAATGTCATGTACCGCTGTCATCACTGGGGACTAAAACTCCTCATACCCATAATAACATCATAAATGTCATGTACCTCTGTCATCACTGGGGACTAAAACTCCTCATACCCATAATAACATCATAAATGTCATGTACCTCTGTCATCACTGGGGACTAAAACTCCTCATACCCATAATAACATCATAAATGTCATGTACCTCTGTCATCGCTGGGGACTAAAACTCCTCATACCCATAATAACATCATAAATGTCATGTACCGCTGTCATCACTGGGGACTAAAACTCCTCATACCCATAATAACATCATAAATGTCATGTACCTCTGTCATCACTGGGGACTAAAACTCCTCATACCCATAATAACATCATAAATGTCATGTACCTCTGTCATCACTGGGGACTACAACTCCTTATACCCATAATAACATCATAAATGTCATGTACCTCTGTCATCGCTGGGGACTAAAACTCCTCATACCCATAATAACATCATAAATGTCATGTACCTCTGTCATCGCTGGGGACTAAAACTCCTCATACCCATAATAACATCATAAATGTCATGTACCTCTGTCATCACTGGGGGACTAAAACTCCTCATACCCATAATAACATCATAAATGTCATGTACCGCTGTCATCGCTGGGGACTAAAACTCCTTATACCCATAATAACATCATAAATGTCATGTACCTCTGTCATCGCTGGGGGACTAAAACTCCTCATACCCATAATAACATCATAAATGTCATGTACCTCTGTCATCGCTGGGTGACTAAAACTCCTCATACCCATAATAACATCATAAATGTCATGTACCTCTGTCATCACTGGGGACTAAAACTCCTCATACCCATAATAACATCATAAATGTCATGTACCTCTGTCATCACTGGGGACTAAAACTCCTCATACCCATAATAACATCATAAATGTCATGTACCTCTGTCATCGCTGGGTGACTAAAACTCCTCATACCCATAATAACATCATAAATGTCATGTACCTCTGTCATCGCTGGGGACTAAAACTCCTCATACCCATAATAACATCATAAATGTCATGTACCGCTGTCATCACTGGGGACTAAAACTCCTCATACCCATAATAACATCATAAATGTCATGTACCTCTGTCATCACTGGGGACTAAAACTCCTCATACCCATAATAACACCATAAATGTCATGTACCGCTGTCATCGCTGGGGACTAAAACTCCTCATACCCATAATAACACCATAAATGTCATGTACCGCTGTCATCGCTGGGGACTAAAACTCCTCATACCCATAATAACATCATAAATGTCATGTACCTCTGTCATCGCTGGGGACTAAAACTCCTCATACCCATAATAACATCATAAATGTCATGTACCTCTGTCATCGCTGGGGACTAAAACTCCTCATACCCATAATAACATCATAAATGACATGTACCTCTGTCATCACTGGGGACTAAAACTCCTCATACCCATAATAACATCATAAATGTCATGTACCTCTGTCATCACTGGGGACTAAAACTCCTCATACCCATAATAACATCATAAATGTCATGTACCTCTGTCATCACTGGGGACTAAAACTCCTCATACCCATAATAACATCATAAATGTCATGTACCTCTGTCATCACTGGGGACTAAAACTCCTCATACCCATAATAACATCATAAATGTCATGTACCTCTGTCATCGCTGGGGTACTAAAACTCCTCATACCCATAATAACATCATAAATGTCATGTACCTCTGTCATCGCTGGAGACTAAAACTCCTCATACCCATAATAACATCATAAATGTCATGTACCTCTGTCATCACTGGGGACTAAAACTCCTCATACCCATAATAACATCATAAATGTCATGTACCTCTGTCATCACTGGGGACTAAAACTCCTCATACCCATAATAACATCATAAATGTCATGTACCTCTGTCATCGCTGGGGACTAAAACTCCTCATACCCATAATAACATCATAAATGGCATGTACCCCTGTCATCACTGGGGACTAAAACTCCTCATACCCATAATAACATCATAAATGTCATGTACCGCTGTCATCGCTGGGGACTAAAACTCCTCATACCCATAATAACATCATAAATGGCATGTACCTCTGTCATCACTGGAGACTAAAACTCCTCATACCCATAATAACATCATAAATGTCATGTACCTCTGTCATCGCTGGAGACTAAAACTCCTCATACCCATAATAACATCATAAATGGCATGTACCTCTGTCATCTCTGGGGACTAAAACTCCTCATACCCATAATAACATCATAAATGTCATGTACCTCTGTCATCGCTGGGGACTAAAACTACTCATACCCATAATAACATCATAAATGTCATGTACCTCTGTCATCGCTGGGGACTAAAACTCCTCATACCCATAATAACATCATAAATGGCATGTACCTCTGTCATCGCTGGGGGACTAAAACTCCTCATACCCATAATAACATCATAAATGACATGTACCTCTGTCATCGCTGGGGACTAAAACTCCTCATACCCATAATAACATCATAAATGTCATGTACCTCTGTCATCACTGGGGGACTAAAACTCCTCATACCCATAATAACATCATAAATGTCATGTACCTCTGTCATCGCTGGGGGACTAAAACTCCTCATACCCATAATAACATCATAAATGTCATGTACCTCTGTCATCGCTGGGTGACTAAAACTCCTCATACCCATAATAACATCATAAATGTCATGTACCTCTGTCATCACTGGGGACTAAAACTCCTCATACCCATAATAACATCATAAATGTCATGTACCTCTGTCATCACTGGGGACTAAAACTCCTCATACCCATAATAACATCATAAATGACATGTACCTCTGTCATCACTGGGGACTAAAACTCCTCATACCCATAATAACATCATAAATGTCATGTACCTCTGTCATCGCTGGGGGACTAAAACTCCTCATACCCATAATAACATCATAAATGTCATGTACCTCTGTCATCACTGGGGACTAAAACTCCTCATACCCATAATAACATCATAAATGTCATGTACCTCTGTCATCACTGGGGACTAAAACTCCTCATACCCATAATAACATCATAAATGACATGTACCTCTGTCATCACTGGGGACTAAAACTCCTCATACCCATAATAACATCATAAATGTCATGTACCTCTGTCATCACTGGGGACTAAAACTCCTCATACCCATAATAACATCATAAATGTCATGTACCTCTGTCATCGCTGGAGACTAAAACTCCTCATACCCATAATAACATCATAAATGTCATGTACCTCTGTCATCACTGGGGACTAAAACTCCTCATACCCATAATAACATCATGAATGGCATGTACCTCTGTCATCACTGGGGACTAAAACTCCTCATACCCATAATAACATCATAAATGACATGTACCTCTGTCATCACTGGGGACTAAAACTCCTCATACCCATAATAACATCATAAATGTCATGAACCTCTGTCATCGCTGGAGACTAAAACTCCTCATACCCATAATAACATCATAAATGACATGTACCTCTGTCATCACTGGGGACTAAAACTCCTCATACCCATAATAACATCATAAATGTCATGTACCTCTGTCATCGCTGGGGACTAAAACTCCTCATACCCATAATAACATCATAAATGTCATGTACCTCTGTCATCACTGGGGACTAAAACTCCTCATACCCATAATAACATCATAAACGTCATGTACCGCTGTCATCGCTGGGGACTAAAACTCCTCATACCCATAATAACATCATAAATGTCATGTACCTCTGTCATCACTGGAGACTAAAACTCCTCATACCCATAATAACATCATAAATGTCATGTACCTCTGTCATCGCTGGAGACTAAAACTCCTCATACCCATAATAACATCATAAATGTCATGTACCTCTGTCATCACTGGGGACTAAAACTCCTCATACCCATAATAACATCATAAATGTCATGTACCTCTGTCATCACTGGGGACTAAAACTCCTCATACCCATAATAACATCATAAATGGCATGTACCTCTGTCATCACTGGGGACTAAAACTCCTCATACCCATAATAACATCATAAATGTCATGTACCGCTGTCATCGCTGGGGGACTAAAACTCCTCATACCCATAATAACATCATAAATGTCATGTACCTCTGTCATCTCTGGGGACTAAAACTCCTCATACCCATAATAACATCATAAATGACATGTACTGCTGTCATCACTGGGGGACTAAAACTCCTCATACCCATAATAACATCATAAATGTCATGTACCTCTGTCATCACTGGGGGACTAAAACTCCTCATACCCATAATAACATCATAAATGTCATGTACCTCTGTCATCACTGGGGACTAAAACTCCTCATACCCATAATAACATCATAAATGTCATGTACCTCTGTCATCGCTGGGGACTAAAACTCCTCATACCCATAATAACATCATAAATGTCATGTACCTCTGTCATCACTGGGGGACTAAAACTCCTCATACCCATAATAACATCATAAATGTCATGTACCTCTGTCATCGCTGGGTGACTAAAACTCCTCATACCCATAATAACATCATAAATGTCATGTACCTCTGTCATCGCTGGGGACTAAAACTCCTCATACCCATAATAACATCATAAATGTCATGTACCGCTGTCATCACTGGGGACTAAAACTCCTCATACCCATAATAACATCATAAATGTCATGTACCTCTGTCATCACTGGGGACTAAAACTCCTCATACCCATAATAACATCATAAATGTCATGTACCTCTGTCATCACTGGGGACTAAAACTCCTCATACCCATAATAACATCATAAATGTCATGTACCTCTGTCATCACTGGGGACTAAAACTCCTCATACCCATAATAACACCATAAATGTCATGTACCGCTGTCATCGCTGGGGACTAAAACTCCTCATACCCATAATAACACCATAAATGTCATGTACCGCTGTCATCGCTGGGGACTAAAACTCCTCATACCCATAATAACATCATAAATGTCATGTACCTCTGTCATCGCTGGGGACTAAAACTCCTCATACCCATAATAACATCATAAATGTCATGTACCTCTGTCATCGCTGGGGACTAAAACTCCTCATACCCATAATAACATCATAAATGACATGTACCTCTGTCATCACTGGGGACTAAAACTCCTCATACCCATAATAACATCATAAATGTCATGTACCTCTGTCATCACTGGGGACTAAAACTCCTCATACCCATAATAACATCATAAATGTCATGTACCTCTGTCATCACTGGGGACTAAAACTCCTCATACCCATAATAACATCATAAATGTCATGTACCTCTGTCATCACTGGGGACTAAAACTCCTCATACCCATAATAACATCATAAATGTCATGTACCTCTGTCATCGCTGGGGTACTAAAACTCCTCATACCCATAATAACATCATAAATGTCATGTACCTCTGTCATCGCTGGAGACTAAAACTCCTCATACCCATAATAACATCATAAATGTCATGTACCTCTGTCATCACTGGGGACTAAAACTCCTCATACCCATAATAACATCATAAATGTCATGTACCTCTGTCATCACTGGGGACTAAAACTCCTCATACCCATAATAACATCATAAATGTCATGTACCTCTGTCATCGCTGGGGACTAAAACTCCTCATACCCATAATAACATCATAAATGGCATGTACCCCTGTCATCACTGGGGACTAAAACTCCTCATACCCATAATAACATCATAAATGTCATGTACCGCTGTCATCGCTGGGGACTAAAACTCCTCATACCCATAATAACATCATAAATGGCATGTACCTCTGTCATCACTGGAGACTAAAACTCCTCATACCCATAATAACATCATAAATGTCATGTACCTCTGTCATCGCTGGAGACTAAAACTCCTCATACCCATAATAACATCATAAATGGCATGTACCTCTGTCATCACTGGGGACTAAAACTCCTCATACCCATAATAACATCATAAATGGCATGTACCTCTGTCATCGCTGGGGGACTAAAACTCCTCATACCCATAATAACATCATAAATGACATGTACCTCTGTCATCGCTGGGGACTAAAACTCCTCATACCCATAATAACATCATAAATGTCATGTACCTCTGTCATCACTGGGGGACTAAAACTCCTCATACCCATAATAACATCATAAATGTCATGTACCTCTGTCATCACTGGGGACTAAAACTCCTCATACCCATAATAACATCATAAATGTCATGTACCTCTGTCATCGCTGGGGACTAAAACTCCTTATACCCATAATAACATCATAAATGTCATGTACCTCTGTCATCTCTGGGGACTAAAACTCCTCATACCCATAATAACATCATAAATGACATGTACCTCTGTCATCACTGGGGGACTAAAACTCCTCATACCCATAATAACATCATAAATGTCATGTACCTCTGTCATCGCTGGAGACTAAAACTCCTCATACCCATAATAACATCATAAATGTCATGTACCTCTGTCATCGCTGGGGACTAAAACTCCTCATACCCATAATAACATCATAAATGTCATGTACCTCTGTCATCACTGGGGGACTAAAACTCCTCATACCCATAATAACATCATAAATGTCATGTACCTCTGTCATCGCTGGGGACTAAAACTCCTCATACCCATAATAACATCATAAATGTCATGTACCTCTGTCATCACTGGGGACTAAAACTCCTCATACCCATAATAACATCATAAATGACATGTACCTCTGTCATCGCTGGGGACTAAAACTCCTCATACCCATAATAACATCATAAATGTCATGTACCTCTGTCATCACTGGGGGACTAAAACTCCTCATACCCATAATAACATCATAAATGTCATGTACCTCTGTCATCACTGGGGACTAAAACTCCTCATACCCATAATAACATCATAAATGGCATGTACCTCTGTCATCGCTGGGGGACTAAAACTCCTCGTACCCATAATAACATCATAAATGACATGTACCTCTGTCATCACTGGGGGACTAAAACTCCTCATACCCATAATAACATCATAAATGACATGTACCTCTGTCATCACTGGGGGACTAAAACTCCTCATACCCATAATAACATCATAAATGTCATGTACCTCTGTCATCACTGGGGGACTAAAACTCCTCATACCCATAAATTATGGGTATGAGGAGTTTTAGTCCCCCAGTGATGACAGAGGTACATGACATTTATGATGTTATTATGGGTATGAGGAGTTTTAGTCCCCAGTGATGACAGAGGTACATGACATTTATGATGTTATTATGGGCCATAATAACATCATAAATGTCATGTACCTCTGTCATCACTGGGGACTAAAACTCCTCATACCCATAATAACATCATAAATGTCATGTACCTCTGTCATCGCTGGGGACTAAAACTCCTCATACCCATAATAACATCATAAATGTCATGTACCTCTGTCATCACTGGGGACTAAAACTCCTCATACCCATAATAACATCATAAATGTCATGTACCTCTGTCATCACTGGGGACTAAAACTCCTCATACCCATAATAACATCATAAATGTCATGTACCTCTGTCATCACTGGGGACTAAAACTCCTCATACCCATAATAACATCATAAATGTCATGTACCTCTGTCATCACTGGGGACTAAAACTCCTCATACCCATAATAACATCATAAATGTCATGTACCTCTGTCATCGCTGGAGACTAAAACTCCTCATACCCATAATAACATCATAAATGTCATGTACCTCTGTCATCACTGGGGACTAAAACTCCTCATACCCATAATAACATCATAAATGTCATGTACCTCTGTCATCACTGGGGACTAAAACTCCTCATACCCATAATAACATCATAAATGTCATGTACCTCTGTCATCGCTGGGGACTAAAACTCCTCATACCCATAATAACATCATAAATGGCATGTACCCCTGTCATCACTGGGGACTAAAACTCCTCATACCCATAATAACATCATAAATGTCATGTACCGCTGTCATCGCTGGGGACTAAAACTCCTCATACCCATAATAACATCATAAATGGCATGTACCTCTGTCATCACTGGAGACTAAAACTCCTCATACCCATAATAACATCATAAATGTCATGTACCTCTGTCATCGCTGGAGACTAAAACTCCTCATACCCATAATAACATCATAAATGGCATGTACCTCTGTCATCGCTGGGGACTAAAACTCCTCATACCCATAATAACATCATAAATGGCATGTACCTCTGTCATCGCTGGGGGACTAAAACTCCTCATACCCATAATAACATCATAAATGACATGTACCTCTGTCATCGCTGGGGACTAAAACTCCTCATACCCATAATAACATCATAAATGTCATGTACCTCTGTCATCACTGGGGGACTAAAACTCCTCATACCCATAATAACATCATAAATGTCATGTACCTCTGTCATCACTGGGGACTAAAACTCCTCATACCCATAATAACATCATAAATGTCATGTACCTCTGTCATCGCTGGGGACTAAAACTCCTCATACCCATAATAACATCATAAATGTCATGTACCTCTGTCATCTCTGGGGACTAAAACTCCTCATACCCATAATAACATCATAAATGACATGTACCTCTGTCATCGCTGGAGACTAAAACTCCTCATACCCATAATAACATCATAAATGTCATGTACCTCTGTCATCGCTGGGGACTAAAACTCCTCATACCCATAATAACATCATAAATGTCATGTACCGCTGTCATCGCTGGAGACTAAAACTCCTCATACCCATAATAACATCATAAATGTCATGTACCTCTGTCATCGCTGGGGACTAAAACTCCTCATACCCATAATAACATCATAAATGTCATGTACCTCTGTCATCACTGGGGGACTAAAACTCCTCATACCCATAATAACATCATAAATGTCATGTACCTCTGTCATCGCTGGGGACTAAAACTCCTCATACCCATAATAACATCATAAATGTCATGTACCTCTGTCATCACTGGGGACTAAAACTCCTCATACCCATAATAACATCATAAATGACATGTACCTCTGTCATCGCTGGGGACTAAAACTCCTCATACCCATAATAACATCATAAATGTCATGTACCTCTGTCATCACTGGGGGACTAAAACTCCTCATACCCATAATAACATCATAAATGTCATGTACCTCTGTCATCACTGGGGACTAAAACTCCTCATACCCATAATAACATCATAAATGGCATGTACCTCTGTCATCGCTGGGGGACTAAAACTCCTCATACCCATAATAACATCATAAATGACATGTACCTCTGTCATCACTGGGGGACTAAAACTCCTCATACCCATAATAACATCATAAATGACATGTACCTCTGTCATCACTGGGGGACTAAAACTCCTCATACCCATAATAACATCATAAATGTCATGTACCTCTGTCATCACTGGGGGACTAAAACTCCTCATACCCATAATAACATCATAAATGTCATGTACCTCTGTCATCACTGGGGACTAAAACTCCTCATACCCATAATAACATCATAAATGTCATGTACCTCTGTCATCGCTGGGGACTAAAACTCCTCATACCCATAATAACATCATAAATGTCATGTACCTCTGTCATCACTGGGGACTAAAACTCCTCATACCCATAATAACATCATAAATGTCATGTACCTCTGTCATCGCTGGGGACTAAAACTCCTCATACCCATAATAACATCATAAATGGCATGTACCTCTGTCATCGCTGGGGGACTAAAACTCCTCATACCCATAATAACATCATAAATGTCATGTACCTCTGTCATCACTGGGGACTAAAACTCCTCATACCCATAATAAGATCATAAATGTCATGTACCTCTGTCATCACTGGGGACTAAAACTCCTCATACCCATAATAACATCATAAATGTCATGTACCTCTGTCATCACTGGGGACTAAAACTCCTCATACCCATAATAACATCATAAATGACATGTACCTCTGTCATCGCTGGGGACTAAAACTCCTCATACCCATAATAACATCATAAATGACATGTACCTCTGTCATCACTGGGGACTAAAACTCCTCATACCCATAATAACATCATAAATGTCATGTACCGCTGTCATCACTGGGGACTAAAACTCCTCATACCCATAATAACATCATAAATGTCATCTACCTCTGTCATCACTGGGGACTAAAACTCCTCATACCCATAATAACATCATAAATGGCATGTACCTCTGTCATCGCTGGGGGACTAAAACTCCTCATACCCATAATAACATCATAAATGGCATGTACCTCTGTCATCGCTGGGGGACTAAAACTCCTCATACCCATAATAACATCATAAATGTCATGTACCGCTGTCATCACTGGGGACTAAAACTCCTCATACCCATAATAACATCATAAATGTCATGTACCGCTGTCATCACTGGGGACTAAAACTCCTCATACCCATAATAACATCATAAATGACATGTACCTCTGTCATCGCTGGGGACTAAAACTCCTCATACCCATAATAACATCATAAATGTCATGTACCTCTGTCATCGCTGGGGACTAAAACTCCTCATACCCATAATAACATCATAAATGACATGTACCTCTGTCATCACTGGGGGACTAAAACTCCTCATACCCATAATAACATCATAAATGTCATGTACCTCTGTCATCACTGGGGGACTAAAACTCCTCATACCCATAATAACATCATAAATGTCATGTACCTCTGTCATCACTGGGGGACTAAAACTCCTCATACCCATAATAACATCATAAATGTCATGTACCTCTGTCATCGCTGGGGACTAAAACTCCTCATACCCATAATAACATCATAAATGTCATGTACCTCTGTCATCACTGGGGACTAAAACTCCTCATACCCATAATAACATCATAAATGTCATGTACCTCTGTCATCGCTGGGGGACTAAAACTCCTCATACCCATAATAACATCATAAATGTCATGTACCTCTGTCATCGCTGGGGACTAAAACTCCTCATACCCATAATAACATCATAAATGTCATGTACCTCTGTCATCACTGGGGACTAAAACTCCTCATACCCATAATAACATCATAAATGTCATGTACCTCTGTCATCGCTGGGGACTAAAACTCCTCATACCCATAATAACATCATAAATGACATGTACCTCTGTCATCACGGGGGACTAAAACTCCTCATACCCATAATAACATCATAAATGTCATGTACCTCTGTCATCGCTGGGGACTAAAACTCCTCATACCCATAATAACATCATAAATGTCATGTACCTCTGTCATCACTGGGGACTAAAACTCCTCATACCCATAATAACATCATAAATGTCATGTACCTCTGTCATCACTGGGGACTAAAACTCCTCATACCCATAATAACATCATAAATGACATGTACCGCTGTCATCACTGGGGACTAAAACTCCTCATACCCATAATAACACCATAAATGACATGTACCTCTGTCATCGCTGGGGGACTAAAACTCCTCATACCCATAATAACATCATAAATGTCATGTACCTCTGTCATCGCTGGGGGACTAAAACTCCTCATACCCATAATAACATCATAAATGACATGTACCTCTGTCATCACTGGGGACTAAAACTCGGTGAAGACTCAGAACAGACCATCGGTCCTGTTCGCTTTCTGAGCTAGTCAGGACATACACTTTAAATAATAACTTGGGATGCTTTTCATCGTTACCCTCACTAAAATTTACTAAACAACAAAAATATAAATAAACAAAGATACTCCTCATTCTTTGGTGTGGTTGAGCCGCTTCTTGCAGTGGCTGGCGTGGTCTCATCCCTCAAGCTTCTTTACAACGACCCAGTCACCTGGTTGGAAAGAATGTAAACTGATTATTGTGTCGGGTCCAGGAGGGAATCGTGAAAACCTTTTGGTGGACATTTTGAAGTTCATGTCACAACGATCGCACCTCCCCCATCAGCCGAGAATATAAGTGACAGCTAATGAGGAGAGTACGACCCTGATTTTGATTGACCTCCAAACAACCCTCATATGACAATAACCCAGACATCGGGACTGTGGTCACTGCATAACCTGTGTGTGGCTTACAATACCTGGAGCCATTGACAAGGTTCTTAGCCTCTGGGATGGGAACCTACTTCACCAGACTGCTGCTTGCCGATTCCAATTCTATTAAAGAAAGACAGTCTTGGCACAAACTTGGTTAGAATTACAGAGGTTATTATTAGTTTGAAAAAAAAAACTGTCACTCTTACATTTATCATTCTCCCCCCTTTTCTTCCTCATTACAGACTGAAGGAAGAAATGCGTGGTGCAGGAAAAAAGAAACAATGAAATAGCCTGTGATACTTTTACCTCCTTAGACTCATGTATTTATCCATATGTAGCCACCCCCTCACCCCGTCCTCTTTAGCTAGGGGTATGTCACGCGACAGGGTGAGGTGTGCTAAGGCCCATGTCCTCCCCACAACGGCAGGTGAGGTGAAGGCCAATACCTGATGTTTCCTCGGGCCGGTGTGTCCTGAGCATGTACCGAGTCTGTCGTGCAGAAACCACCGAACCACTCTTTGCTCCCATTAACAGAGTCCATACACCGATCACAGTCCAACTGTTGGTTTATTTCGTATCTCCACATACAGGCAATGCGATGGCGTGATACGGTGAGATGAGCAGGTCGAGGCACTATACTGATCTGGGTCCCTACACCCCCTATGCTAGGACCAAGGGTTGTAGGAGTCTTGACATGAATACCTCCGTTGCGTTGCGGCCTCTATCAGGGGAAGATGTCCTCCAAGAGAGTTACCGAAGGCCCATCCGTCACCGGGTTGACACTGTACCGGGTCTTCAAACGGGTGACCTCCCCAGCCTCCTCACCTCAGATGCGTGTCCCCTCGCAAGGGGCGCCCTGGAGCAACTTCACCCTCGCGGGACCCAGTCGGAGTCACTGGGTCCCAGGCCTCCTCAATAGTACCTCATCCCAGGCTGAAGGTGCCTGGGATGGAATCCCAGCTTCATTCCGGCCAGGCCTAGGGCGCCTAGGCCGGAACCTTGAACCGCCCGCACCCAGGCTGAAGGTGCCTGGGTGCGTGAAGAGATGATCCCCCGACAAAAGAACCTTGTGGCGAGGGCGTCTCCCCCTTTTATCTCCTCCCGTCGATACCACGGCGGGTTCCCCGCCCCGGCCGCACCATCTCCAGGAAGGGACAAAGAAGGGTAGCACTCCGGTAGTGATTCTACCCTGAGTCAGTAGGTACACTGACACCCACTGGTCAAGGAGTATATTACACCACCCAATCCTCCACGAATAACAAAAAGGGGTCTGAACCCTAACACAATTACACACTTGGGTCACACTACCCCCAGGTGTATCCCACTAAATTGAGGACCCCGCTACATATATGTACCGCTGTCTACATACACCTGCTCTCTGTGTACAAACTCCTTGGACCTGAAAAATACTTATAAGCAAAATCATTACTCTATCCTTCATATTTAACCTGCAAAGAATGGTAAAATAATAATGACATTCCTGTACATTGGTAAATTGTCAATGACATTCTTTCAAAACCGATTCAAACAAAACCCTCTGTAACCCTTACTTTTCCCGTTCCTACAAAAATACAACAGCCGCGACGCTTCGGAGGATCGCCGCGGTAAGTTCGAACATATTCACGTTACTACATACAAACATTCCGATACAAACGTGGGGGAGATACTTCATAGTCTCCAAAACCACAAATGAAAAAAAAACAAAAACAGCCAGAATTCTCCCTTCACTCTTTCAGCAATAGAAAAAAATACAATGGGAATATGAGAGCAGCTCGAGAAGCTTGCATGGACCAGCCATACAAAGTTCAAACAAACGGGCATGAGACTACACCTCCATCAACACTCATCATTACAGATTTCTGAAGCCGCAGCTGAACTACATCCAAGGTTCCTTTATTCTGAGGTCTCGTACCTCCAGACATCAAAAGTACCTTCCAAAGGAGTAAACCTTACTGTACCCTCTGACCACCTATGTCATCCTTTAACCACTTAAGCCCCGGACCATTTGGTAGCTAAAGGACCAGAGGTGAATTCAGAATTTTGCACTGCGCTGCTTTAACTGTAAATTGTGCGGACATGCAATGTTGTACCCAAACGAAATTTGCGTCCTTTGCTTCCCACAAATAGAGCTTTCTTTTAATGGTATTTGATTGCCTCTGCGATTTTTAATTTTTGCGATATAAACGGAAAAAGACCGAAAATTTTGAAAAAAAATGATATTTTCTAATTTTTGTTATAAGAAAAATCGAATAAACTCAATTTTAGTCATACATTTAGGCCAAAATGTATTCAGCCACATGTCTTTAGTAAAAAAAATGTCAATAAGCGTATATTTATCGGTTTGCGCAAAAGTTATAGCGTTTACAAACTAGGGTACATTTTCTGGAATTTACACAGCTTTTAATTTATGACTGCCTATCTCATTTCTTGAGGTGCTAAAATGACAGGGCAGTACAAAACCCCCCCAAATGACCCCATTTTAGAAAGTAGACACCCCAAGGAAATTGCTGAGAGGCATGTTGAGCCCATTGAATATTTTTTTTTTTTGTCCCAAGTGATTGAATAAATTACAAAAAGTTGTCACTAAATGATATATTGCTCACACATGCCATGGTTATATGTGGAATTGCACCCCAAAATACATTCTGCTGCTTCTCCTGAGTACGGGGATACCACATGTGTGGGACTTTTTAGGAGCCTAGCCGCGTACGGGACCCCGGAAACCAAGCACCGCCTTCAGGATTTCTAAGGGCGCAAATTTTTGATTTCACTCCTCACTACCTATCACAGTTTTGAAGGCCATAAAATGCCAAAATAGCACAAACCTCCCCCAAATTACCCCATTTTGGAAAGTAGACACCCCAAGCTGTTTGCTGAGAGGCATGGTGAGTATTTTACAGCTCTCATTTGTTTTTTAAAATGAAGAAAGAAATTATTTTTTTTCAATTTTCAAAACTTTGGGACAAAAAGCGAGATCTGCAAAATACTCACAATACCTCTCAGCAAATAGCTTGGGGTGTCTACTTTCCAAAATGGGGTCATTTGGGGGGGTTTTGTGCCATCTGGGCATTCCATGGCCTCCGAAACTGTGATAGGCAGTGAGAAGTGAAATCAAAAATTGACACCCTTAGAAAGCCTGAAGGCGGTGCTTGGTTTTTGGGGTCCCGTACGCGGCTAGGCTCCCAAAAAGTCCCACACATGTGGTATCCCCGTACTCAGGAGAAGCAACAGAATGTATTTTGGGGTGTAATTCCACATATGCCCATGGCATGTTTGAGCAATATATCATTTAGTGACAACTTTGTGCAAAAAAAAATAAAAAAAATAAAAAAAATTATTTTTTCCGCAACTTGTGTCAACATATAAAATATTCCATGGACTCGACATGCCTCTCAGTATATAGCTTGGGGTGTCTACTTTCCAAAATGGGGTCATTTGGGGGGGTTTTGAACTGTTCTGGCATTTTATACACAACATTAGGAAGCTTATGTCACACATCATCCACTCTTCTAACCACTTGAAGACAAAGCCCTTTTTGACACTTTTTGTTTACATGAAAACATTTTTTTTTTTGCAAGAAAATTATGTTGAACCCCCAAACATTATATATATTTTTAAAGCAAAGGCCCTACAGAATAAAATGGTGGGTGTTGCATTTTTTTTTCTACACAGTATTTGCGCAGCGATTTTTCAAACGCATTTTTTTGGGAAAAAATACACTTTTTTAATTTTAATGCACTAAAACACACTATATTGCCCAAATGTTTGATGAAATAAAAAAGATGATCTTAGGCCGAGTACATAGATACCAAACACGACATGCTTTAAAATTTCGCACAAACGCGCATTGGCGACAAACTACATACATTTTTAAAAGCCGTTAAAAGCATTTACAGGTTACCCTGTTAGATTTACAGAGGAGGTCTACTGCTAAAATTACTGCCCTCGATCTGACCTTCGCGGTGATACCTCACATGCATGGTGCAATTGCTGTTTACATATGACGCCAGACCGACGCTTGCGTTCGCCATTGGGCAAGAGCAGGGCAGGACAGGGGTGCTTTTTTTTTTTTTTTTTTTATTATTACTTTTGCTTTTTTATTTTATTTTTAAACTGTTGCTTCCATATTTATTTATTTTTATTACTTTTATTGTTATCTCAGGGAATGTAAATATCCCCTATGATAGCAATAGGTAATGACAGGTACTCTTTTTTGAAAAAACTGGGGTCTATTGGACCCTAGATCTTTCCTCTGCCCTCAAAGCATCTGACCACACCAAGATCGGTGTGATAAAATGCTTTCCCAATTTCCCAATGGCGCTTTTTATATCCGGGGGGGGGGGACATTCCCTCCCACTGCTTGTAAAAGCAGTCCAGAGGCTAATTAGCCACTAGGATTGCTTTTACATGAAAGCCGGCCGCTGGCTGAAAAGAATGATACCAAGATGATACCTAAACCCGCAGGCATCATTCTGGTATAAACATTCAAAGTCCAGCAACATACCAGTACATTGCTGGTCCTTGTTGGACATGTATTGTAATCTTTTTTCTTCATGCAGCCTGTTGGCTGAACGAAAAAAGAGATTGATCGGTGGGTATGCCCACCATTAGAATACCGCCCTTCATCCACCCACTTCCAATGATGGGCATACACGCACCATTTATATATGCCGAAGCATGGGGGCATCCTCCCGCAAAAAAGTTATGCCGCACACACATGGTCGGACTTTTCCACAGGCAAGCCTCCGTCGGAATTTCGACCGTATGTACGCGGCATTAGGAGCAAAATCGCTCCTCCGCCCTGCTGCCCCAATGCTTCGGCATATTTGCTTTTTTTTTTTAACTGTGGTGGTGAAATCACCTCCTACAGCACTGGAGTCGCAGGGATCAGGCCTGTCTCTGAGAACGCTGCAGTTATGTGTGTTGTGTTTTGTAAGTGACAGTGATCGATTGATACTGCACTTGGGTGGCCTGGGCTGGACGGAGGGGCTAAACGCAGGTGCCAGCAGGTATCTGGGCTGATCCCGCTAACACTGCATTTTTGGGAACCCTAAACTGCTGGGGACGCTAGTATAGATCTGATCAGATCAGATATTGATCTGATCAGATACTATACCACCAAGGGAGGTGTATGCTTCACGCGTGGGTGTTAGCGTTACTGGCACTAACCTGACGCTGCCTGGGGTGTGACGCAGACCCTCTCTGATGCTAAAACCTAACTGATATCACCCGCCGGGCGATCAGGGGGTTAAACCTTTATTGGGTTATATACGGCGGGTGCCCTGACACTATAAAAAGCAAACTAACTAACCAGCGTCACCCGTAACACTTATATGATGATCACTGGTGAAAGGGTTAACTAGGGGCAATTAGGGGGTTAAAACCTTTATTAGGTAATATATGGGGGTACCTGACGCTATATAAAAACCTGACGGCGAACCTAAAAAAAAATTACTGGCTACCTATCGGCATCACCGACACTAAGACAACGATCATAAAAACGATTGCTTAGCGACAGTGGTGATAGGGGGTGAAAGGGTTACCTGGGGGGCGATCAGGGGGTTAAACCTTTATTAGATAATATATGGGGGTACCTGACGCTATAAAAACCTGCGGCGAACCTAAAAAAAATTACTGGCTACGATCTGCATCACCGACACGAAGACATCGATCAGAAAAATGATCGCATAGTGACGGCGGTGCTAGGGGGTGAAAGGGTTACCTGGGGGGTGATCAAGGGGGTTACACCTTTATTAGGTAATATATGGGGGTACCTGACGCTATAAAAACCTGCGGCGAACCTAAAAAAAAATACTGGCTACGATCTGCATCACCGACACTAAGACATCGATCAGAAAAATGATCGCATAGTGACGGCGGTGCTAGGGGGTGAAAGGGTTACCTGGGGGGTGATCAAGGGGGTTACACCTTTATTAGGTAATATATGGGGGTACCTGACGCTATAAAAACCTGCGGCGAACCTAAAAAAAATTACTGGCTACCGATCAGCATCGCCGTCTCTAAGACATCGATCAGAAAAATTATCGCTTAGTGACAGTGGTGATAGGGGGTGAAAGGGTTACCCTGGGGGGGCGATCAAGGGGGTTAAACCTTTATTAGGTAATATATGGGGGTACCCGACGCTATAAAAACCTGCGGCGAACCTAAAAAAAATTACTGGCTACCGATCAGCATCACCGACGCTAAGACATCGATCAGAAAAATGATCGCATAGCCACGGCGGTGCTAGGGGGTGAAAGGGTTACCTGGGGGTGATCAAGGGGGTTAAACCTTTATTAGGTAATATATGGGGGTACCCGACGCTATAAAAACCTGCGGCGAACCTAAAAAAAATTACTGGCTACCGATCTGCATCGCCGACGCTAAGACATCGATCAGAAAAATTATAACTTAGTGACAGTGGTGATAGGGGGTGAAAGGGTTACCTGGGGGGCGATCAAGGGGGTTAAACCTTCATTAGGTAATATATGGGGGTACCCGACGCTATAAAAACCTGCGGCGAACCTAAAAAAAATTACTGGCTACCGATCAGCATCACCGACGCTAAGACATCGATCAGAAAAATTATCGCTTAGTGACAGTGGTGATAGGGGGTGAAAGGGTTACCTGGGGGGCGATCAAGGGGGTTACACCTTTATTAGGTAATATATGGGGGTACCCGACGCTATAAAAACCTGCGGCGAACCTAAAAAAAATTACTGGCTACCGATCAGCATCACCGACGCTAAGACATCGATCAGAAAAATGATTGCTTAGTGACAGTGGTGATAGGGGGTGAAAGGGTTATCTGGGGGGTGATCAGGGGGTTAAACCTTTATTAGGGGGGGTTAGGGGGCTACACTGGACCTAAAACTAAATGTACTGACACTTTTACAGTCACAAATGTCACTGATTGCAGTGATCACTAAATAAATGGTCACTGCAATCAGTGACACTGTGACTGGGGGCTGGGGGGGGTGTCTGGGGGGTGATCTGGGGGTGTCTGGGGGGGCGATTTATGTGCCTATGTGTCCTGGTGTCAGTGTGCTGTTTTGTGTACTAACCTGGCATCTTCTCCTGTACGGCGCTCGGTATATGTGAGCGCCCCAGGAGAGATGACATCACTTCCTCCTTCCTGGCAGGCAGGGGAAGCTCTCATTCGCCGGGAGCGATCGAGAGGGGGTGGCCGGAATCGAACGGCCGTCCCCTCATGCCGGATCGCTCCCGAAGGTAAAACGACCGCTCACTGTAAAGAAGGGGGGTCCGATCGGACCCCCCAACTATACAAAGGCAATCACGTATATGTACGTGATTCTGCCTGTCGGTGCCATTCTGCTGACGTATATTTACAGTGGGCGGTCGTTAAGTGGTTAAGGGGTCTCATGTCCGGAGCCCCAAACCCAGACCTCATGTGCGGTGCAGTTGTCTGACTGGTGTGGAGCCTAATTTTTTTCCTCCAACGCATGGACGGCACATTACCCATGACGATTCGAATCGCTTATGAAGTGTCCCGCGTCCAGGACACCCTTGCACTAGTTTTCGGAGCAGTACTGCTTAGTGGCCATTTTTACAGTACTGGCACCCGGCGTGTTCCGATTATTTTACACGGCCTCCCGGTATGCTAGAATCTACTCCTCACGTTTACATGCTCTTCAACCGATTATCGGCAGCCCTGTAAACGTGTTTGTCAGACAACCTTCAAAGCATCATGAAATCCTCCACTATTCAAAACAATATTATGGCTTCTTTCTATCTGCATCTAGATGTTACAATAATGGTGATGCCCCCCTTTGCTCTCTACCTAAAACTGTATTTAAGTATAAAACTTTACAAAACTGGAACAAAATATAAAAACACTTTTAAACGCCAAAATGCTTTCCATCTTCCTTCCAAACACAAATCTCACTGCCCAACCTTTCAGACAACCCCAAGCTCCTCCCACCAACTTTCTGCTGATATATAAATGCTGAAAAGAAACTTCCGGTTATGCTCAGCTCTCAAAAAAAACCAAACTGGTTTATTTACA
Source organism: Rana muscosa (assembly GCA_029206835.1). NCBI lineage: Eukaryota > Metazoa > Chordata > Amphibia > Anura > Ranidae > Rana > Rana muscosa. The sequence continues at coordinate 399,741,090 of CM055118.1, forward strand.
TATCAATTGTTCAGGAAGAGGGAGGGGGAGGGGAGGCCTTAATCGCCTTGTCTATCAAGACTCCAAAAAATCCATGGCTACACATTATATATTTTAACAATTTAAAACCTTGTCAAGAAAATGATGGAATAAAACCCCCTTTGCAAATGGGAGGGTCCTGACCCAAACATCCCCTGCAAGCAAAACCACAAGTTGACACTCAAATACAAAACTCCTGCAAAAAGATGGCTCTAGGGGTTTCGACCAAAACCCCCCCTCCTCCTCTACAGGCTATACAATACAAGCTTCAAAACATATGAATTGCCTTCTGGGAAGGAAATATTTAAACATAAAAACACATCATTGTACAAAAACTCTGTTAGTCTTACAATCCATCTTTTCTTATACTGCAAAGTCAGCTGACCCTGCAATAGCTCACATCTACTTAAATGAAAACAGAGAAATCCCCCCTCCTAACACCATCTGCA